>CANSGD010000055.1:600000-1154623 GCA_947645195.1 Patellifolia procumbens
TAGGGGAAATGATGGTAACAACCATTTTTCATGTTATTGATTCAAAGACCTCGTATAACTTGATCTTGGGACGACCTTGGATACATGAGAACGGTGTTGTAGCATCCACCCTGCACCAATGCCTCAAATACTATAAAAATGGTGAAAGAAAGGTGAGCGCAGACATTAAGCCCTTCTTAAAAGCAGAGTTTCATTTTGCTGATGCGAAATTCTATATTGACCAGGAGGAACCTCGTGAGTTTATGCCAGTAGAGATTGCATCTACAGGAAAAGCCCTTTCGAAGTAATGTGAACAAACTAAGGAGGATCTTCCTTCAAGGAGAGTTGTAAAGAAGGAACTCGCAGAAGTTGATGAAAAGAAAGACCATGGCGCTTCTTTAAAGGCTGATAAAGCTTCTTCTAGCTCGTTAATTCCAGTGTTGCGCTACATTCCTATGTCGAGGCGCAAAGGCCAATCTCCTTTTTCCCAATTTGGTGTTAAGGGATGTGAGATGAAGCCTGCATCAAAAGAAGTTGAAGGTAAGCTGCAAGATTTTGGTAAAAGTGTGACTTTACCAATACAAAGAATGAACGATTCTCAAATAAAAAGAGCACCGCTCTCCTGCTTCATCAAGTCATCAGAGGTGCATGGTTCGAGAAAGGACGGTTTTGATCCAGTTGCTTACAAGCTTATGGAAAATTCTGGCTACGATTTCTCTAATCCAGATCCTATGGGAAAGGTCGTAGAAGTGAAGACTTATGGCCTCAATAAAACTCAACAAAATCTCCAACAACAAGGGGAGCATGTTAATGCCATAAAGATTGGCTTGGATTTACGGAGCCTAATCTAATCAAAATATCATCTAGGCGAAAGGTAGTGCAAGCTACGTCATACATTGCAGCAGAAGAGATTGAAGAGAATGAAGGCGGGAATGCTTCTCTAACTCAGAATGAGTCTGTCTTTGATAGAATCCAATCTGCCTCTAAAAAGTCACGACACTCATTCTTTGACAGGTTAGAAGGCCGACGGAATCCTCCACCGTCAAGGTCGATCATAAAAGATTAGGTGGTCAATGCAAGGATTTATGTACAAAATCTTCCAAAAAAGGTGTTTTTAACGGATTGGGGAAAGATACCTACAGACCCAAGGATCGTCAAGTATCGAGCCCTGAAGCCGCAACGCCCAAGAAAACAGTCTTCTCCCGAATTGAAAAAAATCATGCATCGCCCATACAGCAATGGAGACGCAAAGATGGAATGAAGATGGAAGACGAGCTTGAATTGTAGAAGGACGTGAGGAGTGCCATACCATCTCGAATGAAGCGTTCAGTTTTAGATGTGAAAATGGGGAAATCTCTTAGTGTGCGAGGCCACACTGTAGTTCTCACAAATCAAAGCCAGAGTATGAACGAGCAACCAGTGTTGGACGGAGAAATGGTTATCACCTCCAATCATGTTACGATTTGTGAAGATGCGAGTATGGATGAAGAAGTGGAGACAACTGAAGCACCAAAAACTGTGGAAGATGGAGGCCAGTCCACCGTTGATGATTTGAAAGAACTAAATCTTGGCACGACGGAAGAGCCACGACCAGTCTATGTGAGTGCTTTGCTCACACCTGAAGAAGAGAAGGTGTACTTTGATTTACTGATGGAGTACAAGGATGTGTTCGCATGGAGCTACAAGGATAATCCCAGGCTGGATCCAAAAGTTGCAATGCACCGCTTGGCCGTAAGAAAGGGGGTGTCATTAAAGAAACAACCCCAACGGCGTTTTCGACCGGAACTGATCCCTAAAATCGAAGCAGAAGTCAATAAGCTCATTGATGCAGGCTTCATTAGTGAGGTCAAATATCCTACGTGGATTGCCATTATCGTCCCTGTACGAAAGAAAAATGGTCAGTTACATATATGTATTGACTTTAGAGACCTCAATGATGCTTGTCCCAAAGATGACTTTCCATTACCAGCCACTGAGATAATGATTGATGCCACGACTGAACATGAAGCTCTATCATTCATAAATTGCACGACAGGTTATAACCAAATCTTGATGGTGCCCGAAGACCAAGAAGCAATTGCTTTTCGCACGCCTAAGGGAATATAAAGTGATGTCATTTGGCCTGAAGAATGCAGGGGCCACCTACCAACGAGCAATACAAAAAATATTTGAAGACATGATGCACAAAACAGTTGAGTGTTATGTTGATGATCTTGTGGTCAAGTCAAAAAAGAAGGGAGATCATTTAACTGACTTACGTAACATGTTTGAAAAGTTGCGTAGATATCAATTGAAGATGAATCCTTTGAAATGTGCATTTGGAGTCCCCTCCGAAAAGTTCCTAGGATTTATCATCAGGCATAGAGGAATTGAAATTGATCAATTTAAAATCGTGGCGATCCAAGACATGCCCCCACCCAGAAATCTCACAGAATTACGTGGACTCCAAGGTAGATTGGCGTACATTCAATGTTTTATCTCAAATTTAGCTGGACGATGTCATCCATTCAGCCATCTTATCAAAAAAGGTGCTCCTTTTAAATGGGATGAGTCATGCCAGAAGGCTTTTGAAAGTATTAAACAATACTTGCCGACGCCTCCAGTGTTGGGGGCACCCATCCCAGGAAAGCTACTTATACTCTATATCGCAGCTCAAGAGAAGTCCTTGGGGGCATTATGTGCCCAAGAGAACGACGAAGGTAAGGAAAAAACCTTGTATTATCTCAGTCGAACTTTGATTGGGGCAGAGTTGAATTACTCAGCAATTGAGAAGATGTGTTTGGCTCTGATCTTCGCTATTCAAAAGTTGAAGCACTACATGCAAGTACATACCGTACGAGTAATCTCTAAAGCAGATCCTATCAAGTATATGTTGTCAAGGCCAGTGTTGTCGGGAAGAATCGCTGAATGGGTAATTCTCATAAGCCAACATGACATTGTGTACGTTCCGCAAAAGGCAGTCAAAGGACAAACTTTGGCAGATTTCTTAGCAGACCATCCGACGCCGTGTAATTGGGAACTTTCAGAAGACTTGCCCAGAGAAGAACTTTTCTACATAGAAATCCTTCCGTCATGGGAAATGTACTTTGATGGGGCTGCGAGGCAAGATGGTGCCGGCGCCGGTGTTGTTCTAGTATCACAAGAAAAACTAGTGCTCACATACTCCTTTGTTCTCACTCATTTGTGTTCTAACAATGTTGCTGAATACCAAGCTCTTATTCTGGGGCTTCAGATGGCCAAAGAAACCGGAGTTCAAGATCTAGATGTGTATGGAGATTCTAAGCTGGTGATCCATCAACTTCTCAATGTCTATGACGTCAAGAAGGCGGACCTTGTGCCTTATCACTGACGTGCTTCGCGGTTGTTAGAAACATTTGACAATGTAAGGTTACAACATTTTCGAGGAGTGCCAATAAGTTGGTCGACGCTCTTGTAAATCTCGCAGCCACATTGGCATTGGGAGCAGAAGAACAAGGTGTGTTGGTTCCAGTTTGCAATCGATGGGTAGTTGCACCTCTAGAGGATGAAATCGAAGAAGGAGTCAATCCAGTCTCAGTTTATGAAATACACATGAATGATTGGCGCCAACCACTCATAGACTACCTAGAGCATGGAAAGCTTCCAAGCGACCTGAGACACAAGACGGAGATTCGTCGACGAGCTCCACGCTTCATTTATTTTAAGGGGACGCTTTATAGATGCTCGTTCCTCAAAACTTGGATGAGATGTCTTGGAGACGAAGAAGCGACCAAAATCTTGGAAGAAACACACTCAGAGTGTGTGGAGCACATCAGGCTGGTCCAAAGCTTCATGATCAAATAAAAAGGTTGGGATATTATTGGCCCACAATGGTTCAAGATTCTATGGAGTTTGCGAAGAAATGCCAAGCCTGCCAATATCATGCAAATTTTATCCACCAACCGCCGGAGCCATTACACCCCACTGTGACATCCTGGCCTTTTGAAGCTTGGGGTCTCGATGTTGTTGGTCCTATCACACCAAAGTCATCAACTGGCCATGATTATATTCTCGCAGGGACAGATTATTTCTCCAAGTGGGCTGAAGCATTTCCCCTTCGAGAAGTTAAGAAAGAAAATGTTGCCGATTTTGTTCGAAATCATATCATATATCGATATGGTGTACCTCGTTACATCACCACAGACAATGGTACGCCATTTGTTAATCGATTGATGACAAGTCTTTGTGAGAAGTTTAAATTCGTTCAATATAAATCGTCAATGTACAATGCTCCTGCTAATGGCATGGCCGAGGCTTTTAATAAGACGCTTTGCAACTTGCTTAGTAAGGTCGTCTCAAAGAACAAGCGAGATTGGCACGAGAGGTTGGGGGAAGCATTATGGGCATACCGTACTACGTACATGACACCAACCCAAGCAACGCCATACGCCCTCGTGTATGGTGTAGAATCTGTGCTCCCGTTAGAGATACAAGTCCCATCTTTACATATGGCCATCCAAGATGAGCTCACGACAGAGGAAAATGCTAAGATTCGGTTAGGTGAATTGGAAGTTCTTGACGAGAAAAGGCTTGATGCACAATAAAAGTTAGAATGCTACCAAGCTCGCATAACACGTGCGCTCAATACTAAGGTGCGTGTTCGCTCCTTCCAAGTTGGGGACATGGTTCTTGCTGTAAACAGACCCATCATAACTTCTCGGATGACAGGGAATAAATTCACATCGAAATGGGATGGCCCCTATGTTGTGCAAGAGGTATACACTAGTGGAGCTTACAAGATCGTTGATGCAGACGGACTACGCATAGGACCTATCAACTGGAAATTCTTGAACCGTTATTATCCTTGAGGTCTTGTACCTTGTAAGCTCTTGAGCAAGAGGGTAAACTGCATACTCATGCACATACAAAAAAAATAAGATTACAAACGAAAAAAGAATAAAAAAAAAGATGAAAAAATTTAAAAAGAAAAGGGTGAAGTTTGTTTGAGCGAACTACGTTGGCTTGATCCTGTGGAGTGAATTTATCCACTTCATAGGTACGTAGGCAGCTTGAGGAATCCATATACTTCAAGTGCAGTCACACCAAAAAAAAAATTCATCATCATCCATGGTAATACTCCTGGTGTAATCCCACGTAATTTTATGAATTTTATAAATATATTTAAAATATATTTATTATCATTTTCATACTTATTTTATTTAATTATTTAAGTATTGACTATTTTAAAAGTCAAATGGTTATTTAAACGTTTTAAATGATCATTAATAATTATTTAGTTGTATTTAAGTATTGAATATTTTATTTAAAGGTTTTGGGTCGTGTTTAAAATGATTTTAAATAATGGGTGGAGGAGCCCAACCAATTTACTTAAGTTTCATGATCAACTTAAGCCCAACCCTAAAGTCTAACCTAATTGCCATAGGTTTTAGGCAAAACCTATAAATACCCCCTAAACCCCTTAATTGAACACTTCTTATTTTCACTCTCCCTCACTCTCCCTCACTCGTCCGTCTCTCTCTCCCCCTTTTTTTTTGAACAAGTAAGAAGAATATTATAGCTCAAACACAGGCAAACACCCTAAAGTCCCCTTAATCAGAACAAACCAACTAGGTTGGACTCTTCCTCATAAGGGAACTAAAATAACTAACAAGTACAAATCATATTCCACCAACTCCTATCCTCCCTGCTCAAATTTAAAGGTAAGTAGGCATTAATCCTAGTTATTACATCACACTTGATTCTACAAAACACTTTTTCAGGCCTCAGAACAACATCATTCCACACGGAATCATTTCTAACAAGCCAAATACCATAAACAAAAGCATTCACACAAGTAATAAGCACATGCTGTTGGAACTTTGTGAGATGCCTCCTGCCAGCCCATTTATACCACAGGAGCAGATTCCTGTCCCTCCATCTAAACTGAAGCTAATGGAGAATGGATTGCATAACCCTGGAACTGAAATCACAGAGAAAAAACAGATGATTATGGGACTCAGTACAAGAACCACAAATAGCACAGCTACTAGTATCAGACACACCCCAGCTGAACAATCTGTCTCTAGTATAGAGCCTGCTCTGGATGGCTAACCAATAAACAAATCTATGTTTAGGAATGGACCATCTACACCAAATGAACCTGTCCTAACCACAGTTAGGAGGAACACCAGCAAGCAGTTTATACACATTTCTGATCTCATAATTCTGAATCTGCATCAAGGTAGGAACATAAATAGAGTCTCTCAAATTATCTTTTACATCGCAGACAACTTTCCAATACCAACTTGCAGAACTAGGAGCCTTGTACTCCCACCACACATCCCCTTGAATATACACAGAATTAATCCATCTTATCCATAAAGTATCCTGCTTTTGAGCAATAGCCCAAACCAGTTTACCAATAGCAGCTTGGTTCCAAATATCAATATGTCTAAATCCCAACCCACCAGTTTTCTCTGATAAACAAGTCTGTTGCCAGGAAATATTCCCAGGCTTAGTACTGAAGTACTCTCCACTCCAAAGAAAAGCTCTGCATATTTCCACAATCCTGCTAATCACACCTTTGGGAATAATAAGGATCTGCCCCCAATAGGTGTGAAGGCTCATAAGAACAGAATGAATAAGTTGAGATCTAGCAGCATAAGATAAATTCCTTGAACTCCACATTCTGATCCTACTTATCATTTTATCACAGAGAACATTACATTCAGCATTACTAATCTTTTTAAAACAGATAAGCATCCCCAAATAAGTGAAAGGAACAGACCCAAGAGAAAACCCAGAAACATCCAATATTCTCTGGATTTCACCCTCCTGCATACCAGAGGTGTAAAAAGCAGTCTTCCCCTTATTCACATTCAGACCAGAAGAATCAGAAAACAGTTTAAACCCTTGAAGCATCATGTAAGTAGAAACAAAATCACCCTTACAGAATAGAAGAACATCATCAGCAAAGGTTAAGTGATTCAACTTAATAGCAGAGCATCTAGGATGAAATTTAAATCCATTCCTCATTCCCACAAATTCCATAATCCTAGCCAAATATTCCATGCAAATCACAAACAGTAAGGGGGAGATAGGATCCCCTTGTCTTAATCCCCTCTTAGGCTCAAAATAACCATACAAATTCCCATTAATCATCAAAGAACATCTAGTACTAGTAACACAAGTCATCACTAGATCCATAGACTTATCAGGGAAGTTAAAAGAATTCAGCATCTCTTTCAGAAACTTCCCGTCTATAATGTCATAGGCCTTCTTCATGTCCATCTTGATCATACAGCTTGGACTTGCACCTTTCTTACCATAGCCTCTCAAGAGATCTTGACAAATCATAATGTTATTTACAATACATATCCGTTGAATAAAAGCTCCTTGGTTATCAGAAATAATCACAGGGAGGATGTTTTTTAATCTCATACACAAAATTTTAGAAATGATTTTGTATATGACATTACAGCATGCAATAGGCCTAAAGTCAATCACAGAGTTAGGAATTTTACACTTAGGAATAAGGGCAAGAACAGTAGCACACACACTCTCTCTCCCCTTGCCCGTATGTTTTTCGGCTCCGGCCACCACACACCGCCACCCTCACTCTTTAATTCGTCGGCCACCACACACCGCCACCCACTCCTCTTTCTTCCACCGTGCGAGCTGCAGCAGCAGCAGCCACGCGCCTCTCCCTCACTCGTCCCTCGTTCGCCAGCACGCGCCATCGTTCGTGCGTGTGTCTCTCGTGTTTTTCCGGTTTTGTGGTTTTTCTTTGGTTATTTCTTAACCCTTATCCTCTACTTTAATGTTTAAATTATAGTTTAAAGTTAAAGTCATAGATTTATGATTTTTATATGTTTTTATAATAAAGTTGAAAACTTTATTATAAGATTATTAAAAATCTGATTTTTATTTATTATGAATATAATACCTTTTTTCGACGATCTAATATTTGTATCGCTTTTCTTCACAGGTTAACGCCTCATCTAACCTCAGTGGTTCGTAGTATAGCACATGGGATGGGTCCTGAACATATTTTCTCAATTGAGACACATAAAACACATTATGTACTTTGGCTAGGTCCACTAATAAGGCAAGCTCATATGCTATTGCTCCAACTCTACTCAATATTTCATACGAACTGATATACTTAGGACTCAGCTTGCCCTTATCTCCAAATCTTTTTACTCTCCGTGTAAGTGTGATCCAGTTATCTCCAACTTCGAACTCCAACTTCTTTTTTGGTGAAATGTAAGCATATATTAAAATCACCAAGAGCAGCCAAACAAGGCCAAAACAGCATCCAGCTTACAAACAGACACGAAAACACAGCAAGCCAAAACTAATATTCAGAAAACAGGAACAACAGCTACAAAGGCCAGACACACAGCCAAAGAGAACAAAAACAGACAACTCAGGGTTCACAGACCCAACAGTAAAACAAACTAGAGAGCAGCAGCAAGAAGAGAGAGCCAAGTTTTATCACTGCTAGTCCACAGGTGGGGGCTGGAAACAGCAATCACTCTGTTATAGACCTGAACCTGAATCAGTTTGGCAACAGCAGCAGGTCTGGGAACCTTTGACTGCCAAACAGCTTCATTTCTTGATCTCCAAATATAATAGATCAGAGCAGAAAAGGTAAGCATACAGAGCTGAGTTCTTCTTTTACTCTTGTATCTTCTCATCCATCTCTTCCAAGCAACATGAAGAGTATCATTTGGACCACATTTAATCTGTAACCAAGATAGGAGAGGGGAGGCACAATCTACAATGAAAGGACATCTAAAAAATAGATGAGAGGAAGTTTCCTTTTCAGAGCCACAAAAGAGGCATAGATCATCAGGACAAACACCAAAGGAAAATAGTTTATCTTTGGTCTTCATTTTATCAAGGGCAGACAACCAAGCTATAAAGCATGCTTAGGGATATTCAATCTGTTCCACACCCAAAACCTCCAAGGAACTTTATCAGAAAAATTACAAAGAATCTTATAGGTTGATTTAATAGAATAAGCACCCTGCCACCAATTGGAAGAATTAAAACCAGAAGCCAATTTTTCTTTAACCATGCATATATTCTTCCATCCCCAAAAATCATACTTCTTAGGCTGATACTCACTCCATAACTGCTCTTTAATGTAGATAGCATGAACCCATTTAACCCATAGAATATCAGATTTCTGAGCTATGTGCCAAGCACACTTCCCAACAGCAGCAATATTCCACAAACCAATGTTCATAATCCCCAAACCACCATAACTTTTAGGTCTACAGAGCCAATCCCAAGAAACAGGAGGGTTCCTATTTAAGATGACAGATCCAGACCAAAGAAAAGCTCTGCAAATCTGAGTGATTCTCATAATAATTTTCCTTGGCAAAATGAAAATTTGTGACCAATACACATGAAGGCTCAAAAGCACATAATTGATCAGAACAACTCTCCCAGCATAGGATAAGTTCCTAGAAGACCAAGTCATGATTCTATTCAACAGCTTATCACACAAGCTATCACAATCAGCAAAGGAAATTTTCCTAGAAGTAATAGGAACCCCAAGATACTCAAAAGGAAAAGAGCCTTTTTGAAAAAGAGAAAGATCCAGAATATTCTGTTGGTGTTCCAAGCAAACATTCCCAAAGTAGATAGCAGACTTGCTGTTGTTAGCAGAAAGACCAGAAGTCATCTCAAAGGTTTTTAGAACTCTAAGAAGGAGAGAAATAGAAGATAGATCACCTCTGGCAAAGAGCATAAGATCATCAGCAAAAACAACATGAGACAACTGGATACTTTTACATCTATGATGATATTTGAAAGGAAGATTACTAGTTGCCCAAGCAAGAGATCTAGAGAGATACTCCATAGCAATCACAAAAAGAAGAGGAGAAATGGGATCTACTTGTCTAATACCTTGTTTTCCTTTAAAGAACCCAAAGAGACCACCACCAATACACAAAGAATAGGAAGGAGTGGTAACACATTGCATAATCCAATTTATGAATTGAGGAGGAAAATTAAGTTAAACAAGCATATATTCAATGAATGACCAGCTTAAAGAATCATAAGCTTTTCTCAAGTCAACTTTTATAGTGCATCTAGGAGGGAGAGATTTCAACTTCCTTCTACTTAACTCAGCATACTTCTTCTAACGATCTTGTGTTGCTCTCATCTTTTCCTCAATCATCCTAATTTTCTCCATTGTCTCTTGGATTAATTCTAGTGTAGTTGGTACTTAACAATTCAAGTTGTTGTTGTGTGCTTGATGTTCTTCAAGGGTAAAAGGGTAATTTAGGAGACTTTTGTAGGTAGTGAATCAATCCTCGCTCCGAACATGCACGAAAGAAACCAACCCTAGAGGGTTTGGGTTGATTCCCCCTCCGATGCTTAAGTCAATATTTTAGAGAGATAAAGTCTATAGAGAGATGCTCTGATATGAAAATACATCATTTATGGGGATATGTGAAATATTACCTTTTCTGATGTGACATAAGGGTACTTATATTAGTTAGGAGGGTTTGGGCCTCCTTGTTTTGCCATAAAATAGGTTATTTTGATTGGCTTCTCTCTCATTGATTGACACGTGGCGTAGCTGAGGCTTTTTTTTAGCCTTTTGGGCTTATCTCATTTAAGGCTTTTTGCCATTTTTGTCAAGCCCCAAGGGCTTTCCACGTGTCATTCGCAGAGGAGGACACTTGTGATCCCTTTCAGGTTGACACGTGTCAGCCCTTAATAGGGCCACGTGTCACCTTTAGATTGGCTCCAATGCAATAGAGGTGAGGGGTTGTTTTTCCTTACAACATAAGTCATCTAAAAAAATTGGCATACGACATTTCTGGCCATATAATGCTTCATAAGGAGCCATTCTAATGCTGGAATGATGGTTGCTATTATATGAAAATTCAATCAGTGCTAGATGATCCTCCCATAATCCATGAAGTTCTTATTACACAAGCTCATAACATGTTTTGTAATGTTTGTCTCGTTCTTTAGATGGATGAAAAGTTGTGCACATATTTAGTTTTATCCCAAATGTCTCTTATAATTTCCACCGGAAATTGGATAGGAAGCGAGTATCCCTATCAGAGATGATACTTCGCGGGGTACCATGTAATCGTATGATGTCTCGAATGTATGCATATACCATCTATTTCATCATCCAAATAGTCTTCATGGCAATAAATCTCCCTGTCTTTGTTAGTCGATCCATAATCACCCATATAGAGTCCTTCAACTTTATTGAGCGAAGCGATCCTATAATGAAATCCATAGATATAGAGTCCCACTTCTAGTTAGGTATTGGTAATGGTTGTAGAATCCCTGGTATCCTCCCTCGATCTAATTTGATCTTTTGACATGTCAAACACCTTGCGACAAACTTTGAAGCACAAAACATTTCTTCTCCCTGGATGATTATAGGGGATTTTAATGCTGTGATTTCAATCCATGACAGTTTTAATGGTGTTCCTGTGAGCTTTTATGAGACTGAAGACTTTGAAAATTTTGTTAGTGGCTGACATCTAGAAGAACTCAAAAACTTTGGTCACTTTTACTCTTGGACTAAGAAAGGGTTGGGTGATTAGAGGATATCTAGAAGAATTGATAAGAGCTTTGGTAATGATCAGTAGTTGATACAATTTGGGCATATTGAATGTTATTATTTTAATAATAACACCTCTGATCATACCCCCCTGATTGTGGACTGTGTATCAGAAGATTCAAGGGGTGGCAGACCCTTCAAATTTTTTAATCACTTATCAGATCATCCTGATTTCTTTAAAGTTGTGCAAGATAATTGGCATCTCAGTGGCAGGGGTAGCTTACTTCAGCAAATCTGGTACAATTTGAAGCTTCTTAAAGCTAAGCTTAAGCACCTTCACGCCCAGGAATTTGCTAGGATTTCTGACAGAATTGAAGCTGCTAGGATTCAACTACAAGATATTGAAACTGAACTCCAGCAACTCCCAAATGACCCTTCTCTTCATACTAGAGAAATGAAGAGAAAGCCATGCTATCTCTAATCTGAAAAGGTGGCTGACAGTAGAAGAAAAAGCTTATAAACAGAAGGCTAGGATACAATGGCTCAAATTGGGAGATTCTAGCACTAAATTTTTCTTCTCTGCAATGGAAGAAAGAAGGGACAGGAACAGAATCTTAACTCTTACAAATGATAACAACAACATCATTTCTCACCCTGAGAGAATTCAACAATATCATTAGTTTCTATACCTCTTTACTGGGTTCTTCAGCTGCTCATCTGCCTGCTATTGACACTTCAGTTGTTAGAATGGGTCCTAGAGTTTCTCCTGATTCTTATATTGCTCTGGCTGCTCCTGTAACAAATGATGAAATTCAACAGACACTCTTTTCCATAGATGATTCAAAAGCTCCTGGGGCATATGGTTACAATGTTGTCTTTTTTAAGAAGTCTTGGCCTATTAACAAAACTGATATCTGTAAGGTTGTGTCTCAATTCTTTGAAACTAGAGAGATCCCTACTCAGGTAAATATAACCTCAATCACTATTTATGCTAAATTCTGCTAAGGCAAAACTAAGCTGGGAACTACAGCTAGGATACTGATAGGTAGTTGGAAGCTGCTAAACACAGCTCGAATGAGCAAAGAAAGCAAAACAGAGACAGAGACAAGACACCAGAGATGGTGACGCGAAAACCCGTGGAATAAGGAAAAAACCGCGGGTGGCTTTGAGTCCATCAATCCACTGTACTTTTGATTACAGCCCTAGTGCCTTTGTATCTATGTAATTCGTAAGCTCTTAGAACAGTGTGCTTTTGTTAATATGTAAATGCTAAGTGCGAATGAAGTTATGTATCTATACAATCATTTCAGCTATATATAGCAGAGAAAATGTATCCGTTTGAACCAGCAACGTCTTGTAACAGCTCTTAAATCTCCATTCATATCTGCCATTAATGCTGATGAGCATGATCTTCGCTCTTTATTGTCTTTCTATAATTATGGCTTTTACTCTTTTGTGGATTTTTAGGCATTGACAACTTCGAACCTTAACGCCTTTTGAATGAAGCTGTACTCCTTAGCTGGGAAACTTTAGCTAACTCTTCTTAGCTGGTGGGCTCCAAGCTGGATTCTTTAGCTGGGAGTCTTAAACTAGAAATTCATAGCTGTAATGACTTTTAACCTGCATAAGTAGCTGCATAATTTTTCTGGCATAACAATTGCCCCTAACTTGTAGCTTGCGCTGCTGGCCTTGCGTAGTGAAGCTGCAAGTTATGATAACACTTTAACATAACGTTTGTCATAAAGACGGAATTTCAAGAAGCATAGATATTAAATGAAACATACTGTAGCTTTCAAGGAACTGAGTTTAATCATTCACTTAAGTTTCATTTATTTCAAGTAATAAATACTAGCCGTTTGGTGTGTCAGAGTAGCTTAAAATCAAGAGATTGTGTAAAGATTTTCATTCCGTTTATTCTTCTCTTCCTTTGGTAAGTCTGCTCTCTCTCTCTCTTCCTTTCCTCTTTCGCCTCTTTGCATGCCTTTTATACAGTCTTCTAGAAAGAAGGTCTTTACTCCTAAACCTACATCAATGGGAAAGGCAAAGGATGATGTGGCTTCTACCATCACCTGGGAGGATATTGAGAACATTAGGGCTAGAGGGAGCTTTCCTGAGAGCACTGAATTTGTAGTTCCTGGCGAGTTTGAACGTCCGGAGAAGACCCCAGATAACCTTGTTTGTTTTTATGAGTACCCTTTTTTACTAGGTTATAGCTTTGATTTTAGGCCTTTAGTACGTTCTTTTGTGGAAGTTTTAAACTTCTCACCTGGCCAGCTAATGTCAGGATTCTGGAAAATTTGCTTCACCATCGAATCTGCTACTAGGGATTGGAGTCCTACCTTTGCCCTAGAAGATCTACTTACTCTTTACAGCCTAAAGATCATCAATCCCAACAAAGTCACATTAAAATAAAAGCCAAAATACCCCAGCCCTGTAGAAGGGACTGGTGCTTCAGAGTCTTTTTGGAAGACTCGTTTCTTCTTTGTCGCTAAGGACTCCCTTGGTGAAGCTGGGGTGTTTCTCCCCTCTGGCTGGCCTGTTGGAGGTATTCTACTGTTTTTCTCTTTCTTTTTTAGAGTATTCTATTAACTATGGCCTTAACCTTGCCTTTTTTCAGGTTTGTCTGAAGCTGTGGAAACCCTAGAGGACCGAGACGAGAGAGCGAAGGTTTTTCTCAGCATCTCTCTGGAAAAGAGAACTTATACTCCCCCTTTTAAAGCTATTCCAATTTCTTATTTGACTCATGCTACCTCTGGAACCGATTCCATGACTTCAGGTAGGTTAATCTCTCAGTTAAGTTATTTTTAGGGTTTGCTAGGTACAACGTCTTAACTACTATCTTACTTGTTCTTGTGTAGTCAAAGGTAGTACTTTGTCTCAAGTTGATGCTGTGGCTCGGCTAAAAAGGAAGAGGTCTGGAGTTCCTACTACCTCTACTCAATCTAAGCCAGCTACCCCTGCCAAGGTTGCCACTTCTACCCCTAGCATGCCTCCCCCCATTATCAAACTGGACTTGGATCCTCCTACTCCCAGCTCTTCAACAGTTAACCTGTCAATGCCAGCAAATTTCTTATCTGAGGATGGGTTAAATAATGGCGTATGGCCACATGCTGAGAGGATATTCTTCCCTGTAGCAGCTAAGCGTCTCAGGTCTGAGGATCCTGAGGTGATAGTGAACCATGCGGTTCAATATTCTCTCCAGGTAAAACTTCTGTCTATTCCTTAATTTTGATATTCTATACTCCCTACCTCTCTTATGTGTTAACATTTTCATGCCAGGTCCTGCAAAACTGTCTGGCAGCAGCTCTAGCTTGAGAACTGTTGCTACGGTGTCCTCTTAGCTTAAGGCTTCCCAAGCTGAGGTGGCCGCTCTGAAGGAGGAGCTGAAGAAGGCCAAAAAGGAGCGAGCTGTAGCTGAGGAGCAGCGTAAAGTTGAAACACTGCTCTTGGAAAGGGAAAGGGAGGCAAAGAAGCTTTTTGCAGCTTCAGCGAAAGCTGAGATTGCTGCTGCTAGGGAGGAGGCTAAGGCGGCTACTAATAAGCTGAGAGAGGTGGTGAAAGAGAAGGACGCTTTGAGCGCTCAGCTGGTACACCAAAAAGATCTTCATTTGGATAAAATGGCAGAGGTTCAAATCGTTGAGCTTGCCAAGCTGGCATATCTGATGCTGTTCGGGAACCTGGAGAATAAAGAGCTGTATAAATATACCGATGCCTTCCTAGCCACTATGGGAAGCATCGCATATCTTAAAGCTCCAGCTTTGGGCTTAACTCCTCCTGGGCAGAAAGTTTCTACGGCTGACTCCTCAGCTAAGGACCTAGCTGAGTCTTCAGCAAAGGCCGCAGCTGATGTTGCTGTTGAACCCTGTAGTAGTTCTGCCCCAGCAACTGAGGTGCCTGAACAGACGCCTTCAGCTGAGCAGACCCCAGCTAAGGATGCAGCCTAATTGTTTTCTTTAAATATATATGATTTCTGTTTCTGTCAAAATATTTTAATTTTTGCTTTGGATGATTTTACCACCAGCCAAGGGGCTGGTGTGTCTTTTGAACAATTTAACTTTTGATATCTATGCTCAACTTTAGGTCTTTGAAAAAATGAGCTAGCTGCTTTGTGTTTTCACCTGGCGTTTTGTGATGCCAATGACTTGTGTGATGGGCCCTGTTACCTAGGCGTGTAGCCTTTAGCTGATGCAACCCTGGTTGCTTAATTCTTTGGTAGCTTCTTTCCAAGGTGTCTATATGCTCTTGCGTCTCTAGATAGCTTTAGGAGGCTAGGTAGTGCTCCTCTTGTAGCTAGTCTTGCGGTACATGCATATGTTGGATAGGCCAAGATAGTCGTTGGCATAGCCAACGAATCTCCGATGCCTAAGTCAGTAAGGATTTTTGGAAATATCTTTATGAGTAGAGAGTGGAAGGAGGATGGCCTAACCTGGCGTTCCTTGGCTTTACTTAGCAGTTTTTTCCTACCTGGTGTAACTGCTTTGTATTTGACATCTTATATGCTCAAGTTTGTTACCTAGCTTCTTAGAAATGATAAAGTTTTAGGTGTGAAGCGTTCTAGCTTCTGGGCACAGCTTTACCTTCTGCTGTAGCTAGTCGATACGCTCCTTTACCTACTACCTGTTCAACCAGGTAGGGGCCTTCCCAGCTGGCACCCAGCTTCCCTGCATTTAATTCCTGGTTATTTGGGAAGACTTTCCTTAACACCCAGTCTCCTTTCTTAAAAACTTTGGCTTTCACGTTTTTGTTGAAGCTGCGGGCCACAATCTGTTGCTGGGTGGCCATCCTAACCAGTGCACTGTCTCGTAGTCCTTCTATGGTATCTAAATCATAAGACAACTCAGAGTCATTTAGCTCAGAGGTTAAGAGCCCATACCTGGCAGTAGGTACATATACTTCTGCTGGCAATACAGCTTCACAGCCATAGACTAATGAAAAGGGGTCTGCCCTGTTGCTCCTCTAGGTGTTGTCCTGTTGGCCCAAAGGACTCTAGGCAGCTCTTCCACCCATTTACCTTTTTTGTCTTTTAACCTCCTTTTGATGCCATTAATGATTACTTTGTTGCTGGACTCAGCTTGTCCGTTAGCTTGTGGGTACCTAGGTGTTGATGTTACCAGGTTGATGTCCCATTCGTGACAAAATTGTCTTATTTTATCACTTATAAACTGTGACCCAGTGTCACACACAATTTCACTAGGTACTCTAAACCTGCAAATGATGTTAGTATTTATAAAGGCAATCACCTCCTTATCCCTTACCTGTTGGAACGCACCAGCTTCAATCCATTTAGAAAAGTAATCAGTCAAGGCCAACATAAATAATTTTTGACCTGGTGCAGCTGGCAGCTTTCCCACTATGTCCATGCCCCACCTCATGAATGGCCAAGGTGTTAATATGGGGTGTAACGGTTCAGAGGGCTTATGTATCATACCTGCATGCTTTTGACAACTTTCACATTTAGCTACATACCTCTTGGCGTCCTTACGCAACGTTGGCCAATAATATCCATAGGATAAGATCTTGTTAGACAAGCTCCTTCCTGTTGTATGTGAGCCGCATTCTCCCTCATGAAATTCTTTGAGGGTAGCTTCCCACTGCTCTTTCTCCAAGCATCTCTGCAACATATCCTGCTTAGTTGCATGTTTAAACAAGACTCCAACTATTACCTGGTACCTGCTAGCTTTCATGCGTATCTTTCTTGATTCCAGCTTGTCATCTGGTAGTATGTCCCTTTCTAGGTAATCCAATAGTGGCTTTGTCCAGCTATCAGCACCTGTCTCATCGCTAATGCTAAGTACACTGTTCGTCTCTTTGTTAATAGCTGGCTCAGCTAAGTGAGCGATAGGGATATTGCTGAAGCTGCATTTCCTAAGTGCGGAACCCATGTTAGCTAGTGCGTCAGCTTTTGTATTCTGATCTCTCGGTATCTGTTGTATTGTAAACTCTTGAAAGTGCAGCATCTTTGATTTGACCAGCTCCAAGTAAAGAGACATCTTTGAGTCTTTAGCTGCACACTCTCCTTTTACCTGGCTAATGATAAGCAAAGAATCACTATATACCTGCAACCTGGCTGCCCCCAGATCATGAGCCACAGTCATACCTGCAATCAAAGCTTCGTACTCGGCTTCATTGTTAGTAGCTCTAAAATCACAACAAATAGATCGTACTATCATGTCCCCTTGTTGCGATTTTAGGACTATACGTAGCCCAGCACCTCTAAAGTTGGAAGAACCATCTACAAATAGTTTCCAACTACCTGTAGGTGTTACCTGATTAATGTGCCGTACTTCCTCTTTCATTTATTCTGAACTTCATTCACGCAACTCTAAACTTGCTTTTTCTTTTCTCTTTCTCACTCTCAAACCACAGCAAATACACTTTCAAATTCCTCAAAAACCAAACTAAACCAACAAACCAATCTCAAACTCAACCCATACAAAAGCTCCCCCAAGCTAGGCTTGGAATAATATCAAGTGAAGGCTTTTTTGGCTCATAATAGGGGTTTAAGTAACACGAAACAAGTCATTAGGCTCAGCGGGGCTAAGGAGGATAAAAGTATATCAAAAACTCACTCTGAAGCTCAAGAATAAGACAAAAGAACGCCTCTATCACAGCACATGCTACAAGTCATCTAAAATCAGACAAGTACGAAGTCAAAGTCAAGATCAATCCACTAAAGAGGAACTAACACACAAGAATAGACTGGATAATAATATGAATCCAATAGGCTACAAAGAAGCCTCACAGTCTAACCAATTCAGGTATGCAGCACAAAGTGGTCTAATATAATCCAAAAATGCTCGAAATCATAGCAATCAAACATCAAATCATAGCCTCAAGATCACAAATGCCCAGCTATCCAGAAAGCAAAGTCAAGTCATTTTCAAATAGAGCACAGCAAGGGGCACAGGGAGGCAACTAAACCAGTCATGGGAACCATTTTTTTTTTGATTTTTTCAGTATTTTTTGAAAGCAGTAAATCTATCCTAGAAAGCAGTAAAAGAGATAGGGAATACAAACAGAACTCCTCCCCCAAGCTGAACTTGGTAGTGTCCTCAATGCCAAAAGGTGATAAGGACTATGCTAAGAGGAAAAACAATGTTAGTGCCCTCACTCTCACTCACAAAAAGAAAAAAAAATGAAAAGAAAAGGAAAAGGGAAAGAAAAATACGATTTGCCTCTCGCACAGCGCTGGTTTATAAAGGTCCCGCACGACCATAATCCTCCCTCTCTCAAATAGGAGGGGCTTGGAAGTGAGTGCCACTCTCATCAAACATCTTTCTCCTCCAAATGTTCTTGAAAATGCCTCCAGACGGTGAGGCAACCTTAGGTGGAATTGGAACCTTCTCCACACCTACTTCATCCAGAACTTCATCCCTGCAACAAGATTGTTCAAGCATAGGTGCCTTAACAGCATTGGTTAGTTTAAAAATCACTTTATCGTCACCAACACTCAGAGTTAAAGACCCAGACTTGACATCAATGACAGCACCAGCAGTACACAAAAACGGCCTACCCAAGATAATAGGAATTTGGGCATCCTCATCCATATCTAACACCACAAAATCAACAGGGATATAGAATTTCCCAACCCTAACAGGAACGTCCTCTAAAACACCTAGAGGGTATTTTATAGAATGATCCGCCATCTGTAAAGTGATTTGTGTGCATTTAAGGGCTCCCATGTTCAGTTTCTTATAAACAGACAATGGCATAACAGAAACAGAAGTACCTAAATCACACAAAGCCTTATCAATAAAAATAGGTCCAAGATGGCAGGGTATAGAAAAACTACCAGGATCTTTTAACTTTGGTGGGGTTTTATTTTGGATAAAAGCACTACACTCTTCAGTAAGAGCGACACGTTCTACCCCACCAAAGTCTCTTTTCTTAGTGATCATGTCTTTCAGAAATTTGGCATAAACAGGCACTTGGGTAATTAAATCTGTGAATGGAATTGTTACCTCAAGGTTCTTGACCATAGCCAAGAACTTACCAAATTGCTGATCGACCTTAGATTGTTGCATCCTGTGAGGAAAAGGTAGCCTTGGTGTAAAAGGCGTTTCAGAAACCTTCTCCTTTTTCTTCCCTGTCTGTTCAGCTTCTGCAGACAAATCGACTTCAGACGTCGAATTTTTCCTTTTTCCTTCCTCTACCACCCTCTTCTTCCCTGCAGTCGGGGTAACCTCATCAATGGGCACTGGAGGGGCATCATATGCAATGCCACTACGAAGAGTGATGGCATTCACATGTTCTCTCTGAACGGGTTGCCCTGGCAATTCCCCCTGTCGCCTCTGAGCATTAGAGCTTGCTAATTGTGCAACTTGAGCCTCGAGAAGTTTGATGTGCTTCTCTTGGGCTCTTTGTGCTTCCTCATTAGATCTTTGCATGGCTAGCATCTGTCGCTCTTGGGCTCTTTGTGCCTCCTCATTTGCCTTTTGCATGCTTAACATCAGTTTCATCACTTCAGATATGGGAGGCTCTTGTGGGTTGTTGTTTTGGGGAGGTGGGGTGGGAAAATTTTGTGGGGTTTGGAAGTTGTTTTGGTGATGGAAGTTTTGTGGTGGTGGTCTAGTGAAATTTTGTGGGGTTTGATGGTATGAGGGTTTAGGATAGTTTTGTGGGTTTTGGTAGTTATGTGGAGGGGGGAAAGTTTGTGGCCTTTGTTGAAAGGCATTTGCCTGCTCCATCTGAAATTGACTGAACTGACAGTCATGCCCAAAGTGACCCTGTACACCACATACCTCGCAGTAAGATGAGGTAATGGGTGCTACGGCAGACATAGCATTGATGCTCATAGGCGGATGTGTCGAACTAGAAGACTTTATTAGCTGCTGAGTCAGTTGCGCCATTTGAGATGTAAGCAATGAAATAGCGTCAACTTCAAGTGCCTTCTTAGTCAAACTCCTAGATGATGAATGGTCATTGGCTGCAAGATTTGATATGAATTCATAACCCTCATCAACTGCCTTGTCTAAAAACACTCCTCCTGCAGACGAATCAACAATACACTTCGTCTGAGGCTGCAGACCATTGTAGAATGTCTGCGTCAAGAACCATTTGTCCATATTGTGGTGTGGACACTCTCTCTGTAGATCCCTAAACCTAGCCCACGCTTCCCGTAATGTTTCATCAGGCTCTTGGGAAAACGTGGCCAGTTTATTTCTGATTTCTGCTGTTTTAGTGGGTGGGTAATACTCTCTCAGAAATGCAGCAGAAATCTCACTCCATTCGGTTTCCTTCACATCATTCAACCATTTCTAGGCTCTATCTCTCAGTGAAAACTCGAACAACATGACTTTGAGTTGATCTGGAGTGACGCCGGCATGTTTAACGGTTCGACAAAGTTGTTGAAACCGTTGCAGATGATTTGCCGGATCTTCAGTAGGATGCCCACCAAACTGATTTTGCTGGACCATGCTGATAAGTCCAGGCTTGATTTCGAAATTTGCTGCGGCAATGGTGGGCATAGTAGGTCCAGTGGAGAGACCATCTGGGTTGGGCACCCCATATGACTTCAGTGACTTTGACATGACTGAACTCAAGGTGTCTGTTCCAGAGGTGTTCAGCTGAACAGACTGCTTTTCTTTCTGCTTTGTCTTTCGGATCCGCCTGATTGTCCTAGTAAGATCGGGGTCCGCTGGAATTGAGGAACCGTTTCTTTGGGACCTGGGCATACAAAAGAAACAAAAAGCAGCAGTAAAACGTACCTCGATTGAAACAATGAAGTTCCAATGAGGTACAGAGAAGTAGACCAAATAATCAAATAAAAACTTAGAAAACTAGCCGTCTCCCCGGCAACGGCGCCAAAGTTTGATAGGTTTTAGTCGTATCACCTAATCAAAAATAAACCTACGGTCCTCTAACTAAGGTAGTCAGTGGAAGCAGGGTCGAATCCACAGGGAGACAGAGTTTCTAAATCAATATTCAACCAATTCAGCTACTCCAGAGTAAATCAGGAAGGAATTAATTAAACTAATGATTAAGCTAAGAAAGACGAATTAAACAAAGGATTTAACTATAGAATAAAAGCCTAGGGTATTAGGTCGGTCCACCATGCTTATACCAATCAAATAGGGTCAACAACTATCAAAACCTAAGTCAAGAGTCGGGGGATTAGAGCCTATGTTGAGCTATGGTTAAGACTCAACGCTCATAGTTCAACATACGCCGCATGTTCACTAACGTAATCAGAACTACTGACGTGTCCTAGGCCTCTAGTCGTAAGACGGATCTGTGCAAACGACTATTAACCACAAGCAACCAACGAAACTGCGCAATAACGTCAATTACTCAATAAAGAACAAACCACATCACAATCACCCTAATCAAGCCCTAGAAATCAATAAGAGTCTAAATCACAATCATGGTATAAACATGGATTTCCTATCTAACACCCTAGAAAGAGACTACTCACTCATAATCGAATTAACAACAAGAAAACTAATATGAAACCCTAACAATTGCATCATGAACGATTAAATAAATAAATTAAGCAATTGAGAATAACAAAAGAGATTAGGGTAAGAAAGAATACCAATTAACGGAAAGCAGGAACTTTTATTGAAATCGAAATAGGTTTGATCACCTCTAAATTAATCTAAAGTGTTTGAATTGAACTAAGAACAATGAAGAATAAAACTAGTCTAAAGCTATCAAAAGATGAATAAAAAAGATGTAAAATAAAGATGTCCCTAAATAATGAGGAAAACGGTATTTATAATACCCCTCCAGTCTAATAAAAAATAGGAAGCAAAAGTCGAAAATCGCGACAAATGGTGCCAGACCCGATCGGGCCCGAGCACAGTACCCGATCGGGTCAAATGCAAAACAGTCAACTTGCGTTTGGGCTTTAGCATGGCAGCAGCGCAGCGTTTGACGAGATTTTGAGGCCCACCCGATCGGGCCCGAGGCCACCACCCGATCGGGTCTGGCAACAAATTGGGCCAACACGGTCTCCTCGCAAGCAGCAACTCAACGAAGGTCGGGTGGTGAACACCCGATCGGGCCTGGTGCATATGTGCTCGCCCGATGCGATCGGGCAAGACTTGCCAGATCGGGTCCGTGACTTTCATACCCGATCATAAATACTTCGCCCGATCGGGCCATTTCTGCCTGATCAGTGCACGGAAACCTCCTTTGACTCCTTGGCTCTCTAATCTTCACGTTTAGGGGTCTTGGGACCTCCTAAACTATCCATAAAGCTCGTGAGCCATCCTAGTGCCTCATAACATCTCGTAAAGCCGTGGTTGCTTCCAAAAGGCTCGGGAATAAGGAGAAAACTCCATAAAACCTGCAATTCAATACTAAAACACGAAACCACAATTACATACGATAGTTAGCACAAAATAGCTCCCAAGAGCTCCAATGACGCACAAATTAGCTTGTAAATAAGGGAGAAAACTCTATATAAATACGTGATATCAAGTAACTAAGAGCTCTCCCAGTCCAACCAGGATTCAATTAACAATTTAAAGTACGAAGAATAAAGTCAGGCATACACAATAATCATACAAAGCATAAAGAAAGCATACAACATGCGAAGTAGGAGATAATTAGACAAAAGCAACATTAATAATCATCAAAGAAAGGTAAGTATAAATGTTTCCATAAATAGATCGTCAAAGGAAAGAGACTTCAAAATAGTAAGGGAAATAAATAAAGTAATCATTAAATAAAATAATATGAGTGAGATGAACGCTAGTGACCCGCAGCCCACTTCCTAAAAGTATGTCAGTTCAGAACCTCCAGAACGGCCTATGGGTAACGTTCCCTACCG
Organism: Patellifolia procumbens; assembly: GCA_947645195.1. Taxonomy (NCBI): domain Eukaryota; kingdom Viridiplantae; phylum Streptophyta; class Magnoliopsida; order Caryophyllales; family Amaranthaceae; genus Patellifolia; species Patellifolia procumbens. The sequence continues at coordinate 623,259 of CANSGD010000055.1, forward strand.
TCTCTATCTAAGAATGGCCAAACTCCCAATGCAGGATAATACGCGCAGTACCTCCTGACCTCTCGGACGACAACATATCCTAAGTTTCTCCAATGTAGGGTAGCACCCTGCTCAGTGCCCCCTCACCTCTCGGAGTGTATGTTCAGTATCCTTGGGATAAAATAATCCCTCACACTACTCAACTCAAAGTAAAACAATTAAACCAAATAAGTTCTTCAAATTTTAAATGTTCATCAAACATCAAACATTCTTCAAATATTCTTCAAACCATCAAATACTTCAAATAATAATAAAATCATAATTCTTCAAATAAATACTCCAAAACCAATTCTTCGAAATAAATAAAGTAATTAAATCAAATGCTCATCAAAAACAAGATTTCGAAATAAATATTAAAACTCTTTCAAATCAAAATTTAAATATAAATCCATCAAAGTCGTTATCTGAGTTTGGGTACGAGATTGATTATAAATTAAATTATAAATCTTCTCCGTACATAACTCTTGGCGAAATAATACTAAGGACAGTATTATTATCCCCCGAGCATTACGACGTCGATCTCTCAAATTTATAAAGGTGCTAAAGACGGTTTCACAATAACATGCATCACCACATTTCAAGAATTAAATCAATCAACCATACTTCCAACATTTAATGCAACAAAATTGCAGAAATAAAATAATTAAAATACTACAACAGTGCTGCCAAGACCCAACAAGACAAAGTAGTAGGCCAAAAAGGAAAAAGGAGGAGCGGCACTGGGTCCCGGGCCGCGAGCGGCTACTATAACATCAAATTAGGCATGCTTGAAAATAATATAACTATAACTATAACATGGAAACTAAATATAACTATAACATCAAATTAGGCATGCTTGAAAATAATACTTCAAAGAATTAAAGAACAAAATAATCACAAGTCACTTAATTCATGAAATTCCAATTATGAACATGCTCAAAAACATAAATAATAAATCTATTTAACCCAACTAAAATTCCAGCAATTTAATAATCAAAACAAGTCTTTAAAAACATTAAAGAACGATTCCAAAAGCATATACATCATACTATAAAAATTAGGGCATGTTTAGAAGTCAAAAACCACCCAATTAAATACATTCACTTCACGAAATTAAATTCCAGCAATATTAAAAATAATAAAAAAAAAGGCTTAAAGAACATCTAAAAACATGCTAAATCATATTCCAAGTTAACATAACAGTTCTATCATCAATTACACTTCAACTAAAACATTAAAATCAATAATCCAATAATTTAAAATAATTACAGCATTAATAAAATTAATAAAATTAATAAAAATATGAAATAAGCATACTAATTAATGAAATAAATAAAGAGTAACAACCCTAACATGATACTACTCAATACTAACCATTCAACATCATAAACAACAATTTTAAGTACTCTAAAACATGAAATAAAACAATAAAACAAACCTAACATGAATTCTAATAAAATAATAATACTAACATCGTAGATCTAACATTTAAAACACATCCTAACATGATTCTAACATACTTAAACAATTAATTAAATACTAAAGTATTAGAAGGGATGTTAGTTACCTCGATCTACCCAAAGAGTAATGAAAAACGAAATTAAGAGTAATAAAAATAGCCTAGAAAACGCCCCCTTGAGAGAAATACCAAGAAGAAAATAAAACCCGAACTTGAGTCTTGAATTAATGCTTGAATAAGAGTTTTTAAGTCACTAGGAAGTAAGAAATTGTGAAGAATAAGTGGGAAAATCTTTTCCCTTTTTTTTGTAGTAGTAGGCGTGTGAATAGGGGGTTTTGGGAGGGTGTTTAATTGCTGTAAATTAGGTTTAGGACAGCAAAATAAATGAATAGGAGTAAGGATAAATAGTGGCCAAAATAAAGAGGAAGAATAAGGGAAAAAGGGTTCTCATTGGTGGAAGAGATTCTACCCAAAAATAAAATATGCAAGCTATAAAATTCAAACAAAATTCCCCCCTTCCAAGCTCCCTTGGCCGGCCACCCTAACCCCACACAACCAAGTGAGTCGGCCCACTTAAGCGGTAAATGGAACCTTCAATTAGTTTAGCCCAACAATAAAATAACAAGGCTCAATCAAAAAATAAATACTAAGTACTAACACTACTAAAATATAAATAATAATACTACCTCTATAAAAATATAAAAATTCAAATAATCACAATAAATTAATCATAAACATTTAATCACAACAAACAAATAAATATAAACATTCAATACTTAAGAAAATAATAATAAGTGATATATATATAAATTTAGTTTTCAAATATAAACATATATAATTATACACAACAACAGTCAAAATAATTATATATATAAATAAAGAATATATATAAATAAATAAAGGATGTAAATAAAATATAACGTAATAAATAAATAATTAACGCGCGAAATTTCTAGTGAATTTACGGGGTGTTACAATGTCCCCTCCTTAAGAAAAGTATCGTCCTCGAAACTTGAAATGACAAGAAAAGTACCTGGAACGAATAGCTCAGGGTACTTAAGTCTCATAGACTCTTCGGTCTCCCATTTAGCCTCCTCGTACTTTTGACTCCTGCAAAGTACTTTGAATAAAGGGATCACCTTCCTCCTCAAGGCACGGTTCTGACGATCCAAGATACGAACCGGTCGTTCCTCAAAGGTTAAACTCAGTTCAAGAGAGACTGACTCAACGGGGATGATGTGTGTAGGATCACTGCGATACCTCCTCAAATGAGACACATGGAACACATCATGAACTTTAGACAAATCTGGCGGCATGGCCAAATGGTACGCAACCTCCCTAATTCTCTCAAGAATCTCATAGGGACCTACATACTTAGGGCTCAGCTTCCCTCTCTGCCCAAATCTCATCACGCACTTCATCGGGGATACCTTCAGCAAGACTTTATCACCAACAGAATACGAAATAGGCTTGCGGCGAAGATCGGCATACGACTTCTGTCTATCCTGAGCAGCTTTCATCTTTGCCTGAATCACCTCAATCTGCTCCACCGTATCCTGAATCAATTCTGTCCCCAAAACCAAAGAGTCACTGATTTCGCTCCATCAAGTAGGACTACGACACTTACGACCATATAGGGCCTCATAGGGAGCCATCTGAATGCTGGCATGGTAGCTAATATTGTAGGAGACCTCTACTGAGCTCAACGATTTAAGCCAAGACTGCTGAAATTCCAGAGCACAAGCACGGAGCATGTCCTCCAAAGTCTGAATAGTCCTCTCCGTCTGTCCATCAGTAGCAGCATGAAAAGCGGTACTCAACTTTAACTTGGTACCAAATGCCTATTGCAAAGCAACCCAAAAGTGAGAGAGAAATCTCGGATCTCGATCAGAGATAATATCCTTCGGAATACCATGCAGACGGACAATCTCATTAGCATAAGCTTCAGCCAGTTCTTCCATAGACCAAGTATTCTTCATTGGGATAAAACGAGCTACCTTGGTCAATCGGTCCACAATCACGCATACAGCATTCTTACCACTAGAGGTTCTCAGAAGACCCATCACAAAGTCCATCGAGATAGAGTCAAACTTCCATGCAGGGATCGGTATAGGTTGTAACAAACCACCCGACCTTTGATTTTCAATCTTTATCTTCTGACAAACCAAGCACCTAGCCACAAACTCGGCCACTTCCCTCTTCATATTCGGCCACCAAAAATTGACCTTAAGGTCCTTATAGAGCTTATCTCCCCCAGGATGAATAGAATAGGGAGTACAATGAGCTTCTTCGAGGATCTTCTTCTTAACATTCGGATCATTAGGCACACAGCAACGACCCATGAACTTCAAATCACCATCATGACCTATCTCAAAGCTTTCAGCTCGTCCCTGTGCCTTAGCAGCACGAATCTTTTCTAGCGCCGGATCCTCCTTTTGCTTACTCCTCAATTCTAAGAACAAGTCAGGCTCAACACTCACGGAACAAAGGGTAGCAACAGACCCTTGAGATACCACCTTAATCTCGAGCTTTCGGAACTCCTCACACAAATCCTTAGGCAGGACTCTAGAAGCACTAAGAGAGGATTTAGTCTTCCGACTAAGAGCATCAGCAACCACATTAGCTTTTCCCTCGTGATAATCGAGCTTCAAATCATAGTCTTTGATCAACTCCAACCACCTTCTCTGCCTCAAATTCAACTCACGCTGAGTGAAGATGTACTTCAGACTCTTGTGATCAGTATATACCTTGCACGGAACCCCATATAAATAGTATCGCCAAATCTTAAGAGCAAACACTACAGCAGCCAACTCAAGATCATGGGTAGGGTAGTTCCTCTCGTGCACTTTCAGTTGTCTCGAAGCGTAAGCCACAACCTTCCCTTGTTGCATAAGAACACAACCCAAACCATGCTTAGATGTATCACTGAATACCTCGAACTCAACCCCTTCAGTAGGCAAAGTCAGAACTGGAGCAGTAGTGAGGCGTTTCTTTAACTCCTGAAAAGCTTCTTCACACTCGACTTCCCACACAAACTTGCTTTCTTTCCTGATTATCTTGGTCAACGGCTGTGCTATCTTGGAGAAATCTTGGACAAATCTCCTATAGTAACCAGCAAGACCTAGAAAACTCCGGATCTCAGACACATTCTTCGGACTTTCCCACTCTATGACAGCCTTGATCTTAGAAGGATCTACCATAACACCATCCTTATTGATCACATGGCCTAGAAAAGATACCTCCTTCAACCAGAATTAACACTTGGAGAACTTCGCAAACCATTTCTGTTTCCTCAGAATGTCGAGGATTATCCTCAAGTGCTTCTCATGCTCCTCCTCATTCTTAGAGTAAACGAGGATATCATCGATGAACACTACAACGCACGTGTCCAAGTACTCATGAAAAGAACGGTTCATTTGATCCATGAACACAGCAGGCGCATTTGTGAGTCCAAAAGGCATGACGATGAACTCATAGTGCCCATATCTTGTTCGAAAAGCAGTCTTAGGGATGTATTCTTTCTTCATTGGAATCTGATGGTAGCCTGATCTCAAGTCAATCTTAGAAAAGACTCCAGCACCCTTTAACTGATCAAACAAATCCTCTATTCGGGGCAACGGATACTTATTCTTGATCGTCACTTTATTAAGCTCACGGTAATCAATACACAAGCGCATACTCCATCTTTCTTCTTGAGAAACAGAACAGGAGCACCCCATGGAGATACACTTGGCCTTATGAAGCCCTTATCAATCAACTCTTGCAACTGAGCCTTCAGCTCTTGCAGTTCGGACGGCGCCATTCTATACGGAGCCTTCGATAACGGTTGAGTACCAGGAATAAGATCGATGCCAAACTCGACATCTCTCTCTGGAGGGATACCAGGAAACTCCTCAGGAAATACATCCGGATACTCACGGACTACAAGGATATCCTCCATTTTCACTTCTTGGGACAGATCTTTAACCATGCATAGGAACACTTGTTCCCCTTTCTGACGGAGCTTTTGCATTTTCATGGCAGATACGATCTTTATCCCCTTCTTCTGAACAACTCACCTGTAAGAGACACGCTTACCGCAAGGACTACAAAGCGTCACCTTCTGATCACGGCAGTGAATCTGAGCATGGTACTTAGATAACCAGTCCATACCTAGGATGACGTCGAACTCGGACATGGAAAACTCCTTAAGATCAACAGGAAGATTAGTACCCATGAGAGAAATAGGTACGTCACGATACTCGGCATGGCAAGGATAGCTTTGGCCAGAAGGAAGAGAAATGAGAGTTCGTAAAGGAGAACTCGAAGATAGGTTAGCCTTCTGAATAAAAGAAGTCGACACAAACGACACCGTAGCACCAGAATCAAATAACACACAAGCAGGTACAGAATTAACAAGGAAAGTACCAGTAATAACATCAGGATGAGCATCGGCATCGAACTGAGTCATGCAGTAAACTCGATTCTTAGGCAGAACAGTAGAACCAGAAGGACCAGCAGATTGATTAGCTCTCGGATTCTTAGGACACTCGAAAGTCTTGTGACCTTCCTCTCTACAGTAGTAGCATACAACCTTAGAACCATCACAGTTCTTCCCCGGATGAAACGGTTTCTCACACCTCCTGCATTTAGTAGGATCATAGATCGGTCTAGCACCAGAATTTTGAAATCCACCTCGAGCATTGGGTTCAAACATCAGCTTCTTTGCAGGAACCGGAGCATAGGAAGTAGCAGGCTTCCTCACAGCAGCAGCCTTAGAAGCTTCCTCCTCTTTGAACGAGGCATGGATGCTAAGTGCTAACTCCTAAGCTCCCTGAAATGAAGCAGCTCCCGAGCACAATACATGGGTCCTTACTCTCGGATCCATCTTCTTGATGTACCTCTTTACCCTTTTTGCCTCAGTAGGTACAATAGAAGTAGCAAATCTAGCCAACTCAGTGAAACGGTCTGTATACTCCTGAATACTCAAACTTCCCTAAGTCAAGGACAAGAATTCCTCCTGTTTCTGCCAGCGGAGTTCATCAGGATAGAACCTCTCTTTTAGCTTAGCAGAGAACTTAGACCACTCAAGACCAGAGCAAGCATCTCTGGCCGTGCTCCACCAATTATCGGCTTCCTTCTTCAGATAATAGGAACCGATAAATACCCTTTCAGCAGTATTAGGGCAATTAGTAGCAGTGAATAGCTTTTCCATCTCCCTTAACCAGTTTTCCAGAACCACAGGGTCAGCAGTACCCTCGTAAGTCGGCGGCCTATGACGATCAAAACGATCAAAAGCTGACTGTCCAAGAAGAGGAACCAGAAGACTTGGTCGCCAAGGAAATGAAAGCACCCTCAAGCGCTCGGCGGCGACGGCGTGCAGCCTCCTTTCGGACACAACGGTTATGATGTCGCGAATGCATTCTACAAAACAAAAGATCAAGTTTAGACAATAAGGCATACGTTAGCAACTCAAGTGTAGAAAAATAGATAAGTCAAAATGGTTCCCAAGGCTTTCTTCCTACCCAAGTAACTCTCCCTAAGTACTTTACTTGAAGCCTAAGACATTAGTAATCTTAGTTACAATGACTACACATCTCTCATGAAACATGTAGCAACTCAATGAGAGTTTTTGGAACGTTTGGCTCTGATACCAACTGTAACATCCCGTCCTTTAACATGAAATAAAATAAAATAAAATAAAATAAACTATTAAATAAAAGAGTCAGTGGCAGCGGAAATACCACTGGGACAGAAATGTTATTCTAAAACAACGAAATAGAATAAAAATCCCAAGTCAAAAATATAACCTCAAATAAATGAGGAAATGAGGTCCCATACCCTCATTCCACAAAACATACTAAAATCCCAAATAAAGCATCAATCCATAATCCAAACTAAAACATAATCAAAAATATAGGAACATCCATGACAAACTACTTAAGACCCACTAGAAAGGTGGTCTTAATCTTCCTATCATAGTGCTCATCTACAACTACTAGGACCATGTCCTTCCTCATAGGACCATGTCTCACAGCCCCAGTCCAGACAGTAACGATCCTAAAGTTCCACATCTGCAAAGATATACAACAAAATCCACAATCAGTGGGGAGTAACTAACAGCTCTCCCAGTCCAATCAGGATTCAATTAACAATTTAAAGTACGAAGAATAAAGTCAGGCATACACAATAATCATACAAAGCATAAAGAAAGCATACAACATGCGAAGTAGGAGATAATTAGACAAAAGCAACATTAATAATCATCAAAGAAATAAGTATAAATGTTTCCATAAATAGATCGTCAAAGGAAAGAGACTTCAAAATAGTAAGTGAAATAAATAAAGTAATCATTAAATAAAATAATATGAGTGAGATGAACGCTAGTGACCCGCAGCCCACTTCCTAAAAGTATGTCAGTTCAGAACCTCCAGAACGGCCTATGGGTAACGTTCCCTACCGTCTCTATCTAAGAATGGCCAAACTCCCAATGCAGGATAATACGCGCAGTACCTCCTGACCTCTCGGACGACAACATATCCTAAGTTTCTCCAATGTAGGGTAGCACCCTGCTCAGTGCCCCCCTCACCTCTCGGAGTGTATGTTCAGTATCCTTGGGATAAAATAATCCCTCACACTACTCAACTCAAAGTAAAACAATTAAACCAAATAAGTTCTTCAAATTTTAAATGTTCATCAAACATCAAACATTCTTCAAATATTCTTCAACCCATCAAATACTTCAAATACTTCAAATAATAATAAAATCATAATTCTTCAAATAAATACTCCAAAACCAATTCTTAGAAATAAATAAAGTAATTAAAACAAATGCTCTTCAAAAATAAGATTTCGAAATAAATATTAAAACTCTTTCAAATCACAATTTAAATATAAATCCATCAAAGTCGTTATCTGAGTTTGGGTACGAGGTTGATTATAAATTTAATTATAAATCTTTTCCGTACATGACTCTTGGCGAAATAATGCTAAGGACAGTATTATTCTCCCCTGAGCATTACGACGTCGATAACTCAAATTTATAAAGGTACTAAAGACGATTTCACAATAACATGCATCACCACATTTCAAGAATTAAATCAATCAACCATACTTCCAACATTTAATGCAACAAAATTGCAGTAATAAAATAATTAAAATACTACAACAGTGCTGCCAAGACCCAACAAGACAAAGCAGTAGGCCAAAAAGGAAAAAGGAGGAGCAGCACTGGATCGCGGGCCGCGAGCGGCTACTATAACATCAAATTAGGCATGCTTGAAAATAATATAACTATAACTATAACATGGAAATTAAATATAACTATAACATCAAATTAGGCATGCTTGAAAATAATACTTCAAAGAATTAAAGAACAAAATAATCACAAGTCACTTAATTCATGAAATTCCAATTATGAACATGCTCAAAAACATAAATAATAAATCTATTTAACCCAACTAAAATTCCAGCAATTTAATAATCAAAACAAGTCTTTAAAAACATTAAAGAACGATCACTAAGCATATACATCATACTATAAAAATTAGGGCATGCTTAGAAGTCAAAAACCACCCAATTAAATACATTCACTTCACGAAATTAAATTCCAGCAATATTAAAAATAATAAAAAAAAGGCTTAAAGAACATCTAAAAACATGCTAAATCATATTCAAGTTAACATAACAATTCTATCATCAATTACACTTCAACTAAAACATTAAAATCAATAATTCAATAATTTAAAATAGTTACAGCATTAATAAAATTAATAAAAACATGAAATAAGCATATTAATTAATGAAATAAATAAAGAGTAACAATCCTAACATGATACTACTCAATACTAACCATTCTAACATCATAAACAACAATTTTAAGTACTCTAAAACATGAAATAAAACAATAAAACAAACCTAACATGAATTCTAATAAAATAATAATACTAACATCGTAGATCTAACATTTAAAACACATCCTAACATGATTCTAACATACTTAAACAATTAATTAAATACTAAAGTACTAGAAGGGATGTTAGTTACCTCGATCTACCCAAAGAGTAATGAAAACCGAAATTAAGAGTAATAAAAATAGCCTAGAAAACGCCCCCTTGAGAGAAATACCAAGAAGAAAATAAAACCCGAACTTGAGTCTTGAATTAATGCTTGAATAAGAGTTTTTAAGTCACTAGGAAGTAAGAAATTGTGAAGAACAAGTGGGAAAATCTTTTCCCTTTTTTTTGTAGTAGTAGGCGTGTGAATAGGGGGTTTTGGGAGGGTGTTTAATTGCTGTAAATTAGGTTTAGGACAGCAAAATAAATGAATAGGAGTAAGGATAAATAGTGGCAAAAATAAAGAGGAAGAATAAGGGAAAAAGGGTTCTCATTGGTGGAAGAGATTCTACCCAAAAATAAAATATGCAAGCTATAAAATTCAAACAAAATTCCCCCCTTCCAAGCTCCCTTGGCCGGCCACCCTAACCCCACACAACCAAGTGGGTCAACCCACTTAAGCGGTAAATAGAACCTTCAATTAGTTTAGCCCAACAATAAAATAACAAGGCTCAAACTAAAAATAAATACTAAGTACTAACACTACTAAAATATAAATAATAATACTATCACTATAAAAATATAAAAATTCAAATAATCACAATACATTAATTATAAACATTTAATCACAACAAACAAATAAATATAAACATTCAATACTTAAGAAAATAATAATAAGTTATATATATATAAATTTAGTTTTCAAATATAAACATATATAATTATACACAACAACACTCAAAATAATTATATATATAAATAAAGAATATATATAAATAAATAAAGGATGTAAATAAAATATAACGTAATAAATAAATAATTAACGCGCGAAATTTCTAGTGAAATTACGGGGTGTTACAAACCACACCACAATCACTCTAATAAAGCCCTAGAAATCGATAGAAATGTAAACAACGATCATGGTATAAACATGAATTCCCTATCTAACACCCTAGAAAGAGATCTACACAGACATGATCAAACTAACAATAACAAAGCTAATAAGAAACCCTAATAATTGCATCACGAACTAAGTGAATAATCAACAACTAAACTAGAACAATTAAGGAATAATAACAAAGCAATAAGAGAGAAGATTACCAATTTGACAAAAAGCAATAACTTTAATTGAATTGAACCAAGGTTTGATCTCCTCTACAATGAAAACTAATGAAAACTAACTCTAAAAGCTCTCTAAGTGTTTAAGATAATCAAAGGTACATGTAAAAATAACCTAAAAAGTATTTATAGTCTTTTAAGAAAGCAATAAGATAGGACGGAAAAGACGCAAAATCGCGTCCTCCGTGTCTTCCACCCGAACAGGCACAGGGCCGCCCGATCGGCCCTGGGAACAATAATCCAGCACTAACAAAACACATCCACCCGATGAGATCGGGTGATGACCACCCGATCGGGGCAGCAACATTTACACCCGATTGGGCAAGGCTGCCCGATGTCATCCGGCAAAGCTTCAGCTCCAGCAGTCCAAAAACCTGTAAAACCTCTAAGTAAAAGTCCACCCGATGTGATCGGGCGGGAAATCTGAACTTTTTGTTGTAGAAGATCAAACCCGATCGGGCGGTGGTTGCCCGACCCGATCGGGCAGAGCCCTTTTCTGGCAACTTCATACTTGGCTTCAGACGCCAAGTTTCTTTAACAATTCATCTTCAAAGGAGCTCGAATACAATCTCGAGACCTCCTACATGCCTCATAACTTCTCCGCTACAGTGTGGTGGTCAAAATGCCAAGTGAATGGGAAGTTTTTCCCTAAAACCTGCAAAACGTTATGAAACACACAAACCACAACTACATCGAAATAGTTAGCATAAATAGCTCCTAAGAGCGTCAATACCGCACAATTTAGCTTGTAAATGAAGGGAAAAACTCTATATGAAATCATTATATCAATGATGCATCGTTTGTTTCATCAGATGATACTAGCCTTATATGCACGCGATGCGTGCCACGTACGAAAGAGTAAAATGAAGTAAGAATTTGGGAGAAATTACATCTTTAGTGAAGTATAAACATATTTTTCATACTTTTAAAAATAATCGTTAAGTTTTAGTTCTTTTTTTTTAAGAGGATGTAATTGTAATTTCAAAAGAGCTTAAATATTAAAATAATATACATGCATAAAAAAAGAATAATTAATAAATATTAAAGAGTGGATCAACAATAGTGATTTAAAAACAAAACACCAAAAAAGACAAAAAAAAACTTACCAAAGATTAAGATGTTATTTAGAGCGTCATCGCTCGTGAGTAAAAAAAATACATTATCTCCCTCTCTCTACCACTTTGTCACTCATCCTTAAATACATTATCATATTTCATGATCAATTTGATTAAATGCACCCTATGCATGAGTAATCAATTACTCGTGTATTTGAAAATTAACATAAAATTCAAAGGTATATAAAAATATAGCAAAGTGGGTGTATGTTTATAGATCTCAAGAAAATATAACCATTGATATTTTTAAAAATTGTTTTTACTTTGTAGATTTTCAGATATTTTAGTTTGAAGTTTTAAATATTTTTTGCTAAAAACCTGATTTCTAAATTTGGACATAAAACTTATTTCCTTAATTATTGTATTTGAAATCTTTGATTTATTTTATTATTTTCTCTTTACTTATTTTTAGTGTCCACCTCCCCTCTTCCCTTATAGTATATAGATTATCCTAATCCTAAAGCTGTGCAAAATAATATATGTGAGTTTATTTTCAATTAGCATATAGATCTACAAAACATAATGACTATAAAAGAAATGGTACCAATTAAATATATACCTAGCCTTAACAGAAGAAACGTTTTTCTCCTCTTTTATGCAATGGTATACATCACCTTCTTCTTTGACTTTACCTCCACGTTTTGTGCATGATAGTAAAAAGAATCCGTAGTCATAATCAATGTCTTCTATAGTGGCCACACAAATGACCGCGTCGGGCTAAATAATTAAAAGAATTTATAAATTAAATATTCATATATAAAAATGCAAGATTTTGCTGAAAATTTAATTTAAACGATACCGTTTGCATTTGCTTGATTCCAGCTATGTTCATAATCTTCTCCTCATTAAGATTTAGCACAACGGCTTGTAATGGTGGGTTAGTAGCACTTGAATTTTGACTTCGGTGTCTACATAAATAAATATAATTCAATGATTAAAATAATAATATAAATTGTAATATAAAAAATACAATCGATGATATATTAAGTTACGCTTAAATTACCTCTTTTTGAACTCAACGATCTCTTTCATATTTGAATTAATAAAGAAGCGGGTAGCACTAATAGCATTAGTTACACGAAGAATACCTACAAATATATTAATCACAAAAAGATATTCAAATGAGGTTCATCTAAGTCATTCCACTCAGGATTCTTGAATTTAGTATATAATGACATTGTACATTTAAAATAATATTAAAAATTGCAAATTTATGAAAACAAAGTTACTTTTAGACTTATCAGTTAAATTCGGGAATATTTTTTTTTTTTAAACATAACCGCCGAATTTATAATATAAATAACAAATGATATTCTTAATAATAAAAAATTACAGTATTTAACCAACTTATCATTTCTCATTTTCTTATCCAAGTATTGAAAAAACGTTTAAATTTATAATAGTTTATTGAAATGCTTTAAAAAGGTACCTTGTATTTAACAACTTTCCAAATTGTAAATAAATAGAATCATCTCTGTGCATGTGTGTCACGATCTTTGATAACTTTATCGCATAGTCTCCCCATAACATACACAACAATTTATTGTTCCTAAAAAAAATTAAAGTTAATACACATACATTGAAACATATATATTATACCAACCAAAAACCAAGGAAAAGATGAATTGACTTACTTTATATCAACCAATTCAAAGGTGATCACATAGGATTTTTGAAGTATGTTAATTTGACTCGACCCATAGAAAGATCCAATAACATCTATTATAGTGAATAAAATAAATTATATGTCAAGTTAAAATCATTCAAAAAATAGAAAATTATAAAATAGATGGCTCTATGAAATTACCTATGTAATAATCTGCAGAAACGGTTTGAGAAGAAATGTCTTCGAAAGGACAAAAAGAAAACCACATAGTGGAATTAATGGATGACAACACCCGGTAATAATACATTGGTAAAGTATATCCTACATGCATGATTAGTTGCTCTTTCAATACCAGTATTTCCTTGTATATCAAATACACTAACCAATACAGTTTCATCTTCTTTGAGAATATGTATGTACTTATGAATAAGATCTTTTTTCAAAGTAGCATGTATTTTTGCCTCCTAACCGAAAAAAGGAAGATATTTTTAAATGTACCCAATAAGGATAAACAATTAAATTGTAGAAATATAACATACCTTCAATTCAAGTAATATCATTTCAATTGTCTCACTCTCCAATGGATTATATAACTTTGCACTTCCCACATACGGATGACACAATCATCGATTGATCGAGAAGTTGATTCCAAATTTCCAATGACAAAGATCCAACTCCATCAGTTTTCGAACACATTTTCCACACAAAATTTTATTAAGAAAGATCAAAAAATGGAAATCCGCTTTATTTCCTTACTTTCTCCGAAATAACTATATGTAAATGAAATATTATTAGGTTTTAGATGATTACCAAAATAAAATAATTTTTTAGAACTAATATCCTAGTATTACTGCATATCTCTCTCTCTCTCTATATATATATATATATATATATATGAAACATTCGCATGCAGTTTTGGCAAAAAAGTATTTATAAAGTATCAATATATTCTTATTTTTGGAAATGAATCAAAATTTTTGTTTGAGGAAAAAGACGGGAATAATTGCTGATTAAATTACTAAAGTCGGGCACTAAGATAATATCTATATAACTATGGAAACATATTGTGCAACAATCGGTTATATCATATATGTAAATGATTTATTTACTTTTGGAAATGATTAAAAGTTAGTAAAAACAAAACGTAAAGGGGTAATATAAATTACTAAAATTTTGCATTAATATAATATCTTAGTCTTTATGGAAATGTTCATCTGAACAATCGGTTATATAATAAATTTAAGAGATTTACTGATTTTGGTAAATGGAGTAAATATGTGCGTATTAAATTAAGATATTATATATTTAATTATGGAAACTAATTTAAATATATTGGTTACTAATTAAATTTAAATTTTGAAATTGTCAAAATCTCATACAGATTTGAGGTGATCTTTATACTAATATCTAATGAACTTATTTTTTAAAATAAAAAATTATCACATAAAACATGAAAAGAATCCATTTTGTATAAGGAATAATGTTAGTTAGTTAGTTTGTAGCAATTTTTCAATTAAAAAAGGAAGGTATGGATTAGTCAATTTTAAATACAGTAAATCAGTTATTGAAAAACTAATCTAAATAAATTTGAAATTTTGAATTTATGAAGTTCTTAAACAACGAAATGGAAAAGATTAGCAATAATCTTGAAAAAAATTTAACAATGAATATATGAATTTTCTTAACAGGATTTTAAATTTATTCAAATGAAGAGATCAATGAGAGGGAAATTTTAAAAATTTAACAAAACACAATATGAAAAATCTCGGATGTAACAATTTTAAAGATGTGTGAATGTAAAGTGAATATTAATCGGTTGGGAAGATGAATCATACCAAAATGTATCATACTATAACACAAAATTAAATATATGTAATGACAAAAAAATATAAATAAATTAACAACTAAGCGTTCAATAGGGGTAAGGAATACATTTGATGGATTAACAAACCATAAAATACAATGATAAATGATAAAAAAAATATTTTTCGGAATTTATTTATACAATTACTTAACGATTATACAAATACATCAATTCTACTTTCATTAAAAAACACAAAACCGCAATTGTGTTGTTTCATGATGATGATTATGAAACTATCTTCAATAGTGTTTGGAGAATTCATACATTAATCTTCGAATAGGAGGAATATAAAATCGTATGTCACAATCTTAATTAACTCCATATTTTTTCAATCGATGAATATTGTTGAACGTATTATCAGTGGATTGAAAACAACAATATGAGAAATGAAGATTAAGAATGATAGAGGACACATGTTAAATTTTTTAGGTTAAGAAGATTGTAAATGAAATGTTGTTTTCAAAAGGCGTATTTATATTTGCATTGTTAGGCCAACAAACTGGCATGTGGCATATGAAAAATCCAATGTTGACACGTTGCCCATGGATTAAGGCCATGGCGCCATGCCAACTTTGGATTTTCTATTAGTATATAGTATGATAAAGTGCGCATGTTTTTGTTATCATCTACAACAAGCTTTTTCTAGTTTGAGTCTGAATACTTCTCTTAAACCAAGTTTTTACAATTACTTAGAGAAAAAAATTCGAGCCATTTGTTTATTCGCAACATGTCAACATCTACATAATTTCTTCACAAGATTTAATCTAATACTCAGCGATTTTGTAAATTTTGTTTCATCGATTTTGTAATGTGGTTGAAAAATTGAAATGATATATACAATAATAGCTTAAAATTAGTCCTTCCCAACGAAAATAATGGTTTTGACATTGGAGGTACATTTAGTAGATGGTACAAATGATTTTAAAAATATTTATTGGAATATCATATATATTATATTTTGGTCTGCCTAATAAATAAATATTGGATCCGCCACTGCTCTAAGATACGATTTCAAAAACCAATATCTCAAATTTGGTATAGGAAAAAATTACAAAAATCATATATTTGAGAAGTACAAATTAAGACGAATCAAACAAGATCACACATGAATATATTTTCCATTACGTATATAAACTTAGAAACAGTCAAAGTGATAAAGTGAATAGTCTCAAAGTCAATATGTAGCAACTAATTTGTGACGGAGGGCGTATAACCCAATATATGGAATGAAAAACTCTATTAAAATTGGAATTAATTAGAAATAAGAAAATATAATACTAAAATAAATAACAAGGAGAAAAATAAAGCTTATTACCATCATCTGAAATGATAGTGATAACCCTTTTATATAAAAAAAGGTCAGGTATTCACGAATATATCTATTTGTTTGGATTTTGAAATTGTGTTTAATGAGTGATTATGTCTACTGGGATTTCTTAGAAAAACTAAAGGGAAGGGAGGATGCACTAGGTTTTTAACAAAACTCATATGGACCTGATGCACAATAATTAATGTGCACCCCGATTCATATCACGTAGTTAGTAATAATTACAACTTTCACTCACTCACTCTACGAGTCTATGTAATGATTACAACTTTCATTCACTCACTCTACGTAATATTTTCTATATATGCTAGTGTGTTTCTGTGTAATATAGTTTATCTATTTATGATATAGTGTACGGATTTATGATATAATGTATCTGTATACTATAGTCCATTTGTGTTTCTTAGTATACGTAATTTTTTTAATATTATATAGAGTCTTTCTGTGTGCTATAGTGTATCTATTTATCATATATATAGTGTATGTGTATATTGCATTTTCGTACAGAATATTTTATATATGTTATAGTGTAAATCTGTCTGAGATAGTGTATCGATTTATATATGATATAGTGTATGGATTTGTGATATAGACGACTTTGAAGTAATAGTGTTTGTCGCGGGTCACGTGCCTTGGCCTAATGCAATGTATTTTTAATGTGAACTAGGTCAATGCAAGTCGGATTGTTAGGTTTTACCTAGGAGAAGTGAAGTTAATATTCAGACATCAAGCTTGTATATCTTTTGAGAATAGGAGCGAAGCATAATTGTGTGATGATTAGAGTTTGTGAATTAGAGGGGAAGAAGGCCGAAGGGAATGAATATTTACAAAAAGGATTAGCAAGTGAGAACAAATTAAAGAATTCACGGTAGACAAAGACAAATGTGTGAAGTGTGATAGTGAAGTACCATAACCCTACACCCTACAACTTTGCTCAGTGCTCAATAATAAGGCAATAAAACTGTAAAGAAAAGGTCCTAAAACCTTTTTGTCTTGAGCAAAGTGATATGGATTGAAAAAATTTCCATCACCACGCTCGCAAAACTATCGACGTGTACCTGTCACCCAAAAAATTCCAATAATTTCAACCTTATCTATGTGAATTTTTTTGTTTTTAATTCTTTAATTTAGTTTTTTACTAAAGAATGTGTGGAAATTCTAGGAGCCTAGAAAATCGAGATAGTGGAGATCTTCTTTTGTATATTCCCACAAACATGCTCGTAATTAGCTTCAACCCAGAACAGAAATTCAACATTACTGCTACCTACGCCTTGTAAAGGAAAAACAATTACAGTACTTACTACCACTATGGCACTAACTAAAGTGAATGTGCAACAACAACAACAACAAACAACCACAAAATCGGGGTAAAAAAGGTAGCTAAAGTGAATGTTGTCTATATTTGACTGCTATTCATTTTCGCATAGCATGTGAAATCATATTCTTCATATAGTATGTACTCATGCCGAATTCTTCTTCTTGTGGTTGGTTCCCATATGATGGCACTAAAAAAAACATAGGGTAGATTTTCAGCAACAACACAACAAAAAAAAAGTATCATAATGATTTCATAAAAGAAATTTTCTGGTCAATAATCTATACTACAAATTTTAAAAATTAATGTTATCCCTATGAATACTTGTAGTTCTTGTATCTTTGTTAGGTTTTATTGTAAGTCCATAAAAATTCTATTTTTCTACTGTTTATATCTTAGTTTTCTCTAAATTTTACCTTTTATAACAACCTTTTGATAAATCCATACAATACTATTAACCATACATCTTTCAATGCACGGTTATCCTCGTTGTTAACTAGGGTCACTAATTTAGCTAACTAATCTAAGGATTCATTTATCACTAAATAGTTACAATATGCACAAATTAGACTAATTTTCCTGAAATATATAATGCAAAAAAGTGAATTCGAACAAGCAGTATATTCAATAACCCTTTTATTTTCATAGTGGACTTTTGAAATAAAGGACCTTATATCAAGCTTGTGTAAGACAATTTTCCTCTAAAAGTACTAATTTAACTAAGCCAACATAATAAATAACGCCTAGTTAACACATAAATTGTCATTTGTGTTAAAAGACGAGTTTGCTGGTGATAGAGTATAAGACCAATCATATATGAGACTCTAACCATAAGCCTAACTTTTTGGTTAAGTTGAATCTTTGACATGGTATCGGTGCTAGTTTGACTATAAAATTATTGTTCAAATCTCATCCACTCCTCATTTCAAAGAGGAAATTTTTACACTAGGTATGTTTAGGCATAGACTGTATCACATCGAGCTCAAACGGCTCTTATCTGAGGGGCGTGATAAATTTTAAAACCAATCTTGGAACTTCAACTATTAGTATAAGCTTTTGGTTGAATTGGTTTTTGACATATATTTTCTAGTATGATGTTTTAAAAGGTTATAGTAAATTGTAGAGATGGGAAAAATATTGTAATAGATGATAATAAAAAAAGTACTACCTCGTCCCATATTAGTTGCAACAGCTTAACTAACACACTTGCCAATACACAACTTTGACCATTAATATATCTCAATATCAATTAATAAAATTTATGAAAATTTGATAAGTTAAAATTTATACATTGAATCAAATCTAAGAACATCTTATCTACTGAAATTTGGTTTTTGATGTTAGTTAAAAATCATGGTCAAAGTAAAGTATATGAATAGTTTAAAAGTCAAACTGTTACAAGTTATATGAGATAGAAGGTACAAAAACAAGTATTCAGATAGGATTTTTTCTCAAAAGTATGCTCACCCAAGACATAATAACTCTTTACATGTCTATATTTTGGACATGACCCAACTAGTATCTAATATATCTATCATTATAAAGAACCTCTCCCAATATCATTTTATTAATTCATTCACTAACTGCTATTACATCTAATCTTATAAATTGGGCTAACACATCCTCTTTTCTAAATAGAACAAGGGTTTTTCTATTCATATCCCTTAGGGTTATGATTAAGCCTTTTACCCAAAATAGTATTAATTTAGGAATTTATTGGCAAATCACATGTCAATCGATATTAGTTATCTTTACTAGTTTAATAAAATATTAAATGCTTATATATAGTCATAGGGTACAATTTACACCATAATGGTATATGCTCTCATATTTTCCTCCATCATGTGCTTTAGGGTACAATTTTCCTCATACACCCGGGTGTATGGTGCACCCTTTCACATTCTTCACTCATGTCCTCACTTGCAGAGCACGTGATAGAGGAGAATGCGATAGGAGTTACCATACACCCGAGTGTATTAAAAACTCTCCCCTTAAGACTATGTATAACATTAGCCTTAAAACAATATCCCTAACTCCACTCCTATCACATCTACAATCTACCTTTATAGTTAAATAAAAATTGATAAATAAAAAGTGATAACTAAATAATTTCTCATCTAAATTACGTGGTGAATGGATTGATAAGAGTATTATAGGACGAAGGAATGATATGAATAAAAAATATACAGTGTGAAATTAAATTAATGAAAAACTTATCCAATAAAAGCCACGCACATAACATTGAACCAAAAAGGTAACAATCTCCTCATTAAATACAGCCCATAGAACTCCCTTTAGTCAAATAGTCAGACACTCAGATGCTATTCACACCCTGAAACCCCTTTTACTTTCATCACAACAGTTCATTCTTCTCCTTTACTTTGCTGCTCATTACTCAGTACTCAGTACTCAGTAGAGTAGAACTGATGAACAAGTTTTTTTTGGTTACAAGTTACAAACATGGAAAGGTGCAAATGAGTGGTTGTTTCAGCCGCTCCAGCTGCATAATACGGCTGCTGAGACGGCGAAGACGGGTGGCGGGAGATGATTATTGTTTTGTAAATACAAGAGCAGAAATGTGCCATTATTAACAACTACTACTACTATTACGACTACTTCAAAAAAAAGGCTTTGCAACTGCGCTCTCCCGAGTTTCTAGCCCCTAAAGAGGAAGAACTGGGAGAGCGGTAACGTTGCATTGCGGGGAATTGAGGGTAGCGGTCCGATTTATGTCTTTTGTTGCGCATTTGTTTGCTGATTTTCTTGTGTTCTTTTATATATTTAAAATCAAATTTATGTAATTGTTGGTGAAGCTTGAGCATGGGGGATGTAAGAGATGCATACGAGGTACCTTTATTATTTTCTTACTTTTTCTTTTTGGGTTTTTATGTTATTTTTTTTAGCTAATATCCTAAAAGTTTGTGTTACTGGGAATGCATCGCTTACATCTTATCAACCAAAAGTTCATGTAGTTAATGTGTTGGGTTGTATTATTATGGTGTTTTTCAACTTGAGGGAAATGGTATGGTATCACTTGCGTTATCTGTTCTTGATTTACTCTTTCTTTTGTTTTTGGGTTAACAGGGAACTTAGATTAATCAAGAGTTCAAGTCAAATACTCCCTCCTCTTCTTAGTTTTAAGCTTTCTTCACGTTTGCCTATAACATCTATAATTATAACTACGTATAAATTGTAAAAAATTGATATATGGAAACTATATAATGAGACGACTTAGATGAGTTTAAGAAAGACTCCACTTGATTATATTTTTATTAAAGAATAAAGAATAAGAGGGGGTCAAAGTGGAGAAGATAAATAGTGTCACAAGTCAATATTATACAATTGAAAAAACGAAGGTAGAAGTTTAGGATATACTCTTTCTTGTTTGAGATTGAGAATACCTTTCCTTTTCATATGATAGCTTCTAAACTAGTAATTAGTAACTAGTAAATTATAATCCCTCCCCTTTTTAGTCAGGATGTTTCCTTTTTTGACGTAGATTAACAAAATAGTGTGGAGAAGAAGATGGTAGAAGTAAGAGAAACACATCTAATCCTTATATTCAAAAAAATTCGGGTTTCGGTCCGGTCCGATTTTGTGGTCCGGTCCGACTGTGGACCGGTGAACACCCCAATCTAAAATAATTTGCGGTCGGTTAACATCAATCGTCATCTGAAACCGTTGAAAAAGGAGATGGTATCGATATGTATGACAAAAGGTTTTAAAATGTTGTAAACACAAAAACAGACACAGTAAAGATAAACAAATAAATAATATAAACACACCCCTTTCGCCATGTGAATACTGTCCCTCCACCACTTCTATCCAACGACATGCTATTATCGATCCCAGGTAAACTCATATCACTTTCAATTACCTTCATCCAAGTGATATTAGATTTTTCTGTTCCCCTTACAATTTGATTACTCATCTCACCGGCGCATCACTTGGTCTCTATTTCACATGACCGAACCATATTAAGTGATTTTCCCTCATCTTTTCTTCAATAGATGTAACTCTATATTTTTTTATGGATCAGTTCATTTCTTAGTCGAACCTTAGCTGTGTGGCCACACATCCACCGTAACATATGCATCTTTAAACGTGGCATTGTTTCACCGCCCAACAATCGGTGCCATATAACAGAGCAGACCTAATTGTCGTGCGGTAGAATTTTCCCAACAATCTATGGGGAATCCCGGAATCATAAAGTAACCTAGTGACGCTTTTCCACTTTAACCAACCCCCGTTAATTCTATGAGCCACTTCTCAATCGAGTTCTCCATCATTTTGGAGAATAGATCTAATGTAAGAAAATACATTAGATCCTTGAACCAGTTTGTCATCTAATGTGACTGCCTCTGCCTCGCTGCTTCTAATCCCACTGAAATTGCACTTCAAATGCTCCATCTTGCTCCCACTCGATCTAAACCACGAGCTTCTAATGTATGTCTTCACATTCCAACCTAATTTCAACAATTTCCTTTGTCTCATCAATCAACACAATACCATCCGCAAATATCATACACCACGATATATATATATATCATCTTGAATTGACCTCATTAGTTCGTCCATGACTAGATCAAAAAAGAAAGGGACTAAGTGCAGAACCTTGATGCACTCCTTTCATTATAAGGAACTCTTTTGTTTTCCCCATGGTAATCCGCCCACTCATATTGACCCCCTCAAAAATGTCCTTGGTGATATCTATATATTTTCGTGTTACACCTTTCTTTGTCAACAGCCATCAAAGTATTTCTTTAGTACTTTATCATATGCCTTCTCCAAATCAATGGAAATCATATGTAGATCCTTTTTCTTTTCCCGACCCAGTAATGTTTCATTGTCTATCTCATGAGGTGAATGGTCTCTACAGTCGATCTTCCTGGCATAAATCCAAATTGGTTCGCTGATATCTTCATGAGTTTCCTAAGTCTTTGCTAAATCACCCATTCCCAAAGTTTCATCGTATGACTCATTAGTTTGATTCCTCTATAGTTAGTACAATCTTGTGCATCGCCTTTGTTCTTATACAAAGGAATTAATGTACTCTTCCTCCACTCTAATGATGTTTTTTTGTTTCTACAAATCATGTTGAAGAAGGTTGTCAGCCATTCGATTCCTCTCCCCTAAACACCTCCAAACCTCGATAGGTATGTCATATGGCCCCATAGCTTTCTTCAGCCCCATATTTTTTAATGCTGCTATGACTTCTCCTTTTTGAATCCTCCTCATAATTAAACTATCGATTTACCATACTTGACTAGATGTGTACATCTCCGAAATCTTATGCTTAATCACCATTGAACAAGGTATCAAAATACGAGTTTCATCTATCCTTTATCTCCTCATCCTCTACACTAACTCTATGGTCGACACCATCGAGGCATTTTACCTTTCTTATGTCTCTTGTCTTCCTATCCAAATGTCCCTCATACGCACAAGTTTATAAATGCCTTTTTCCCCTTCTTTCTTATACAATCTTGCATATAACTCTTGATTTACCTTTGCTTTAGTTTCTCGTGCTGCCGACTTTGCTTCTCTTCTAGCCTCTTTGTAATTCTCATAGTTCAAATCACTTCTATCTAAACATGTGTACTGTTTATAAGTTGGTATAGTATACCAATGCACCACAGTTCCTGGATTCGACTCTCGTTGAGCCTGCATGAACCTCGAAAAATCTTGATAAGATTTTTCCCAGTCACAAAAAACAAGGCTAATAGCCTTCTTTTTACCCATGCTCTTCTGTATGTGATAGTGTATCAAATTATCTTCTTTATCAATTGTATGATTGCACAAATTTTAGAGAAGGGTCAATTCGTATGAGATCTTTTATGTTGTTAGCAACATAATCAGAAGTGAGCAACGGATGATCACTGGAGACTGGAGTTGACATCACCGTTTGGGAATATTCGAGTAACTTGAGGAGTTACCATTATCGGTGTTCATAATCGGGTACCCGACTTTTCGGGTACCCGCTTTTGCGGGTAGTATTTTAGGTGGCCCGTTACCCGGCCCGGAAAAGACAGGTACCCGCATTTTGAGTACCTGACTTTTCCGTGTCGGGTAACCGGGTACCCGCTACCCGAATCAAATTAACATCAACATGAAAATTTAGTGTGATTACCTATTCTTGGGGAATCAACCATTTCCCTGCAACTTACAACCACCCACCACACGCCACTGCTCAACAATGAACACACTATAGTAAGGGAAATTTTTTTTAACAAGTAAACAACTTACTGATTCTTAATTAGTAACGTTAGACATTGAATCTTGAACTGCAATTTTCATATTTTCCTTTTTGTAGGTTCACCAAGATATGATTGTTCCTCTTTCACATTATTTCATATAGATATATATAAGGAAAAATTGTTTTTAATAAGTTAAACTTTACCCCTTCTTCTAATATTAAGTTGACCTTTGGATAATCCTGGAATAAGTAAAGCTTGTATAGGTATTTACTTTAAATGAGTTCAAGTGACTGGTTACTTGAACAACAGGTAAATATTTTTCTTTTTCTCTTTTTTTTATGTAGACCACCAGTTTAAAGCTGTAATCACCACCACCGTCACTCAACCCCAACCGGCAACCACCATCCAAAAATCTGACATAACTACCAAAAACCACCGCCACCACCTGACTCCGCCACCTGACACCACCACACAAACTCCAAACACCAACATATTCCATTAAACACCACACAAGGTCCAAACACAACCATAATCCACCACAAACACCACCACCCTACCCCAGCCACAACCTAAACTACCCAAACCACTGAAAATCACCCACCCCGAAACACCGCCGCCAACCACCTGAATCACCTCCTCACACCACCATCCGACCCCAACCACCAGCAAGCTCCAATCACAACGATACTCCACCAGAAAATAAACCACCACCATACTTCAACCACCCCTTGAACCACCTACAACCCTTCTAATAAACCGCCCAGACCATTGAAATCTAGCCCACATCCCAATCAAACGGTGTTTCCGCATCCTTTTTCTTTTCCGCTAAACCTCATCTTCATCATCTACTCTCTATGTTCTCCTTTTGGTTACGCCTCAAATGCAGCAAATTGACTCTTTGTTGTGCTCCGATGATGTCCATTCTTCTATAGATGATGGAAGGAGGTAATTTGGAGAGGAATTGTATTCCTGTAAGAGTGAAAAGGAAGTGGGTAATTGAGAGGGAAATGTAGGGAAGAGAGAGAGGGGGTCACGGGGGATGAATTATGTGATGGGGGTAGGTTTGTTTGATTGAAGGAAGTATTTGTTTCTTGGAAATAGTGGTTCGCCGGAAATAATGGTGAAATGGCTTCACCTATTCAGGAAGCAGATGAGTTTATGAGGGAGGAGAGAGAGTGGGGGAGGGAGAAATCTAAAAAAAGAATTGTTATATTTTAACCAATCAAAATAATCCACGTCAGCATTAACCTACAATAACAGGTTGAGTAACCTGTTATACTCATTTAAAGTGAATACCTATACAAGCTTCACTTATTACAGGATTATCCAAAGGTTAACTTAATATTAGAAGAAGGGGGTAAAGGTTAACTTATTAAAAACAATTATTCCTATATATAATGGTCACAATTCTTATTTTAGCAAAGGAGAAATACATTATTTTTAAACCCGGGTCAACAGGTGTAACACCCCTCCCAAACCGAACCCTTTTTAATATAAATAAAACTTGTTTGAGGGGAAATCAACGAGGGTTCGATTCGGATGGAGCGTTACCGCCGCACTCAACTCCTTGGAATTAAGTGCAAGGCTAAGTAACTAAAACCTATTCATTCCAAACTTAAATAATCCTTACAACCAAATTGAAATTATTCGTTAAGTACTAAATACTACGAGTTTCAGAGTTCCAGCGGAAGCAAAAATAATATTAAACTAGGTGGATGACAACTTCTAGTTGATCTCTCAAATTTCCCCTCGATCACCCACCTGCAAATGAACATTGAAAAAGACAAGAGAGACAAGCTCCCAAAAATCAGATAAACTGAGTAATTCCAACTCCATCCCGTAAAGTACTTAAGTTAAAATAATTGAAAATAATATATATGTCGAGTTGAAAAGCTTTGCACATATACAGTTAAAAGGTCACATCAATATAATATTTCAATTCATTTACGAAAGGGAAGGAGAACGCTAGCAAGCCGGTGATACACCACGTAAATCCACTTGCTAATGTGAGCCGGTGATACACCACGTAAATCCACTCACATGTGGGCCGGTGATACACCACGTAAATCCACCCACAAAAAGTAACATTGGCCATAAAACAGAGTCCCTAGTGTGCACACCCCTTCTAACTTGGAACACATCAAGATAGAAGGAAGACAATAACAGAAAAATCAGCATAGTAACTAGAAAACCTGTAGGTGGCCGCTGAACCTCCCATACAGGGCAACCTGTTCATCACTTCCTTTCGATATTCCACTTTAAGTGATTAATATATTTTATGAAAGTCATCACTTAAATCACATATACATCATCTTATTTAACCAAGTACGAGTATATTCATTCCCACATCCATAACTCAATTTATTCACGGCTTATCCAAAAAGCCCATTTTCATTCATATACAAACCATCACTAGTAAATTTAATAATCCATCATTTTCCAATTTATAACCAATCCATTATCAATTTTTATTTTCAAAATTTTTAATAACGATAATAGCATAGTAGCAATGATAATGATAGTAATAATAATAACGATAATAATACTAGTGATAATAATATTCATAAATAATAAATAATAATAATAATAATAATAACAATATTAATCTTTAATTAAACAAAAGCCGAGGATAAAAGATTAAGTCGTTATCGAGTTTAATTACGAAGTTAACGGTGCTATAATAATCATTGTCATAGTCCATAGTCCATGTTCATGATCCATATCCATAATCCATAGTCATTAGTCATCCTACTAATCGTATTCATAATCCGCATTTAGGTCAATAGTTATAATAATCCATAATAGTTCCATAATTATGATCCATATTTCTAATCACATAGCCACGTATTTAAATTATTTTATACTACGGGATCTATGTTTAGATGGACATCGAAAATTACCTCTTGAAGCGTGCCCGAAGTTAAGCCACGAGTTGATCGCACTCTTGATAATCTTCTTCTACTAGCTCGGAATCTACAATTAAACGGGATCTAAAATTAGTTTCCTAAATAACCCCTTTATTTTATTTATAAAATAAATAACTTAAATAATTCAAATAACTTAAATAAAATTTATTAATTACTCTAAAAGAGTTTCATAAATCAAAGTTTATGGTTTCAAATTATTTATAAAAAATCATTTTAAGTACTTAAACTTTTAATTTTTTTATTAACTTAAATAATTATTCTAAATATAGAAAACTAACTTTATTTTATAAACATAAGAAATATATTTAGGTCATTAAAGACTAAATCAAACATCATTAAGCAACCAATTAATTTTAATAAGTAAAGAAATCTTTTTTTTTTTATAAATAAAACGTGATAAAAAAAAGGGGGGAAGGTTACTGATTCAGTGAATCAGTTTAAGGAAGAACAGGGGAAAAAGAAAAACAGAGGAGGGCGTGCAAGAAGCAGAGGGAGGGGGAGGAGGTGGTGCTGGCTGGTGGTTTGTGGGCTGCGGCAGCAGGAGGTGGTGCTGGCTGGTGGTTTGTGGGCTGCGGCAGCAGGCGGTGGGGCCGCGGTGGTCTGGCGTGGCGAGTTCAGGCGAGTGGTGGGGAAGGGCGAGGCTGAGCCTGGTGCGGGCTGGGCGCGTCTTGGGCGAAGGAGGAGAGAAGGTTGGGTGGTGGTGCCTGTGCGTGGCTGTGCGGAGAGGGTGGTGCGGCTTCTGTGGTGGTTTCCGGCGGTTTCAGAGGTGGGGCGAAGGTGGTTCAGTTGGTGGTGAAATTTGTAAAAAAAATTCTTTTATTTTCAACATTAAAATCAGAAATTGAAAGAGAAGAGGGAGAAATTGAAGCAACCTTAGAATGTAGTGGGTTGCTTGAGTAATTGCATGGGTGTAGCTCAGTATTTATAGAGGAATTGGGTCAGATTTTTGAGCTTGGAGTCAAACTCCATCAATGGTGAAGATCTTTGAATTTGAAAATCTGATATTGTTTTGACTACTTTGCTCAGATTTTCCTAAGTTTTAGCTGAAGTGTTGATGAAATCTGACAAGAGTGATGGAGTGTTTGGATTTTTGCTCTTGGATGTGTTGTAGTCACATGAGGGAGGGAGGAAGGTTGAAGAAGGAGTGAATCAGACTTTTGTTTTCTGATTTTGGTGTTTTTATTTATTTATTTTTTCCTTTTTTTTTTTGTTTGGGCTAAGGTACTTAGACTTTGGTATTTGTTTGGGTTGGACCCTCAATGGGTTTTTGTCAATGTGGATGGACAATGATTTGAATAAGAATGCCCACAACCAAGTAAATATTTCAATAATAATAAAATGAATAATTAGTTTGTAAAAAAGAATATATTTAAATAAAATCACTAAATAATTCAAAACTAAATAAATCATTTTTAATAAACATTATTAATTCAAAAACTAAATGAAATCATTTATTATAAAATAAACTTGAATTATCGGTAGATAAATTTAAGTGGAAAATAATATTAAAGCTTAAGAAATAATAAAATAAGCTTTGAAAATTCGGGGTATTACAACAGGTACCCGCCAATTTCAGCAGGGCGGCCCATGACCCGGCCCATTAAATCCCAATTTTAGCGGGTCGAGTACCCGGCTCGTCAAAACATCAAAAATTCCCAAAATACCTGCTTTTTTCCTCCCGGGTCAACCGGGTCGTTTTTTTTTTTAACACCCCTAGTTACCATAACCCACAGGCTTAAGAAAACGTATGCATGCCCGTATGTGAAAATGTGATGTTATAATATAAAATATGATTATATGATCCTTCATATAAATCACTTTAATTACTTTGAACACAAACACTAGTCATGAATAGGATTATTTACGTGGAAGAACGTTCATTTGCAATATCACAATTACTTGCATGTGGACAATTGTACCTCACAATTTTGAATATCGGAAGCACAAGATCCCTAATTGCTTACACTTACATTCTTGTTTCTTATACACAACAAACCATACTTGGAAGGCTCTGACTCTAGCACAAAAATGAATGATTTCAAATAAATGAGCAATATTTCACCATATCGTTCAATTGCTCTAAATAACTAAACACTTTACCCAAAAGCAAATTCACCTTCAAGAATGAATGCAATATTCGTTGTCTATGTCCTCCAAGCATTAGCTAATACTAGATCCAACTCAGCAATATGATTGAAAGGCTATAATGGAGCACTACCCCTTATAGCCAATTCATCATCAGTATCATTTGCACCTTGGTCATCTTCGATCATTATCATCATCAAAACTAGAGTCTCTCAAATTTAGAGCATCAAGATCATTACAATCAAGAGCCACCTCTCCTCATTCTTCATTATAGAATGATGTACCGGACAAATCTATTGTGATAAGTCTTCATGTATATAGTTATCACATGTGAGCATTCTTGTGAAAGAACCTGTAACTGGGAAGGATACCAAGCATCAACGAATAGTGGATCCAACTTAGCAATATGATTGAAACTTTGTGTTGGAGTATTGCCGCTTATAGCCAAGTCATCATCAGTATCATTTTCACCTTGGTCATCTTCATTATCATCATCAAAACCAGAGTCTCTCAAAGTAAGAGCATCGCGATAATTACAATCAAGACCCACCACTCCTCCAACTTCATTATTGAATGATGTACGGGGAAAATCTAATTGTTATAAGTGTTCGTGAATATAGTTATCATATGTGAGCATTCTTGTGAAAGAACCCGTAACTGGGAAGGATCGCAAGTTATTGTATACAAGACGTTTTTTAGGGTCATGTTGGATATACAATTGCATCACAGATCCTGAATCTCTTTCTAGAACACCCAACATAGATCTCGACGACGCATCATCATACAAAGACATAGTAGTAAAGGTTCCAATGATAGGGTGCCTCATATGCACCTTCAAATCTACCATCTTTCGATAACAACCAACTAGTTCATATAACTTACCCATAAGTTTGGATAAGGAACATCGACAACTAAAATAAAAATATAATTATCCATCCCATCTCACGTCCCCATTAATTTCTGTTATTTCTCCACCCCGTAACACAAAATGGGGTAATTTTCAATTTCCAACTTCTAAACAAAACAAAATCAAGGACACTAGTTATTGACTAACAATTCAAATTCATAGTAATAACACAAATGGGGGATATTAGATGCTTCCACTAGTCTCACAAAATTAGGAAAACTTCATAGCAATTCAACTATATCATTCTGAGCATGTATAAAGTAATTGAACTTCATAACAAATAAGAAATTCAAAGCATGTACAAATCATAATTCCACAACTTTAGTGCATAATTAGGCAGTTCTAAATCATAGTTTAACATATACAAAGCATATTTCCTAACACTTAACACACAATTCTGAAAATTTCAAAAATAGAAAAGAAAAAAGTATAAAAAATAGGGCTTACCCACAAGGTGGCAACTATGTGGACAGAGAAGGGATGCCAGAAGGTGGTGGCCCGACGTCTTCACGTCTACGCCGGTGGTCTGCTGGCTTGCGCCAGGGAGGCAAGTTATAGGAGAGGGAAACCAGCAGAGCAACGAACAGGATTACAGGAACTCAAAGTCAAAATATAGGGGTTTGAAAAGGCACAACAATATTATTAAGCTAGAAATTGCTATTTTGAATAGCGATTTTTCTCGAAAAT
Source organism: Patellifolia procumbens (assembly GCA_947645195.1). Taxonomy (NCBI): domain Eukaryota; kingdom Viridiplantae; phylum Streptophyta; class Magnoliopsida; order Caryophyllales; family Amaranthaceae; genus Patellifolia; species Patellifolia procumbens. Next base: position 653,918 of record CANSGD010000055.1, read on the forward strand.
GCACCAAAAAAAATTGTTGTTGTAAAATAATAATGGGACCCACCAAATGATCAGATTCAGTATTTTACCGTCCAAAACATGACGGTTGATTAAACTCAACCCTACGCCGTATATACCAGTTGATTAGACTCAACCTTGCAGTGATATGATGTATCACTGGGTGTACTATCCACCCAGCACTATAAATCTCCCACTCATGTAACTGAAGAGATGCATCAAGCAAGACTAATACAACAGTTTCTTTGCTTTGTGATACTTTGCTTACAATACGTTATCAGCACCAATTTGCTCCCAAGTACTAGAAAGTAGTTTTTCCCCACAATCAAAGTACAATTTTCTTTTACTCTCAAATTTGCTCCCGGATCATATACTACTCAAAATATGGATCACCAGTGTAATGGGATCAATACTATTTTGAATAATGTAACCCTTTCGAGCATATATTTTATCATAGAGCATAATAATGTACCTGTTACAACAAATCCGGCAAGGGGAATTATAAGTCAGCCCCAACGTTTCAATCCCTGATATCACGTATTTATATAGACTTTTCTCCCTTATTTACAAGCTAATTTGTGCGTCATTTGGAGCTCTTCGGAGCTAATTTATGCTAACTATCGTATATAGTTGTGGTTTTGTGTTTTAGTGTTGAATTGAAGGTTTTAGGGAGTTTTCTCCTTATTCCCGAGCTATTTGGAAGCAACCACGGCTTTACGAGATGTTACGAGGCATATAGGATGGCTCACGAGCTTTATGGGTAGTTTAGGAAGTCCCAAGACCTCTAAACGTGAAAAATTGAGAGCTAAAGAGTCAAAAAAAGCTTTCCGTACTCAGATCGGGCAAGAAATGGCCCGATCGGGCGGTTATTTATTGATCAGGCGGTGAAGTTACGCACCCGATCGGGCAGACATCACCCGATCCCATCGGGTGTAAAAGCGAAGAATTTTAGTTAAGTGAAATTAGGCTCAACCCGATCGGGCAAAGGCCACCCGATCGGGCGGGCCCACAAAAAAGTTGAGTGATATTAAAGTGTTGTTGTTGTGCGCCAAGGAAGAAAGAAATTGGGCTTTATTTACCCCAGGCCCGATCGGGCTAAGTGAGCCCACACGATCGGGTGGAAGTTCAACTTGCTGCACGTGAGATAACACTTGCTGCTGGGCCCACTAATTCATACATGTTGCGTTGCGTGTCACTTGAAGGGAAGCTTGGGCTTGACTCTCCAAATACAATGCTGCCAACTACAAGAAGACAAACCAAGGTGGCCCACCAACTTAATATTGATGCTGCTGCCAACGTGCAAAAGAAAGAAAGGTTTGGGTTCATTTCCCCAGGCCCGATCGGGTGGAGTTAGGCCCGATCGGGTGAAGCCCAAATTTCGCCCTTCTCTGCTGCTGTGTGCTGCGTTTTAAGAGAGAACTTGGATCAATTTTTTTACTATGGACCCGATCGGGTGGCCCTTTGCCCGATCGGGTGGCCCTTTGCCTGATCGGGTCCCGCACTCGTCATCGCGGTTTTTTATCTTTAATCCCGTTTTAATTAGACTTTGGGGGTATTATAAATACCTTTTCCTCATTATTTTAGGGACATCTTTTATCATCTTTTACTCTAGTTTTATTTCTCATAATTCTTAGCTTAGTTTAAACACTCTAGATTAGATTAAAGGTGATTGAACCTATTCGATTTCAATAAAAGTTCCTGCTTTCTGTCAATTGGTATTCTTCTTTACTCTAATCTCTTTCATTATTCTTAATTGCTTAGCCTAATTATTTACTCATTCATGATGCAATTATTAGGGTTTCAAATTAGGTTTGTTATTTTCAATTCAATTATGAGTGAGTAGTTCTCTTTCTAGGGTGTTAGATAGGAAAGTCATGTTTATACCATGATTGTTATTTAGATTTCCATCAATTTCTAGGGCTTGATTAGAGTGATTGTGATGTGGTTTGTTCTTAATTAGTGATTAATATTAGTGTACAATTTCATTGATTGCTTGTGGTTAATAGTTGTTTGCACAGATCCGTCTTACGACTAGAGGCCTAGGACACATCAGTAGTTCTGATTACGTTAGTGAACATGCGGCGTATGTTGAACTATGAGCGTTGAGTCTTAACCATAGCTCAACACATGCTCTAATCACTTGACTCATGACTTAGGTTTTGATAGTAGTTGACCTTATTTGATTGGTATAATCATGGTGGACCGACTTAATACCCTAGACTTTTATTCCATAGTTAAATCCTCGGTCTAATTTGTCTTCCTTAGTTTAATCTTTAGTTCAGTTAATTCTTCCCTGATTTCATCTAAAGTAGCTGATTGATTGAATATTAATTTAGAAACTCTGTCTCCTTGTGGATTCGACCCTGCTTCCATTGACTACCATAGTTAGAGGACTGTAGGTTTATCTTTGATTAGGTGATATGACTAAAACCCTATCAAATTTTGGCGCCGTTGCCGGGGAGACGGCTAGTTTTCTAAGTTTTTATTTGATTATTTGGTCTACTTCTCTTTGCCTCATTGGAACTTCATTGTTCCAATTGAGGTACGTTTTACTGCTTCTTTTTGTTTCTTTTGTATGCCCAGGTCTCAAAGAAACGGTTCCCCCATTCCAGCGGATCCCGATCTTACTAGGACAATCAGGCGGATCCGAAAGAAAAATCAGAAAGAAAAGCAGCCTGTTCAACTGAACACCTCTGGAACAGACACCTTGAGTTCAGTCATGTCAAAGTCACTGAAGTCATATGGGGTGCCCAACCCAGATGGTCTCTCCACTGGACCTACTATGCCCACCATTGCCGCGGCAAATTTCGAAATTAAGCCTGGACTCATCAGCATGGTCCAGCAAAATCAGTTTGGTGGGCATCCCACTGAAGACCCGGCAAATCATCTGCAACGGTTTCAACAGCTTTATCGAACCGTTAAACATGCCGGTGTCACTCCAGATCAACTAAAAGTCATGTTGTTCGAGTTTTCATTGAGAGATAGAGCCCAGAAATGGTTGAATGACGTGAAGGAAACTGAATGGAGTGAGATTTCTGCTGCATTTCTGCGAGAGTATTACCCACCTACTAAAACAGCAGAAATCAGAAACAAACTAACCACGTTTTTCCAAGAGCCTGATGAAACATTACGGGAAGCGTGGGCTAGGTTTAGGGATTTACAGAGAGAGTGTCCACACCACAACATGGACAAATGGTTCTTGACGCAGACATTTTACAATGGTCTGCAGCCTCAGACGAAGAGTATTGTTAATTCGTCTGCAGGAGGAGTTTTTCTGGATAAGGAAGTGGATGTAGGCTACGAGTTTCTATCAAACCTCGCAGCCAATGATCATTCCACTTCCCGAAGCCTCACGAAGGTACTGGAGGTAGATGCCATTGCATTATTGACTTCGCAGATGGCGAAGCTGAGTCAGCAGATTAACACCTTCAGTTCCTCTTCCTCAGCAGCACCCCCTTTGAGTATCAATGCTATGTCTGCAGTAGCACCCATTACCTCATCTTACTGCGAGGTATGTGGTGTTCAGGGTCACTTTGGGCATGACTGTCAGTTCAGTCAACTTCAGATGGAGCAAGCAAATGCTTTCCAACATAGACCACAAAATTTCCAACCTTCACATAACTACCAAAACCCACAAAACTATCAACCTCCACCTCCACAAAAGTATCCTAAACCCTCATACCATCAAACCCCACAAAATTTCCAAAGACCACCACCACAAAACTTCCATCATCCCAATAACTTCCAAATTGGGCTTTATTTACCCCAGGCCCGATCGGGCGAAGTGAGCCCACACGATCGGGTGGAAGTTCAACTTGCTGCACGTGAGATAACACTTGCTGCTGGGCCCACTAATTCATACATGTTGCGCTGCGTGTCACTTGAAGGGAAGCTTGGGCTTGACTCTCCAAATACAATGCTGCCAACTACAAGAAGACAAACCAAGGTGGCCCACCAGCTTAATATTGATGCTGCTGCCAACGTGCAAAAGAAAGAAAGGTTTGGGTTCATTTCCCCAGGCCCGATCGGGTGGAGTTAGGCCCGATCGGGTGAAGCCCAAATTTCGCCCTTCTCTGCTGCTGTGTGCTGCGTTTTAAGAGAGAACTTGGATCAATTTTTTTACTATGGACCCGATCGGGTGGTCCTTTGCCCGATCGGGTCCCGCACTCGTCATCGCGATTTTTTATCTTTAATCCCGTTTTAATTAGACTTTGGGGGTATTATAAATACCTTTTCCTCATTATTTTAGGGACATCTTTTATCATCTTTTACTCTAGTTTTATTTCTCATAATTCTTAGCTTAGTTTAAACACTCTAGATTAGATTAAAGGTGATTGAACCTATTCGATTTCAATAAAAGTTCCTGCTTTCTGTCAATTGGTATTCTTCTTTACTCTAATCTCTTTCATTATTCTTAATTGCTTAGCCTAATTATTTACTCATTCATGATGCAATTATTAGGGTTTCAAATTAGGTTTGTTATTTTCAATTCAATTATGAGTGAGTAGTTCTCTTTCTAGGGTGTTAGATAGGAAAGCCATGTTTATACCATCATTGTTATTTAGATTTCCATCAATTTCTAGGGCTTGATTAGAGTGATTGTGATGTGGTTTGTTCTTAATTAGTGATTAATGTTAGTATACAACTTCATTGATTGCTTGTGGTTAATAGTTGTTTGCACAGATCCGTCTTACGACTAGAGGCCTAGGACACATCAGTAGTTCTGATTACGTTAGTGAACATGCGGCGTATGTTGAACTATGAGCGTTGAGTCTTAACCATAGCTCAACACATGCTCTAATCACTTGACTCATGACTTAGGTTTTGATAGTAGTTGACCTTATTTGATTGGTATAAGCATGGTGGACCGACTTAATACCCTAGACTTTTATTCCATAGTTAAATCCTCGGTCTAATTTGTCTTCCTTAGTTTAATCTTTAGTTCAGTTAATTCTTCCCTGATTTCATCTAAAGTAGCTGATTGATTGAATATTAATTTAGAAATTTTGTCTCCCTGTGGATTCGACCCTGCTTCCATTGACTACCATAGTTAGAGGACTGTAGGTTTATCTTTGATTAGGTGATACGACTAAAACCCTATCAATCCCCCAGTGGAAAATCATGTTGGCGGAATTCTGCAACCAACTGTGTCCTAAACCTTAATGACAATCCTTTGGAACCACCAACTGAAATTCGGCAACAAACCATTAATAAGAGGAGTAGGGACGAAGACACGGCCTCGGGCAGCGGTAAACGACGCCAAAATAATTAACTGGCCACCAGGACGGCGGAGTCGGTTATGCCGCCGCCGAAAAGTCTAGCCACCTTCATGGAGGGCAAAAGACTTTATATGTAAGCCGCCTTCATGGACGGGCTAATCTCCTGGAATTGCCGCCTTCATGGACGGGCTAATCTCCTGGAATTGCCGCCTATATGGACGGGCTAATCTCCTGGAGTTGCCGCCTATATGGACGGGCTATGATGCCGAATAAAGGGACAATAAAACAAAAAAAATCCAAGACCACGACTACTTTAAAAAAAATTATGTTTGTGTACTGTTAGTTTTTCTTGGGGACAGAATTTTTAGATGTTGTGTTTTTTTTCATTTTTGTGTTTGTAGTAACTAATAATATGTATATATATATGTATGTTTCTTCTCCTCCACATAAAATAAAAGTTTAATTTTTGTTTAAAAAAAAAGGGGCACAAGATTTTGGAAATTGGTGTGAAAAAGGTATGTTGAACAAGTCAACATCCATCCCCTATCTTTGAGTTTTCACACCATATACATGCAAACTCCAAGACATGCATTGTTTATTTCAAAAATAACAATAAAAAGGCCTTGAAACATTGCAGCTCACGACTGTAGTGTAATTTTTCAAATTTTGTTCGCAAAGTACAAGCAAAAGGGGGAAAGAAGATTAAACAAAAAAAGGAGATTAAATTCTTACCCAATTTCAATTTTTTTTCTTCATGTGATTGGAGGATAAGTTTCTACTTAAAATAAAAAATAAAAAAGGGAGATATGTATATATGGCTATGGAGGAAGCTTGCAACCATATATACTCGAACAATTATTTTTTTTCCCGGAATTGATAAAAGGGTAGAGTTTTGTTAAAGTTTTTCCAAAAGGTTGAATGAAATGGATGAAGATGAAAAGAAAGAAGATGAAATGGATGAAGATGAAGGGGAAGAGCTTGATAAGAAGGAAAAATGAATGTGCATGGGAAACAACGGAATGTTGTTGTAGTACATATACTACAAGACAAAACAGTTTTCAGATTTCTATGTGCTAAAAACAAAAGGGGAATTATTTTTTTTAAAAAAAGGAAAAAGAACAAAAGGGGAAGAGAAAGTTCTCTTTAACTTGTTGGTAGCAAGAGTTGAACTCTATACCTCTTACTCTAAATACTTGTGCCCTTACCACTTGAGCTAGTGGATACTTTTGTTAACTCTAATGTTTCATGTTATTTAACATGGCCCAGGTACAGCATTACATATTTTCTTCATGATTTATACAAAACACATTTTATCTATCAAATGTGCACAATTTTTTTTTACCTCTATAAAAGGGACTTAACCCCAAATTTTTTCCCCATCTCTTACCCGCCTCTCCATCTTCTTCAACCTCACAAATTCTCTCTCCTCCATTTTTGGGGTTTACTAGATCCCCATTGTTTCCGGCCACCATCTATAACGCCGGCAACAATCGCTCAACAACCGGCACACCGGATCTTCAAGAGTCCTTAAGAGAGATGAAAATTATATTTTACTGTGGAATAAGTTTTATGGTAGTCTTATTAGCAATTATCGTAATTCTTCTTTAGAAGCTTGCAAATTGTAGATCATAATTGTTATTTCTATGATTTACATTTGTTTTGCTAAGTGTGGTTGAAAGATTAATCATCCTTATGTGGTTAGCTTCTCATTTTCAAAAAAATGGTGGTGAGACATAACTTTAATTAACTATTAACTTTTGTGTTTGTACTTAGTTTCGAACTCCTGACCTCTTAAACGGTTCGGGATTTCTCGGACCACTTTGGCTTACACCCCAAATGTGATGTACTCCCTCCGTTTTTTTTAATATGCACCTAAGGCTTTGCACTAGAACCAAGGAAAAAGTGCAAAAGTAAGAGAGAAGGTTAGTAAAAGTAAGGAAAAAGTGAAAAAGGTAGAGAGAAGGAAAGGAAAAGTAGGAGAGAAGTGTAATAATTAGGTGGGCCAACCTTCCATTTATGGCAAAAGGTAGAAAGGTACCAATTAAAAAAAAACACCCCAAAATGGAGAAATGTGCATATTAAAAAAAAGGGAGGGAGTAGCAAAATATGATACAATCTGAACAATATCGTGAGAGAGGTTGCACAAAATTTTCTGATTTAATCTCTATTTTCTTAGTTGCCGAGCAATATAATCATATCTTGCTCGACAACCACAACAAAAGGCCAACTGGTACAAATGCAACCCCCGAAGCCAATGCCACTGACACTAATATTTCCAATACAACACCCACTAATGCAACTAGGGGTAGCAAACGCTGGAGTAATGGTCGTGGACGGGGAAATTATAATAACAGAGGCAAAGGAAGGGGAAAAGGTAAAGGTAAAGGCAGAGGCAATAATCAAGGGCGCCAAAATTGGCAACGAAACTTCCATGCCCCTCGAGGAAGGGGAAAAAGGTCGAACAATTACCGAACAAGAACTGCAGAAAAATGCTTTAAATGTGGTATTGCAGGACATTGGTCTAAGGAATGCTGCACAGAAAAGCACCTTGTCGACTTATATATGGCCTCACAGAAGGCACAGGGGAAGCATGCTCATGAGATAAATTTTGCACAAACAGCTTCCCCTACCCTTGACGTTGCTGATTACTTAGCCGACGATGTCGCATATATTCGAGGCACATCCTCTTGAAACTACTACAGTATCTCCATGTTTAGTCTTAATGTATTTTCAATTTTCCTTTCCTGATCAAGTACCCATGTTTACATTGAATAATTTTTTTTTCTCTATTGTTGCACACAATGTAGATTATGTCTACAATCTTAATAAAATGTTTTCTTTTACCGTTTTTTTTTTACATTTACCCATGTTCACATCAGAAGAAAATGGGAATCCCACAAGAAGGGGAGAAATGCTTGATTGACAGCGCTACAACACACAGCATCCTGAGCAACAAAATATACTTCACACATTTGGAGCCCATAAAGGCAAACCTTAACACCATTGCTAGCACTGCTAATATAGTTGAGGGCTCAGGAAAGGCTTGTGTACTACTTCCACAAAGAACAAAGGTTATTGTTCAATATGCACTGTATATCAGTAAAACTCAACGAAATCTTTTGAGTTTTAAAGATTTACGTGCAAATGGTTACCATATGGAAACCAAAAATGAGGATAGTAAGGAATATATGTACCTCACTAAATGTGAACTTCACCAAAAGGTTATCCTTGAAAAATTGCCTGCATACTCCTCAGGGCTATATTTTACTTATATCAGCCCAGCTGGAAGTTATTTAGTGTCAACTTGCAAGGTTGACAACCGCGAAATTTTTAATCTGTAGCATGATCGATTGGGCCACCCTGGAACAAGCATGATGACAAGGATAGTTCGGAGATCCAATGGACACCCATTGGCTAATATACGGAATCCACTTCCCAACGAACATCATTGTACCGCTTGTTCACTTGGCAAATTGATCATTCGCCCTTCCAAGAACAAACTTACTCACGAGAGCCTAGCTTTCTTGGAAAGAATTCAAGGGGACATTTGCGGACCAATACACCCCGCATGCGGATTAGATATTTTCTGGTTCTAATCGATGCTTCACAAGATGGTCCCATATGTAACCCTTATATTAACAAGAAATGTTGCCTTTGCAAAAAATCTGGCACAAATAACACGTTTAAGAGCTCCATTCCCAGATTATCCAATTAAGAAAATTCGACTTGATAATGTCAGAGAATTTACATCCCAAACATTTGATAATTACTGCATGTCCATTGGGATAGTTGTTGAACATCCAGTTGCTCATGTTCACACTCAAAATGGCCTAGCTGAAGCATTCATAAAGCGTTTACAATTAATCGTTCGGCCGTTGCTCATGAAATCCAAACTCCCATCCTCTACTTGGGGACATGCTTCCTACATGTTGCGGCCTTGCTACGATTAAGACCGAGCACAAATCACGATCTGTCCCCGCTACAATTGGTGGTTGGCTAGGAACCAAATATTGCTCACCTACGTACATTTGGGTGTGCGGTCTATGTTCCCATAGCACCACCACAGCGCACTAAGATGGGCCCACAAAGAAGGTTGGGAATCTATGTTGGTTATGAATCACCACCCATCATAAGATATCTTGAACCATTGACTGGTGATTTATTCAACCCTCGGTTTGCGGACTGTCACTTTAACGAGACAGTCTTCCCAACCTTGGGGGGAGATAAGGTAGGCCCAAAATGGCATGAAATATCGTGGAAAACACAAAGTTTATCCTACCTTGACTCACGAACAAATGTGTCCGTGCAAGAAGTGCGAAAAATTATACATTTACAAAACATTGTTAATCAATTGCCCGATGCATTCACTGACATTAAAAGGGTGACTAAGTCCCATATACCAGCTGCAAATACTCCAGCAAGGGTCGACATTCCCAAACATCGACCCGAAAACCCACAGATAAATGAGTCTACAACACGCAAAAGACGTGGTAGGCCGCTTGGTTCGAAAGATTTGAAACCAAGAAAATCTAAAAAGGCAAAGATAAGCAACGAAAAGAATGAAAATTCCAAAGGAATGGAACAAACCCAAAATGAAGAAAATGCCATCGATCCCAAAAATATCCTAAGAGGATCAGATGGTACATCTCATGAAATATCAATAAATTATGTGCACACAAGAAAGCAATGGGATCGAATAAAAACACCAGTCGATGACATATTTGCATATTCAATTGCCACGAAAATCATCATTGATATTGAGGACACTAAACCAAGGTCCGTCGACGAATGTCGAAAAAGGAATGATTGGCTTAAATGGAAAGAAGCCATACAAACAGAATTGAAATCCCTTGCAAAACGAGATGTTTTCATTCCTGTAGAAGAAACTCCAAAAAAGGTAAAACCTATTGGGTATAAATGGGTGTTTGTACGAAAACGTAATGAGAAAAATGAAATTGTGAGATACAAGGCTAGACTTTAGCTCAAGGTTTCTCGCAAAGACCAGGAATTGATTATGAGGAAACATCTTCACCAGTTGTGGATGCCACAACACTGAGATTCCTCATCAGCTTATCAGCATGTAAAGGCTTGCACATGCGCTTGATGGATGTAGTGACTGCATACCTTTATGGATCACTTGACACAGATATCCATATCAGAGTTCCAAAAGGGCTGGAATTTCCGGAGTCCTTAAGATCTAAACCCCGGAAACTGCACTCAATTAAATTGAGAAAATCCCTTTATGGTTTAAAGCAATCTGGGAGAATGTGGTACAATTGCCTAAGTGAATACCTCCTTAAAAGAGGTTACAAAAACGATCAAATTTGTCCATGTGTCTTCATCAAACAAAGCGAAAGAGGTTTTGTAATAATTGCAGTCTATGTTGATGATCTGAACATCATCGGAACATCAGAAGAAATTGAAGAAACAGTTAACTATATGATGAAGGAATTCGAAATGAAAGATCTTGGAAAAACTAAATATTGTCTCGGATTACAAATAGAACATCTAAAGGACGGCATACTCATTCACCAAGCCAATTATGCTGACAAAGTTTTCAAAAGGTTTTACATGGACAAAGCACACCCACTAAGCTCCCCCATGGTTGTTCGTTCTTTGAATATTAAGGAAGATCCTTTCCGTCCTCGAGAAGAAGGTGAAGATGTACTTGGTCCCCAAGTACCATATCTAAGTGCCATTGGAGCTTTAATGTATCTAGCCATCAACACTAGGCCAAATATCGCGTTCTCTGTCAACCTGCTTGCAAGATACAGTTCTGAACCTACAAGCAGGCACTGGGACGGAGTGAAACATCTGCTCCGTTACATACGCGGCACAACAGACCTTGGGCTATTTTACCCAAGAAATGGCAATCCTACTCTTGTTGGATATGCTGATGCTGGTTATTTATCGGACCCAGTCAAAGCAAAATCACAGACAGGCTATGTCTTTTGCCATGGAAATGCAGCAATTTCTTGGATATCAACAAAACAGGCACTAACGGCAACTTCATCGAACCAAGCAAGGCTGATTCCACTTTACGAAGCAGGTAGAGAATGTGTATGGTTACGATAATTAATTCAACACATAATGAAAGAAAGTGGTCTAAACACGACTAAAGAAGGTCCTACCGTCATCCACGAAGACAACACTGCTTGTATTGCACAAATCAAAGAAGGGTATATCAAGGGCGATAGAACAAAACACATTGACCCCAAGTTCTTTTCCACACACGATTTGGAGAAAGAAGGGACGATCAATGTTCAGCAGGTCCAGTCATGTAACAACTTGGCCGATCTGTTTACAAAATCATTGCCTTCAAAAAAATTCCAAGAGCTTGTGCACTTAACCGGCATGCGTCTCTACACTAAAATGAGGAGGAGTCTCTATATTCTGTACTCTTTTTCCTTCGTCCAAGTTTTTATCCCATTGGATTTTTCTTGGCAAGGTTTTAATGAGGCAGAACTTATACAAGCGTAATAACTTAAGAACTGCACTCTTTTTCCCTGTATTTATTTTTTTTTCCCATTCGGGTTTTTTCAAATTTAGGTTTTTAATGAGGCATTCTACACCCCGAAATGTACATGCTGGAATCTGTTCAAGGGGGAGTGTGTAAAATAATAATGGGACCCACCAAATGAACAAATTCAATATGTTACCGCCCAAATAATGACGGTTGATTAGACTCAACCCTGCGCCGTATATACCAGTTGATTAGACTCAACCTTGCAGTGATATGATGTATCGTGTACTATCCATCCAGCAGTATAAATCTCATACTCATGTAACTGAAGAGATGCATCAAATAATAAGAGTAATACAACCGTTTCTCTGCTTTGTAATACTTTGCTTACAATAATTGTAAATCTAAGCCATTAAAAATATTTTTTGGTCTATAACCTAACCTGAGTAACCTACATTCTACATAGCTTCCTTCCTGTACCTGGTACGAGAGAATCCATCTACCAAATTGATAGTAATAGTGGGTCGATGGAGCGTCTGACGGGGAGACTAACATCGCATCTCACAAACATCCATGAGACTTTGCAGCTTTTAGATCAAACTCCTTCTTCTTCCCTTCAGAAAGTTAGCTGGGATGAGGTCATTCACATTTCTCAACAACTTTCTAAGAACGCTACTACTGGTACTCCCCCTACTTCTACTCTTGCTCCTTTCCCTTTCTTTTCACATTTCGATTTCATGATAAAACTTGATTGATTGTATCAGCTATCATCCACCCACCAATTTCTAATTATTGCTGCCAAATCAACTAATTCCTGGTTAACCTTGATCGCCAATTTATAAGTTTAGGTTGCTGCTCATTGTTATTCTTAGGTCTCTACTTTTTTGATGTTATGGAACCAATCCCATATGCTCCCTCTTTTAGGCTACGTTCTTTTGGACTGGACTGTATTGAATTGAACTGAAATTGTTTTGAACCGAAATATTCTGAACTGAATGTAATTTTGAGATAAAAAGAGTGGAACAAAGGCTCTATTTGATTGGTTGTAAAACATTTTCAATATAAAATGATTTTTATGGAAAACAATTTCAATGTAAACCACAATTGTAAAATTAGTTTTTCGTGGTTTGGTACCATGTAAGAAAGATGATGGAGAAAATGAAAATGAAAGGGAAAGTAAGGTGAGGTGGTGGGAGGAGTGTAAAAGGGAGGCAAGGAAAAGAGTTTTCCCTTTATTTTGAAGGGAAAATAGTTTTCCATAATTGAGAGTGCTATTTTACTTTAATGGAAAATGTTTTTTACACTCCTTTGTCTACCAAATGATGTAAAACTGAAAATAGTTTTCTAAGAAAATGTTTTTACACCCTATCAAATGCTATGATGTGCTTTGGGGTGTAAATGAGCCAAGCTGAGCTCGCCCAAGCTCGGCTCGGCGCGTTAGCATATTGATCAAGCTCGAGCTCGGCTCGAAGCTCGACGAGTTGGCCAAGTTAAGGCTCGAGCTCGGCTCGGTTGCAAACTTTGAGCTCGAGCTCGGTTCGATTTTTTCCCCCGAAGCTAACGTCTAAGGTTCTTGCAAATAAAAGTAAAATACATAATAATTCAATAGAAATAAATTTAATGCAAGTAAAGTCTTTCACATCACTTAAATTCAACAACCGAGAATGTTAATTATCTAGTTAAAGCTCAAAATATAAGAACAATAAAATATATAAATTTTAAAAAGAGCCGAGCCGAGCTTGAACTAGCCGAGCCTTGTTGGGCTCAAGCTCGGGCACGGATATTTAAGGCTTGGCTCGAGCTCGGCTCGGGATCAAAATTGACCGAGCTCGAGCCGAGCTTTGACCAAGTCGAACTCGAGGGCTCTACGAGCCGACTCGGCTCAGTAACACCCCTAGATATGCTTATCCGTGGTATCTGGCAACCATGTATATGTAAAGGTATAATTGGTGATTTTACAGTAGAAGCAATAAAATATCCAATACATAACATTATTTCTAATGCTCGTTACTTTCTTTTAGGTTGTGATTTCTGCCTTGTATTCTAGTTTAGCATACCAAAGGAAAAGCTCAACTGGCAGATTGCGCAGCCGATATTAGTTTATGAACTGCTAGGTTTTATTTGGGTAGTGCTGACTGCTGATATCAATCTATTTTTATAATTGTTGCAGCTGGAATGCTTTTCACCGGAGAAAAAACAAAAATAAGGGAACTAGAGGAAAATATGGAGTCATATTTCAATGTGTTGCAGGGTCTTCTTTTGCTTGCCTATGGAAGTACAGTGGGTGCAGGACCAACTCTATCATCCAATATTCACGCATCTATAAAACAAGTTGTAGATTGCAGTTTCTTGCTTTGGAAGGAATGTGTTGCTTCTTATGGTAGTTCTCTCTTCTACGCTTCTTTCATATGTCGACTTACTCATTATATGCCATCATCTATTTCTGGTTCCAAACTTCCATTTCTAATACTAGTTATTCAGGTGCTTTACATAGTTTGCAAAGTGACATAGTAATTTATGTATTGAGGTTGTGGGAGTACATCTATTTGATCGCCAAATTCGTAGAGCTCAAGGGGTCTAAAGTCAATAATGTCCAAAAATTATTATTATAATGATAAACATCCATCAATACGACTTCTATTTTTGGTTCTTCAGAAAAGGGGAGTATATATATATAAAAGCTAATAATAAGTTCCTCAAGACCGTGTTTGTGAATGGCAACTCTTTTACTTATAGGCTCAAGGATCTTAGAGCTTCTTTTGTTTTTGTTTTTGATAGATAAGATCTTTCGGCAGGGGAGATACCGTTTGCCTTACATTTTACATGAGTTTTACTTAGGCTCAGTAGCATTAGCTCTTGTCAACTCTTGTAGGGGCTGAATCAAGGGCTAATAACAACTTGGGTTTTGCAGTTTTCACCTAATATGCTTGTTAATGTTATGGCCAAAATCCCACTCTACAAACTCCACAAGCCACAAGCCACAAGCAAATATACAAGTTGTTGCAGTCTCTACTGTTGAGATACAGTCTAGATCTGATTTATGTCCTTCCATTGCTTAATTACAAAAGTAGTTAATTCTATAGAGAACGTCCTATTTTATATATACACCCACGGGCGTATCTGTAGTGAGCCGTGATTGGGTGCTTGTACCAAATAATTTCTGTCCTCTTGTTTTTAGTCTGCTACAAACTTAAATTGGTTAAATACATTATCCGTGCCTTATCTACCCATTAAGTTGTTTGCCACAGTGGTCAGACTTTACCTATAAGGAGCAGGCAGAGGTTTGAGTTAATCGCGACAATTTAACATGCATTTTTGTAAATATACAAATTGAATCATTAATGTTAATTAGCTATTTACAAAAGTTAAAAATAATGATATTTTGAAAATATAGATGCAGCAAATCCAACATATTTCCGATGTTTTTGCTTAGTTGTTCCACTTTGACTTTCAGCACAACTTTGACTTTGAATATCCTTAATTACCAATTAGTAAAAATTATATGAAGTTGATGTTATGAATATATACATTAAAACCAATCCAACAACATCTCAGATGATAATATTTGTTTCCATATATTAGAAAGATAATGTTATGAATAGTGTAATAGTCAAAGTGAAAGAACTAAAATAACAGAAGAAGTGCCAACCTTTGTCTTTATCAACTAGTAAAAAGTGGTCTTAGGAGAGCATGTGAATTGTGAATAGTGTAAAATTCAAATCATTGTGATTAACCTGGGACGACGGTGGAAGTATTTCTATGTCCAGCTTAAGTAATAGTAATTTTCCTTAATGTACATTCCTAATTGTTTTAAGAGGTTGGGGGCATTGTGGTTCCGCCTACATATACACCCCCCTTGCTGTTTGTGATGTTTGTTGACTTCTCTGATCTCGACATCTCTTGAATGCTGAAACTAGAGCTACTCCTTTAAATGTCTACATCGCATGTTACTTGATTGGTTTCTTTTTTTCGGGTTGCATTCTAATGTTTTCCGAAAGAATGATTGAGAAATTATTCTTCTTTATGAAAGAATGCCAAAAGGCATTGGTAGATAATGAAATGAATCCTATCAAGTAAAAAGCATTTCATGGGTTTCAAAATCATGCTAAGGTAGACTTGCAACTTCTATCACGTATACTGCCAACATGCTTGTTAACTTATTGTCATGACTTTGTTACGAGTCTCTACTTTAAGATACCAACTTAATGCCCTCGAGAAATCATTTCATATACTCTGAATCATTGCTTTTAGGGCCTCGTGGTAATGAGCAGAAGACCACCATTCCACGCTTAGCTGGTACTGTCTGGGAAACATGCTCTGCTCTCAAGAAGACTCCTGCTACAAATATAGTTGCAATAGGGCGAGCTATGACACAGATTGCTGTCTCAATGAAGGATGTGTTACGTGAAATGAAGGAACTGGAACCGTGCTCATCTGATCCAACCAGTGAAGCAGAAGGCAAAGCACCGCAAAGCACTACTTCTGATGTTGATGCAGATGATGAATTTGGTAAAGACCTATCAACGGAGGAGATGAAAATTGCACAATTGGCAATTGATGTTGTGTCAGGAGTAGTTATTGTCATCAAGGAACTTATTCGATCCATTACAGGGTTGCTCAAGAAGGAAAATCTTAGAGATGAGCAAGTCAGGGTTGAGTCCTTGGAAAACCTGCTGAAGCTTTGTCGTAGTATCGGAGCTCAGGTGGACGAGCTTGGAGCTTGTCTTTATCCACCACAAGAATTATCAGCAATAGCCAAATCATGCAGAGAAATATCTACTCTGTTAGATGAAATGGGTAAAGAATTGGACAGTTTAAATGGCTTTACAGAAGGTTTCTCCAGGGGATGCAAAGCATTGAATAATGCCTTGGAAGTTTTGAAAGTAGAGATAACTGACTCTGTCGATAATGATGCTGTTCAACAAAGTTCCAGTGCATCGGATATGGTAGAACAAATGCAAAATCTTGCTGTACAAGATTGATTACTTTTACAAGTTTGTTACTCTTCTTGGTAGTAAGCTTATGTAACGAATATGAACTTATAAATATGTGAATCTGTTTGTGTTGAATTTGAACGCCAGACTACACAGTAACTTGTTGCCCAAAATTATCTTATGGTACAATCCATGATTTCCATCTTATACTTAAGTACAACTCTTGCACATTGATACAAACAAGATATATGAACTATACACGTGTAACCACATTGGGAAAGGCTATAAACATGTTTGATAAACAACTACCGCCCAATGAGCTTTACTGCCCAGGCGCCTCCAAGATAAAGCCCTAAAAGTGGCCCTGCCAGGAGCATTTGGGTCAAGGGATCAGTTGATGGTGTAAGGACAGCAGCAGCGACAACAGCACCGACCACAACATATCTCCATATTGACAGCATTTGATCTCCAGAAACCAAACCTGTTTGTCCCAGCAAAAGTTGTATGACAGGAACCTGTGATTAAAAATAAAAAGATCATTAACAGTTGCTTTATAATTATAAAAAAGATCATTACAAAGGTCAAACATACAGACAGTTAGTAAGACATTGAATCTATTTCATTACGGTTTAAGATCCAAGCTGAACAAATTAGAGGTCAAAATACTGCCCACATGTAACCTGGATATGAGGATCATGGGTTGGCTTAGTGGTTTGAAGCCCTCCCTCACCTCCCTGCGACAGGGGATCGATTCTCGCCCCTTGTAAGAGTGGGATCCCCATTTTTTTTCCCACTAGCGCAAGGTTCTTCTTACATTAATATAATCTCATACTCATAAACGAGATCAATTATAAAAAAATTTAACCAGGATATAGAACTAGAATCTCCATCCACTAGTATTGGCGTAACAAAAAAGGTACTAGGTACTATCACACTGCATAACACACAAACCACATTATATCTAATTTTAAGGTTTCCGTAGTAAAGGGAAATACCCTGATGATCTAAGTTACTAGTCCCGCTGTCAAGACAAAATTGAACTGTGCAGTTTCAACTTTCAAGGCTATAAACTAATAAAAGAAAAAAAGGAAGCCATGAATACCAAAACAGAAGAATAATAGCTAAGAACATTCAAAAAGAGGTCATTAAACGAAAAGACTCCCACTGGTGCTTCCCCTACCCTTTGCGGATAATCTTGTGTTGATTAATTGATGTGGATCAATACTCCTTCTTGTGATTACCTTTATTGTTTTGTTTAGGAACTTGCTTGGTTTTACCTTACTTTTAAAGTAGGGATTTTACAAGTCAGATTTAATAATTATTGGACTTATTTTAGGTATTTTGAGCCTTAATTTGGTTGTAAGTTGTAAGGGTTTATTATTGGCAACTCTAATTTTTTAATTAATTCTTTAGGTATTATTGGGCATTATTTTTCTAGGTTAAGTCTAATTTTATTTAGTCTGGAGTAGGGAGCAAGTCAACTCTATCTATAAAAATTGACCTAGGGTTGTACAATAAACATAGTTTGAGATCTATAGCACTGAGTTTAGCCTTGTGCTTCCTTATTTTCCAAGTGCTCTTGCGTGAATACTTACTCTCTTTCTCGTGACTTGCGCGCTTCGAAATCCTCTTGCGCGTTTAGAGCTCTATTCCTCTTCTATTCTATTTGGGTCTTCTATAACCACATCAATTGGTATCGAGAGCTAAGGTTGTGTTAATCCTCCGAAACTCAAGGGGGGAAACGATCACGTGTTTGTTTTTGTTTCGCTTCTTTTGGAATTTGTTGATTTTAGTGGTGAATTAAGAAATAGAAACAAAATTAAATTGCTTCTTATAGTTGAATCAAAGCAAAACTTGGTCTTGCGTTGCTATATATTCGATTAAGAAATTGTAGACTTGTAGTGGTTGGAGCTACTTAAATTGTTTTATTAGTGCAGCTACCAATTGCAATTAGATACATTAATTCTTGAGGGGAATTCCTTAGAAACAAAAATCCAATCTTGCTTGCTTGCTTGCAATTTCCTAAGGCGGTTGCTATTTGATATACACTGATTGTCTTTTCTTTTTGAAGACAAATGTGCGACCTTTTAACATTTTTGTGAAGTATAATTATCAAGTACGTTTAAGTGGTGTGGAAAATTTCTGAGACTTGATGGTTAGTTGAATTTTTTTGAATTATTACGATCGTAGTTGGTTCGAAATATTGATTGTGAATTTGGTTCACAAATTGTTATTATGGGAAACGATGGTGTTAAAATAATCACGGATTGCTATTTTGTGTCGTTAAAGACATGAAAACAAAGATGGAAGGGGTAGGTGCTCCCCACCCAATGGTAGTTTTAGAAATCCTCGTGTGTCTGAAAGTGATAAAGATTTAAAGTGGGATGTTCCTGAATCAGGCGAAGGAGATGCTGAAGATTCTCTTGAATTGGTTCGTAGAATGGATAAACTCTTTGACTATAAAGGGCTTGATGATGAGAAATCCTAAAGGTGGCAAATCTAAAATTGACTAAATATACATCTACGTGGTTCGAAAATTTGAAGTTCAAGCACATAAGATATAAAGAGACTCTGGTACACACATGAACTGAGATGAAAAGACACCTTAAGAAAAAATTTGTCCCTACACAATACATACGTTTAGTTATTTGAGGTTGAATATTCTTGAGTAAGGTAAACTTAGTGTTACTGAATGCACTAAGGAGGTTGAGAGGTTGTGCATCCTTTGTGATCTCTGAGAAACTTAAGAGATGAAGATAGGGAGCTACACGAAAGGTTTATCACTCACGCTTCGTCATGAAGTTGATGAAGTTACTAAGTTGGCATTTGGGGGCAAAGACATAAGAAAGAGAGAAGATGGAAAGGGAGAAGCCTAAACCTTCCTACTAGAAAGAACACCAATCACAATATAGTACTCCTAGTTCTAGGAGTAACATTCCTACATCTACCCCTACACGGCAACGGTAACCTTGGCAAAGGAAAGTAAACTTCCATTCCTCCTTGCAATCAATGAGAAGCGTTGTTTAAGGCAAGGACATATTGCTTCTAATTATCCTAATCGCATTACTATCTCTTTGAGAGATCATTACACTATTTTAGGTCTTCTAAATGCCGAAGAAGATGAAAGAGAGCGGATTTTGATGATGGAGAACGAGCATAAATGGAGCTAAACCAAAAGGCGGAATCTACTAAGTTGGTTGATACTATGAAACTTCCTACTAAAGTTCATCCAGCTCCATACAAGCTTAATTGGAAACATGATGGCGATGGACTCCAAGTCAAGAAGCAAGCTTTGGTGAACTTCTCTAGCTTACCTATGACAGCTTGTTTGGTCGTCCATGACAATATGATCGAGAAGTAATTCATAATGATGTCACTAATGTTTAGTCAGTCAAGATGAAGAATATAATAGTGCAGTGGCAACCATTACCCCCTAAGGCACCATCTCTTATGTTTGAACTTGACAAGAAGGGAAGGAGAGCCAACCTATTATCTTTGAAGCACCCTCAATCTTTTGAGATTGGTGCTATAGACCGGAAATGATGGACAAGATAGATGATAATGTAAGGAAAGAATTGGTGATTTTAATGGTGATATAAGAACTAGAAATGGAACTTGGATTGATAGGATGGAAATAATACATAGACCCTAAGAATAATACAAGCTAAATACTACACTACAAAAGTTTCATTCTCTCATTAATTTTCATGATGACTACTCTCTTCTTACTTAACTCTATTTACAGATAAGTTAATACTAAAACTTCTACTAAGTTCCTAGTTCCTAATTTATTATAACTTCCAAAAGTGCCCTTATCCTAGTAATATCCATTCATTACAATTGGTGACTATGTATTTTTATCCTTGAATGCTTAGCAAATCAAGTATAATTCAAAGAGTAAGAGTGAATCTATTGAGGAAGGACCTTTCAAGATTGGTAAAATGGAGAACTAAGATACTTTCCAGGTACTCTTCAGGAAAGGTATATGTGCTACATTACGTGTTAGTGATCTAGTGCCATGCCATGTCTTCAGATGAAACTTGAGGATAAGTTTTTTAAGAGGTAGCAAAATATGAGGATCAATACTCCTTCTTATGACTATCTTTGTTGTTTTATTTAGGAATTCGTTTGGTTTTACTTTACTTAAAGTAGGGGTTTTCCAAGTGAGATTTAATAATTATTGAACGTACATTAGGTGTTTTGGGCCTTAATTTTGGTCCTTCAATTAATTCTTTAGGTATTATTAGGCTTTTATTTTTCTAGGTTATTTTATTTTTATTTTTATTTCTATTTTTTTATTGCGTAGGTAGCAAGTCCACTCTATCTATAAATACAAACCTATGGTTATACAATAAACTCCATAATATTGACTTTAGCCTTGTGCTTGCTTATTTTCCAAGTTTCTTGGGCGAATACTTAGGCTATGTTCTTTTGGACTGGATTAATTGAAAAACATTTCTGTTCAATTCAGTTCAGCTTCCTTAATTTCAGTTCAACTCCTTTTGTCTCACAATTTCTGTTCACTTCCTTTTATCTCACAATTTCAGTTCACTGCAGTTCATTCCAGTCCAAATGAATAGAGCCTTACTCTTTCTCGTGGCTTACGCGCTTTAAAACCCTCTAAACTTGCGCATTTAGAGATCTATCCCTTTTGTTTTATATGGGTCTTTCAAATCCACAACAATAATGAGATAAAGGAAGATGTTGAAAATAAGTTGGAATTGTGGAGATACCTTGCACACCCGTGGTTTTAGATTGAGGAGACTTATAGTGCAAGGTTCAATCGGCTTAGAAGAGAGCATAGGGCGATCACATTAGATGGCAAGGGGGTTCAAGGATGGGACGTCTTCCACTACCTTTGATATGTTTTCCAAAATGATGGGGAACTCGATTAAGACATTTACGGTTGGGTTCCTTTGTGATTCTAACATTCCTCATCGGTTGAAGGAAAAATTCTACCGCATAGAAAGGTTTTTGTTAAGTGATTCATGTTAGCCTTTAAAGAACTCTTCACTTTTGAATTGTCTCCATTTTTGACAATCAAACTAATACTCACTAGGAAATCGATCCTTTACTTCTTCACCAAACAGGATATTCCAATGTAGCAAATGTAACCATGCTACATCCCCTTGTCTTGTTAACAATAATGCTTGTTAAATCCAATGACCATTTCATATAAAAAAGTGCTCTTTCTTTAAAATGTCAGGAGTAAGGACTAACGTACCAAACCTCGCTATGAGTTTTCACCTACAAATAATATAATATCTATCGGATATAATATAGGATAGACAAAGTTGGGATTTGTAATCTAAAAGATATGTTCAAGATCAAAGGGTTGTCTTTCTTGTGATATGTGCAAAAGAAGTAATTAAATGTGTAATCATCTTTATCTAGATCCCCAGGTAGCTTATAATTCCCTGCAACGTGTCCAAAGAGAAGTATGTTCAATCCACCGGCCTTAAGATCTTGACCAAGAGAGGTACTAGGTGCTTTTTGTTTCTCATGCTTATCTTATAATATAGGATACCTAAAATACTCAGAAACCTTTTTAAAGCCCAATGATGAAAGCCAACAAACTTAAGATAAACAGAAAGACCCCACCTCTTACTTCTCCTACTTGAATCTCTTACTACTTGAATTTATTCAAGCACTACACATAGATATTTTATATAATAACTAATAGATGACGGATTCCAAAGGCCATAATAACGTAAAAGATACAAATCATTTACTACCAAAATCTATCCCTCTCTACTCTGTCCACCGTATCTCCTTCCACAATTGTCGAAATGAAGCAAGACACTAGTGTCATTAAACTTTCCAACTATATCAGAGATTTATAGCCAAAATTACTTGAACAGTGCATACAGGCCAACATCCAATGACCAGTTGTTCAACTCAATGCCACCTGATTCACCTTTTGAATTCGCGATTCACCTAAAATTGGTCAAAAATAGCCCAAACCGACCACAATTCGCTTGTCGCAGTTTGCAATTTGCAACGAGATTTGCGAATTAGGTAACACTGATTCAAATTTAAAGAAATTCAAACACTGGTTCAACATAAGCAAGTCTTTTTTAACAATGGTTCTCCTTTGACAGTGTGTTTACGTTTTACATTAAGATCAAAATAATCTGCTCATTCTAAGATGTGCCAGATTCCAATTTTCATCCACAATTTAGTAGCCAAAATGCTCCCAACAACGCTTTTGGCGCTACTAAGCCCTCAAAATACCTCTTATATTCATTAGTACGTACACGGAAGAGAGCACCTATAAGAGAAATGATTTTTATAAAGCCATCCTAAAATGGTCAGATTCACACCTATTGAAGAATTGTAGATCAAGGGGGAGAACAGCCAAAAACAATTTTTCCCCTCCCTCCCTCCCTCTCTCGATCGGGAGAGAGAGAGAGAGATTATGCAAACCACTTCTCAATGTCATTTTCTAATTGTTCTGTCACTTCTGGGTCATTTGTTTAAAGTGTCATTTTTCAAATGTTCTTTGTCATTTTTTTGTCACTTTTCAAGTGTTCTATGCCATTTTCAAGTGTTGCCTGTCATTTTTGTAAAGTTCATAAATCAAGTGTCATTCCCAAAACTTCGAAAGGTTAGTTTTGAAATTACGGTGTCATTTTTCAATAATTCTGTGTCATTTTTGTAAGTATCATCTTTCAAGTGTTACATATCGATTTTTCAAGTTTTATGTTGAAGTACTCGTGTCATTTCAATAAGTTTTCATGTCATTTTTCAAGTATTTTGTGTCATTCTTTTGTATAATCATCTTTCAAAGTATCTTGTGTCATCTTTATAAAGATGATACACGCTTACGAAGGGGTTCGCCCAAGAGCCTATGCATACACACAAATACATATATATTGAAAGGATAGAGTACAAATTAAGAGGAGAAGTTATCCTTGAACAACAAAGTAAGAAAAATATTAGTCCAATTGCTTTAAATTTCACTTAAGTGAACTTAATTTGTGAGCTAAACATAATTTCCAATAATGCATTTCAAATGAACAGCGCTTAAGTCTAGCTCTTAAAAGCCCAACAACCTTAGCCCACAAAAGGATTAGCAAGTAATCCTATCCCACAATATTTACACATTTCATTCTAGCCATAAACTCAATTTGTTCCAATAAAACGTTTCCAACTTGGTCTCTCTCCAATTTCCCCTCAACATACTATGAACATCCAAAACACAATGAATGGGAAGACATTGTGGAACTTGACAAAGAAAACTCCAAGTCCCACATTTACGGGGCGTTTGGTTGAAAGAGGGGCAAGGAAAAGGAATCGAGAAAGGGTTAAGAGGAGAAGAAAACCAAAACCCTCCAATCAAAAGATGTGTTTGGTTCTACTGGACTCCTTCCCCCTTCAAAGCACTTTCTCGGCTCCCCCTCAGAGTATCTCACCATGAGACGCACCTCGATTCTCTCGCTCTGGATGCGTCGCTCACCGGCAACCCCAATCTCTAGTGTGCATCTCTAAAATAAGTGGTTAGGGGTGATGGTAGATCGAACGGCTTTCGGTGTTTGCAAGTGGTTTAGGTTGCTTTTCGGGGGGAGGGGGGTTACGGTGGTTGGGGGTGGTTTTAGGTGGGAGGAGGTTATTTTTGGGAGGTAGGGTGGAAGGGGGCTGTTATAGGGGCTGTTACGGGAGTTTTGGCTGGTTTTCAAGTAGTGGCGAGGTGATTTGAGGGGGATTGAGGGTCTGCTTTAGTTTCATGGTGGATTAGGCGTGGTTGGGGATGGGGTGATGTTCGGCAGTGGAGTTAGGTGGTTGTTGGACGGTGGTTGGGGGTGGTGTTGGGAGATTGGGGTTATAGGCGGTTGTTACGGGCGTTGTGGCTGGTTTTCGAGTGGTGGTGGGGTGATTTTAGGGGGATTGAGGGTCTGCTTTAGTTACATGGTGGATTAGGCATGGTTGGGGATGGGATGATGTTCGGCAGTGGAGTTAGGTGGTTGTTAGACGATGGTTGGGGGTAGTGTTGGAGGTGGTCAATGACACGTTAAGATGACCATGAGGAAGATAAGAGAAAGGGTAAGTGAATTTTTTGGCGTACGTTGGGAATGACAATAGAGGACTTTGGGAAAAGGAGGGGCTGAAGGGAATGATTAAAATGTCTAAGCAAACAACATATAAGTGAATCAAGCATGGAAACAAAACTCGTCGTTATGTAACGGATTTTGAACTTGCTGTTACGCGAAATGTCGTTACGTAACGCCGCGATGAAATTCGCGCCCAACTCGCCGCGTTGTCCGTTATGTAACGGTGACTCGCCGCATTAGAGCGTTTTTTTACCCGTTACATCTGTTATCATATCAAAATTGGTCAAAAAAGAGAAAGGGAAAATACCCATAGTAGCACAAAAACAATAGGGACACACCAAAGGAAGGAGAAAAACTTGCCATAAGCTTTCGAGTTGAATAATAGTACTTCCTCCGTCCCATATTAGTTGCAACAATAGCTTGTGCACATAGTTTTAGGAAGTTAATAGAGTAGGGTGTAGGTTATATTAATTCAGTGTAAAAGTTGAAATGATAGAAAGTGATGTGGTACTTTTAAGAAGTTAATAGAGTAGGAGAGTAGTATTTTAATGTTTTTCACATAAATCAATGAATGAGTGGGGTGTATTAGTTGGTTGATATATAATAAAATATTGGTGGATCCATGCCTAAAATAGAAGTGTTGCAACTAATATGGGACAACCATATATAGAAAGTGTTGCAACTAATATGGGACGAAGGGAGTATATGATTTAGTATCAATTTATATATATAATAGGATATGAATCTCATGTTTAAAGTAATTTTTTATTCACCATATGTGTAACTCACCCATATGATTGCTTTGGTCAAATTAAGTTATAAGAATACTTATAAAACTTCAAAAATGCCATTTGGAGGTTAAAATTCTAATTGTGTGAATTTTTTAAAAAAATTCACGCCGCGTCAACCGCGATTTGTCTCTATTCAACCGTTACAAGCCGCTCCCTCGTCATCGCGACCGTTACCGCAAACGCAACCGCAACCGCATCCGCATCCGCGATTTTCTTCCTTGGAATCAAGTGACTTGATTCTCTTACCCTTTCATGAACACCCCAAAATATAACGCCCTTTTAAAGAGTCAAAAGTCATTCCCTTGTATAAAGCAAAAGAGATAAGAGGCAAAAATCCCATTATCCCACTTTCCAAAGATTTTAGACCCTTGTATTTCATAAGAAAGAAGCATTCAAACATTATTGTTTGGTAAAAGACTAGAAGGATTGGTGAACTACATGCGCGTGCCCTTGCGCTGAGGATGGGAATCTGCGGCTAGCTCATTGCAAGGATAATGTCTTGCCTTTATTAGCGGGATTCGCCAGCCATTGCTGACTTGATTTCAGCCTCACCTCTCTCCCTGAAACATGTATTTGGTCTCACTGCCTCCCCTATATTATCTTGCCGTCTGACACAGAAAAATCAAAACACCATCAACACTTTGTTCTCTGACGCATTGTTCTGATCCCCCATCCGAAGCCGTGCCCATCATGAAGGGCAATCACGGTTGTTACACTGCACCGGGGTAGCGCGAAATCGCCTTTCAGGGCAGTGCTTCTTACCACGTGGCAGCAACTTCAACTCCAGTAACATTTTCTATATATGGTTGTCCCATATTAGTTGCAACACTTCTATTTTAGGCATGGACCCACCAATATTTTATTATATCTCACCCAACTAATATACCCCACTCATTCATTGATTTATGTGAAAAACATTAAAATACTACTCCCCTACTCTATCAACTTTTTAAAAGTACCACATCACTTCCTTTCACATCAACTTTTACAATAATTAATATAACCTACACCCTACTCTATTAACTTCCTAAAACTATGTGCACAAGCTATTGTTGCAACTAATATGGGACGGAGGTAGTATTGCTCACCACTGGCTCGACAAAGTCTGTAGATCTCTGATAAGATACCCATCTTAGATCTTTACTTCTGGAGCGTATACACATTAGCTTTCAACTTAAAAAATACTTCAGTCTTCAAATGATTCTCTAAGGTTAGCTTAAATGTTATCGGACCAACCCCCCCCCCCACAAAAAAAAAAAAAAAAACAGGTGTTTTGACCTTTTCTCAAAAATTAGGCAGACTTAAATGCAGAATTTTCATATTGCATCAAAAGTATCCCGAAGTTAAAAGTACAACTGCACTTGGTACAAGAGTCCAAGAAATTACCTGGAAAGACAAGCCTGTGCTGAACATCAGAATAAGAACAAATTCAAAATATTGATCAATAGACCATAGTGATTCAACAACCCCTTCTGCATAAGTTACGAAGAAGTTCAATGCTGCTGGGGTGAGAACAAGATAGGAGAAGGTGATGCCAGCATAGAAAAGCACAGAAGAGCCAAGAACAATAGGACCCAGGAACTTTCTCTCTGCCCTAGTAAGACCAGGTACCACAAATGCGATAATTTCATATAGGATCACAGGGCTCCCAAGAAGAAGACCACAATATCCTGAAACCTGAAGCACACAGTAGATTTTTGTCAGGACTCCTGGAAGCTGACGCATTGTCCGCATATAAAAATAAGAACATGTTCAGGAGGTGCTAATTGTTCTATTCACATCAACAGTTTATCCATCATGACAAAAAAAAGAAAAAGACATGAACAGTTTCAGCAAAGATTCTACTTCTAAAAGATAACTCCAAGATCAATCACTGATGCCCATTTATATTATTCCTCTCAGATGTCTCTAGGACTGCACAGTCTCCTGAAACTTCTATGTTCTTGCACAGGAGGCATAGTCAGCAACCCCTCATCTATATTTTTTTCACAACCAGCAAATTCATCATTTCAAACTCACAAAAGTTAAGCAGATTGAACCTTTAATGTTGTGAAGAAAAACTCGCCAGGAGCTAGCTGCAGAAATCGAACACCTTGCTCTTTGACTGGTGCTTCAAGAAGTACGATCAAATCCTTTGAGAATGCAAAGCACCCCAAAATAGCTGCTCCAACAGCCAAAACTGACACAAATATTCTCTGACGAAGCTCCTCTAGGTGATCAAATATAGTCATCTCCTTATCATCAGGTAGATCATCTTTACTGGGATAAAGAAAATCATAGAGACCACTTTGTCCACGTTCTTGGTCAACATTAGCAAGTTCATCTGCAGTGAGACGACTCGATATTAGCTTTACAAACATACAATCTTTATCATCATCCTTCACAGCAGAAAATTTTGCTTACCAGGTTACAAGCCCATAAATCTTTATGATGCTCATTTAGGAGACAAAGAAAGTATTCTATTATGTGTATAGAGATAGAACGAGGGGATTAGTGGATGAACCTAATACTTCAATGAAACAAGAAGCACTAATGCTCATATGTCTTACTTGCCATTGGAAATTGTGAGCAGGAGGAGCATAAGATTCAGAGTGTCCTATTGCAATAAGCTATGATATGAACTACCAAAGGCATTAAGTCAACTGTTGCAGTAGCCTATCTCATTCCTAAAATACATTTGTATGATAAGACATGTTACCTTTTCCTACCAAAGCCATCAAATGTGAAATAATACATTTACCAGTCTTTAGTAATCCATCATCAAGTATCAGAGCTCTTATTCATATTTTCATATGGTATGAGAGCTGAGAATAATAGCAATAGCAAACAATCACCAAACCCAAATTCTTAGTCCTAAATGCATTTTTTAAACCTACTTAAAGCCAAGGAGGAGGCCAGCCGCATTCTGAACGCAAGTACAACATGGATCAAGCCTTGACTTTAAAGTGTAATACTATCCCACATGACATCAGGAAAACAATACCGTACGAATATTTGTCCATAAATCCAGCTACTTTTTCTACAGCTATATCCCTAATGAAATTCGTTTCCCCACAGTTACATATTCGAGAAAAGAAGAAACTAATCAGAGTTACAAAATGACCACCTCCTCCTTTTCTCAAAATCGGCCCCCTATCGCCGTTCATAAAACTAAAGCTAATCTTAATTTAGGAGATTCACCATGTTTCCTGCTTGTTGCCTCTGCAGTCAAAAGAAAGCCATAGTAAAATGATGTTTAGGATGCTAAGACCTTTCTCATCATGGCCTTTAAAATGATTACTTTTAGCATTGATTTTACGACTGCCATTACAAAACTTAACCTTAGACAAGAACCACATGGTATAGTCAAGACCTAGTGTTCTACATACCAAAGAGGAGTGACAACAACTTTATCTCATGAATTAAGAAGAGAAAGGGGGAGGAGACTGGAGAGCGAAGGTATTTGGTAAGCCCATGTATGTTGATTGTCTATGGATTAAAACTGAGTTTTTCTGAAACTTGAATAAGAGTAGCTTTTTAGCAATTTGTGCAGCTCATTGGTTTTTTTTTACCTATTCAACTTTATAGTAACATTCTAAAAATGACATTTCACCTTTAGAGACCATAGAGCAAAACTTAGATTCTTCCTCCAAGGTTGCATTGGTTAACAAGATATGACAACTCCATCTACCCATTGGCGGAAATTTGATGATGTCTATGTGCACGTCATCGAAAATGGCGTAGCACAATTAGACTTACTACATGATATGGACTTTTAAGGGTACATCAGAAACGAAGAGCACATGAAGACAATCCCAACATGACAGCAATTCCTATAATTCCACTATCTTTTAAACCTACCTATCTGGCCTTTTTCTAGACATTTGTACATACATGATACATCACCCACCCCCTTGTGGTTTAACTTTAGAAATAACATTTTTGTTTATCTATAAAAAAGTTACTTCTCTATCTTGCTACAATTACAAGTGCACTGGTGCCTCAACCATATGTGAAATTGTCCTATATGTTTGAAATTGCCCCATGTTTGACAGACAGCCCATAGCAATTATGTGTATTAGTACATAACTACATATGCTAGCAGGGGTCAAAGTTTGTTATCTAGATGTGGAAGAACTCTAACTTCAGTTATTCATTCAGGGTTGAGTGATGAAAACTACACCACATATTATGTTGGTGTGAGCTAGGGACGTTACAAATGGATCTTGTCCAATGAGTGTCCATCGTCATTGTTGCATAAACTCGGTATGATTTTTTGTTGGTTGCAAAAGCATCACTAATAAGATGTTTCTATGAAGAAAGATCTCTGCTTTGTTAGGTATCATTTACAATAGGAAAAGCTAGCTCTATGACTATTATGGAAGAATGGTATCATTCTTTTAACGTTAGAAGAATCCTAATAGTGATAGAAGCAATGTATTCATAGGACATGCCATACTGTTGCATAGGTTGCCAATCAAAAAGTAAATTTTCCTCGCCGAGAGAAGCGATTTCTCATGTTATTTCAAAGTCCTACCACCATCAGCTATCCCTATTCCCTACTTTGAGCTTCCACCTGCCAACGATATTTTCTAGTGTGTGACAAGCAGCTGGCTCTGTCCAAAAATCTAATGCAAACAGAAGTAAAATTCAACAACTGGAAATCTCCATACAAAAATCAGCATACAAGTTTATAAAAATAAGGGATTCGGATTCATAACAATGTTCCTTGCCCTGTAATTCATTGCCCAAAAGGATGATCAAAAGACTCCAATGTTGCTACAGCATAAAATTGGTTTTGGCGTTAGAATGATTAAATCAACAAAAAAAATCAATTTACAATCACAACCTCAAATAATATAACTGGCCCGTTCGTTATCATTTTCTGTTTACAGTTTTCAGTTTTTTAGAAACCAAAAAAGTAGTTTCCAGCTTTTAGTTGTGAGTCTTCAAAATAAGGAGGATTACTATAACTACGACCAATTTTAAATTTAAAATACTACTTTTTTTCATATGACATTAAAATCCTATAAACCAAAAACTGGAAAACGGCAGTGATACCGAACGGGCCCTGTATTGCATCAAATATTTTATTGTAGAAAAAAGGAAAAATATATACAGTGGGCTGAAGAACTAGAATAAAGTTTCTCCAAAATTGCCGGCAGTTACCCAATCTCAAAGAATAGTTCAAAGTATTTCCATGGGAGTTAATCCTTTTCTACAATTAAACTGCAAATATGCTTTTAATTGCATCTATCAAAAAATCAAATCAAAAAATGATAATAATTGAGGGCAGAAGTGGAGCCATAAAAGGAAGAATCAAGAATAATTGTGATGGAAGAAAAAGAAGAGGGAATAAGAATACCAGCAGGTCTATCATCAAGAGTTGAGCTAACACCAACACCAACGGTGGTAGAAAGTTGATCATTTCCCTTCACATCCTCGACGGCAAAACAAAGGCTTCTTCTTCTTCTTCTTCTTCTATAGTTAGTGGGAGATGTTGTAGTAGAGAAACTTGTTGTATGGCTATTGAATTGGGGATGCTTTAAATTGAGCGGGATAGAGTTTAAGCTGCGGAGATGGAGTAACTGAGACATTAGAGCACCACTCATGCTTAGCGACACCGTCCCCAACATCACAATTCCGCTATTATCACTACCACTTTCTTTTTTAACCAGACATACCCCATTTTGTTTTCAACCAATCTCAATTTTATTAGGGGTGTTTGTTTCCCCGGGTTAAAGGTTTGTTTCCCCCGCAAATTAGATCCTACTACCCTTTTATACACGCTATGTCCCTAAAAAACCTCAATAACTATGAAATAATATGCAAGTAACAGAACATAACTTTTTGTAAACAAAAACATCTTAAGAGTTCAACTACGTAATAACAAAAAAAGAAAATAAAGTTATAAAACTATGAGCTAAACTTTTTTAGTTTGTTTTATTCTGCTTTCCTAACCATATACATTCTTCTTCCCAATCAACTTGTAGCACATAACCAACATTGTAATAATGTTCTGGATAGAATTCTCCAACTGGCGGTGGTAAGACCCACGAATACGCTTTGTATCCAAAAACTGAGTGCCGTTTATCCAATAATTGAGTGCGTCCATTTTGCTGCATAAACATAAACAATTATATATAATTTTACATGCAATATAGGCTAAAAGGGTTATTAGATTATTTATTTGTAATAGATGAAAAACCTATAAAAGTAATAATTTTATGTCAGTAGCTAAGCATCCCAAAACGCGTTGTGCAAGGTCATAAAGTATCGTGACTGTCAAAGTACCATTTAGGTCATATATGGTAAATCGAATCAATAACCTGTTGATAAAATAAGATATCAAATTATTATTTACATAAAAACCAAATTCAATAACTTATAGTATGAATTTCATACCTTGGAATAGTTACAACATTTATAAGATTGCACGATAGACAATTTGAAACTCCTTTGAAAATGGAAACCCGGCTATAACAATAATGACATGCTTCATATATGAGATTATCAACATGTTCAATGTCGTCAAAGCCACGTGCATAAGCAACAACTTGGCAATATTGCATCTGCAAGAGTAATCGGTTAAAGTTTTGCATTCATATACTAATTGAATTTTTTTCAAACATAGAAGTCAATATTAGATTATTTACTTTTCTCATGGAATGAAATGTATCTAATCGGATCCGGGGAGAA
Source organism: Patellifolia procumbens (assembly GCA_947645195.1). Classification (NCBI taxonomy): domain Eukaryota; kingdom Viridiplantae; phylum Streptophyta; class Magnoliopsida; order Caryophyllales; family Amaranthaceae; genus Patellifolia; species Patellifolia procumbens. The sequence continues at coordinate 686,051 of CANSGD010000055.1, forward strand.
TTAGAAATAGCAATAGATGATTGTAAAGAGAATGTAGTCGAACGAAACCATGCAACTTTTTTTTTTGCCCATTTCTCTGATTCATACCTGCATATTTTATACTATTATTTTAGTTCAAATAGTAATTAAGGTAATATATGCATATAGTTAACTTGTACATACCAAGTAGATAAGGTAGTTGTATGTTCATTAACTGGGTTAACATAAATCCTGGTGTAACATCCTGTTGTAAGATTTGTACCTTTTTTTTAAGAGTCGCATAGAAAAATTATCACAAATCTAAAATATTGAATTTATATACAAATGGAGAAAATCAATATATTTATTTCGGTGATTTACCATAAAATCTCTTCACATGTAAACTGCAATACTAATTGAGCAATCAGATCCATTAGTGTTTTCATCACTAACAACGTTCACAAAATCATTCCAGAGTGTTAATTTTGTAACTGTCCAGCTGTGGTTAAAAAGCATGGAATATTAAAACAAATAATTAAATCAATATAACTACAACTAATAAATAAGAACTCTTATTTAAGAAAAGGGCTTATGTTTTATCCATTATTGCTATTTCTCTTTTGACTGAATTTTCTCGAACACTCTTGATTGGCGAAACATATATGACTAATCCCATAACATCTAAAAATCATAAATAATTTCTAATTAAAATAGATTGTTTTAAGATAAGTATGTTTAAATAAATATTAGTGAAATGTAAGAAAATTACCAAAAACTCTGTCAATACGATTCACATGAATGTGGAGCCGATTCAAAGAAACTAAGTTGCAGTAGAATGTAGGTATTGCAATGTCATCCTCATCTTCACGGATAACATTAGTGTCTGCTAACATTATCATTTTTTCCAATTTGGTACAATATCAATTTTCTCATCAGTGAAGACTACTTGTACACCAAGAAGTACATAAATATGTCCCTCTTGAAATCTTCCTATAAATTTATCTACATGAGGAGATAATATAGTACATTGCATGACCTCGCCCTATCAAAAGGTAGGCAATCAGTTTGGCAGTGTATAAACTAATTCAATCACAAATTTATGTAATTATGAAATTTACCTCAACATCGACAAAAAGCATTTTCCATATTTGCTTAGTTGTTCCTCGATGGGTGTAATTAAAAATATCGTAGTTACGAACCAATCGAGCTCGTACGTTATACCGTCGTACCCTGCAAGGAGATAAATGCATAAAAGGTGGATAATGATACTCCATACTGTACAATTGTAAAATAGAAAATATTAGTGAATGTTGTTTGATAATGAATAACACATTATATTTAATGTACATCCTACAACATTACATTAAATAGATTAATAGAATAATTAAGTAGTGACGAAAACTCTAGACATATAAGGTAAGTAACAATTATATAGTAAGGTTAATAAGTAAATTGATTATAAACTACTCAAAGTATGGATACAGTGCTAAAATTCAACTATTGAAATAAGGGAAAAATCAAAAGATACGCTATGCTCTTATTACAAAGTTCCTAAGACATAATTCAAACACTAAATCCTTATTCTAATCATTCGATAATAAAACTTCTTTATATACAATATTTTTTGTAAATACTCCATCATGCCCTTGAATTTTCCCTTTTTTTACAATAAGTTTTGTTGTGTCCTCTGAAATTCCCCGTGATAGTGCCACATATAGCTGCACATGGCTGAATACATGATCCGGTAGGTAAATGCCTACATGAAGAATAGTTTGCCCTTGGGACTTGTTTATACTCAATGCAAAACTCAACTTTACTGGAAATTGTTTTCTAACCATCTCAAATGGCAATTTCATATCTTCGGCAGTTTTCAAGGGGATTCTTCGCAAAAATACTCTATTGCCCCTAGAATGTCCAGTTCAGATCTCGGCATCTATAAAATGATCCTTTAATGAACGACAAAGCAATCGTGTCCCATTACAAAGACCATTTTTAGGATCAATATTTCTCAAGAGCATCAAAGGAACCCCGGGTTTCAAAGTGAGAGCATGAGGAGGCAACCCGGATGCTGCAATTGAATTTAAAAACTCTTGTTGATACAAATTTTTGTTATCTTCAGGAACACTATCAATCGAATAGTATGTTTTTCCTTCTCCGAGAAATTTTTGGACAACTTCATCATTTATCTTGTCTGCATCTTCGTTGAGGGGTGTGATGATTGCCCTTTCAACCATATAATTTCCGTCACTCACATGCTCACATAAATTTGGGAAAATATGATCGACTAACTGTGCAATCAAGGTATCACCAGTTGATGGTATGACAATATGGTTTGGCAATTTAATCATATGATCTGAATTAGTAGGTTCATTTCCGTTCCCAACAGAGAGTAAGAAAGTAGCAAATGCATTATCATCTCTTGATCTCATATTTTCTCTCAAATGCAAGACACAAATGTGTTTCCATAAAGGGTACCTAACCAACGATGCGTCGATCATTTGAGCCTTGGTTCCATTTCAAACAACTGGTAAGACTTGTCTAAAATCTCCACCAAATACAATAATTTTCCCCCCAAATGGCAAGTCATTCCCCATTAAATCTTTGAGTGATCAATCAACAGCTTCAAATTGATGTATGTGTGTCATTGGAGCCTCATCCCATATGATTATGGCAGAGTGTTTCAAAAAAATGGCAGTTTTAGAGCGTTTGGTGAATGAGCAAGATGATGAGCTATCAGGTTTTAGTGGAAGTTGAAAAGTCGAGTGTGATGTTCTGCCTTGATGCAATAATGTAGCTGCAATTCCAGATGTCGCGGTAGGAATAGCTATTTCACCCCTACCTTTTATGGTAGCTAGTAGGGCTCTATATAGGTAAGTTTTGCCAGTGCCCCCTGGACCATCAACGAAAAAAGTGCCCCCAGTTTTTGAGAGAACTGCATCCATTATTGTGTCATACGCAATTCGTTGGTCACTATTAAGAGTGTCAACACATGTCAAGTCAGCTTCTGGAACTGGCACAGAAAAGTACTCCTCCATGATTACAGGAAGCTCATCGATGTCCTCGGTATTTTCAGGTAAACTTGGCAACTCTAAATAGTCAGAAATTCTCTTTCTAAGCGGCCGCAATAGACAATCCAAGTCATGTAGAAGCTTGTGAGTCAGAACAACATCATTACTTGACATATTTGAGGAAGGATAGTCCTCAACCATGTCGGAGAAAAACTCATCCCATAGAGCACGTAATCCTGTTGGTTGACAATATATCAATATGGTTGCAAAACAATCTCCGTAATGATGATGGCATTCTTACATAAGATGCTTCTAAAAGACACTGACGAATGCTTTCGTCACTTTCAATTAGACTAAGGGATTCTGCAGCAGCTTTGAAAGTTGGTTGTGTGACACCATCAACAGTTCTTAGATCTTCAAACGATTTAGGACCCCTGACATGATTGAGCATCAACCTCATATAAAATCTTTCTCCTTCCAATGGAGAAGCTACATATAGTCGACCCATAACTCGTTGTTTGCTTCTCCTTCGCTGCCATTCGCATGTAGTTGAAAGCCATCTGTAATGCTCTGGGAATTCTCTATACAGATATCTTCTAGCACGTACATCAATTGCATTTGTCTTGAAAAACTCGGTTAACATTGTTTTCGAGTTTCGAGGGTCTGCCAATATGCTTGAGATTTCTCGGTTCCCTTCAAACCTCACTTGATGCATGTTCGGCAAATGTACTTGCAAGCGATCTACAGATGGACACATTCGAGTCAAAGGAAATTTATAAAATTTACAAAAAGCTTCAGGTGCACAAATCCATCTCGCATCGACATACTGAGCTATCTCATCACCGTTATGGACTTCCATGGACACCCTATCTGAACCCTTATGTAAGTACTTATACAAATATTTGACAGATTTAATGTTGCTACATATTTCTAAATTAATGTGACAATCGTACTTCAAGAGAAGAAATGGATTGTATGGAACTACCCATCGATTATCAACATTTATCCGAGAATTATGTCGCATTGGTACGAGTGGTCGATCTTGTCGGCGACGATATACAGGGTATGAGTCATTGCCTTGCAACGTTTCATTTGAAAATGGCTTAGGGAATCCTTTTTTACAACTCCCTTGTTTCATGCATGGGGATTGTTGATTTTGAACACCACATGGATTATGAATCATGTGTTTAAGAGCTTTCTTGTGCAGTTCAGGTTCTTCTTTTTCATCAGGAATTTCTGCTCTAACGATTTGGTCATATTCATCTGGAGTGCTTAGCTTGTCATTTTGATCGAGGATCAGTAACATATGAACATGAGGAAGCCCCCTCTTTTGGAATTCAATTACATAAACATAAGCCACCACCTTTCCGAGGATAGCCCTTTCTAGAACATCCTTTTTTAACTCTTCAAATTTAGCATGAAACACCCGTGTTAGTAGGTCCGGCCGATCATTTGAAACTTGTCCAGGCAATAATTCTGTTTGTATTTCTGACCAAGAAGGATTGCAAGTCATTGTCAAAAATAAATCTGGCTTGCCAAACTTTTGTACCAAGGCCATTGCATCTTGATACCTCTGGTGCATATCTCGAGGACTTCCTACGAATGAAGATGGTAGTATCGTTCTTCTACCAACGTTCTCTGGAGAAGAAAACATAATGATAAAAAATTTAATGTTCATTTAAACAATTGCTTGAAATTCATAAGAAAGCTGATTTAGATAAATGAGTCTCAACCTGTACTGTGCTCTCCAGCATTTAAAGAGTCCTCTAAACCTTTATATAAATCAGCGCGTATCTTATTTTGATTGTATGCAATTCATCTCAAATTAGATGCTTGCATTTTTACACAATTATCGACAACAAATTGTTGAAGTAGACGACCACCTCTAAAGAGTAGAGAATCAAGATGTTCTCGCATCTGAAGAACATAATAATTGTTTTTGTTAGAAATATTATAGGTAAAAAGTTGTAGGTAAATAAGAGTTATAGCAAAATGTGCACCTGGAACATATATGCATAAAACTCTCGGCATGTCAACTTTCTACCAGTTGTTGTACGACTGTTCAAATCCCAACCATAAGAGCCGAAAGGAAATAATAGAGGATACTGTAATGGGTCATAATAACCTGCAGTATCTTTATTGTACATCAAATTTCCATTGATAGACTCTATAAGAATATCTCGCTCTTTTAAGTTAGCAACGTCATCTCCTCCAACGACAACGGCTGCCACTTGGGATGCTGATGGCATTGTATACTGATGATTGGTGGGAGATTGCTCTTTGATGACAAACCTGCAGTCTTGTAAGTCACTACGTTGAGCAAGACGGCGAAGATTATGGACAAAAGGGTTATAAGCATTAAGAATATGCTTGATTTTATCAATGATACTAATCCGTAATGAAGAATTCCCAGCTACTCGATTTTCATTTTCATGATAAGTGTCATAAATGTAGAGTTGAAGAAACTGAGGACGATCATTTGATGTTAAAGGTAAAAATCCACCGGTGCGATGATAAATTGAACCTTGAGCACGAAATGTGTACACACCTTGACGTGCATTTGCTAATTCATCATCGATATGTACTCCCATTGAAGTGAAAGCAAATACATGGTTGTACTTACGACTGTTTTGTCTAAAATGAGCCCCATCGTCCGACTGATCAGAAAAGAGCTCAAGTAACTCGGGGCACAAAGGATGATCAGGCAGATTGACCTTCCCATTTAAGCAACACAGTTCAGATGATTCACAATGGAAAAGGCGTGCTTCACAATGTGGACATGTTGTCATAGAAGGCAAACTGAATATAGGCACCCCTTGAGTCTCATGGTAATTTCTTGCACAATTTCGATAACCACGTCTTCCAACTTTCCAAACTCTTATATCATCAACGATATTGTTTGATATGTTATTGATGTTGGATGTAGTGTTATCATCGATACTAATTTGGCCAGTCAAGAAAACTTCATTTTCTAAACCAACATCGCCTTGAATGTCCATTGTGTTTGACGATGTATGTAATTTATTTGCATTGGTTGTACTACTTTCTCCAATACAAAATAATCGGTTGGGGAAGTTGTTTCGGTTCGTTGTATCTTCATTGGTTCTACTGTTTTCTCCCCCAGAAAATGATTGATTGGGCAAGTTGTTCTCATTTGCAAAGTCCCCATATCTTTCATTAAACATCTGATTATGAGTCTTAATGTTTGATCGCATGTCGAGTGAACGTAGTTCACCAATGGGGTGTACTGCATGATCAAAAAGGTTTCATGTAGATCAGTCAACTAAACGATCATTTGTACATGATTAATGTATGATAATTAACTTCACAAATCTTACAGTCATGTCCTTCACGCCCATTCTGGACACTTTGATCAGAGTTGTTAATGTCTGTCACGGGGCTTCTAACTTCCGTAGAGTTGAAAACGTCATCACGACTTCCACTCATGCAATGACCTTCTACGGGGGTTGTTTCTAGTTGACTGCTTTGTGATGCAAGCGTATTTTCAGAAAATCTGCGCGAATATTTGGTTCGTCTTTGTGCGTTTTCACGACCTCTTTGTTCAGGAGTCAAGGATTGTCTTTGACATCTTTTCCTATCACTCCATTTCCTCCTTTGTCGTTGCATATCTTGATTTTCGTCTTCATCCATTATGAAACTACACATGCGAATTTTAGTCGCATTACTTTTGGAGTATTATTTCACTCAATTTCTTTTAGTTTTTTTTTATTGTAAAAAATTATTATGTTACTCTATGTTGATAATATTTGTTTATATACATAACCCATTTGTAATAACAATACTTAGATTCGTATAATATATTGCACTTGATTTTATATGTTTAGAATGTTAGTTATGTAAATTCCATATTAAGTTTAGTATGTTGCACTTGATTTTGAATGTTTAGAATGATAGTTATGTAAATTTCATAAGAGTTTAAGAATTAATGAGATTACTTTTAATTGAATTATCGAATAAATAGTAATTTTATTCGATTCTACATCAATATAATTTACCGACATTTAATAATATATATTTACACCTATCTAATTATATTATTAGTTAAAATATTCTACTATATTTTTACATTATTAATTTTATTATTATTGTTGTTGAGAGTTTTATATTTAGTTATTTTAGTTTTATGTTATAATTCATAATAAAAATTATAATAACTTATTAAAATTACTTATAGAAATATAATTTAGTAATTAGGTGTTTAGAATTATTACAATGATATTTATTATACTACTTATTATTATTGTTTTTGCATTATTTAATTATAGTAAGAAAGTTATAATTAGTCGAGTTCAATGAATATAATTTACCGACATTTAATAATATATATTTACACCTATCTAATTATATTATTAGTTAAAATATTCTACTATTTTTTACATTATTAATTTTATTATAATTGTTATTGAGAGTTTTATATTTAGTTATTTTAGTTTTATGCTATAATTCATAATAACAATTATTGAAATTACTTATAGAAATATAATTTAGTAATTATGTGTCTAGAATTATTATCATGATATTTATTATATCACTTATTATTATTATTTTTATACTATTTAACTACAGTAAGAAAGTTATATTTAGCCGAGTTCAGTTTAGTCCAAAAGAATAAAGCGAAAAAATAACAATAAATTTCATGCAATGGCAAATAATAAATAGAATAAGGTAAACAAAATTTCAAAATATACATAAGTGTAGTAAATTTCATTCATTGAGATGCATCTAATATAATATGAGTATGACAACATGATATCATTGGCAATATATATCAATTATATCTAAATGTTCATAAACACACAACCACCTCACCTCACCTCTAAAAACAGTCGCCATCTCACCTCCCTCTCTCTCACCTCTGCAAACCCTCAACCTCCAAAAGCTTATATCTCACCTCTAACCCCATTTCTCTCTCATGCATGTTCTTGGTTGGCCAAATAGAAATTCGTCGGAATTGGAAGCTACATCGCCGAGGAAGAAGATCAAGAAAGTTTCGAAATCTTATCATTATCAGCTGAGAAATAGCCGGCGAAATTCGTCACCACCCATAAAGCTGCTTCCAGGTTCGCAGTTTAGATTTATACCCATTTCTACCGTAATTGCTATGTTTAGACTTCTCCCCATCAATTTTAGTTTTTTTTTTCAAATCTAACAATCATTTGATGAATTGTTTGTGTTGTGATTAAAAGTTTGACTATGGAGAAACTTTAATTGCTATGTTTGATTAGATTGTTAGAATAACTAAAACGAAGGATTTTTTGTGTTTGGATACGGATTAGGGAATAACCTGAATTGTGTATGGAATGAATAGATTGTAGGAGGTTTTAGGGTTTAGTGTCACTTTTGCATTTGACTCTAGACCCAGAAGCAGAAAAGTACTAAAATAAACAAAAGTTGAAATCTTTGAACTTACCCAAGAAAAATGAGAGAAAATTTCCCAAGTTTCAATGGAGGGAAGGAGAGAGTGAGAGAGCACAGAGAAGGAAGGGCTTTGTTCTTGGTGCGCAGTTAAGAAAAGGGGTTTGAGGGAATCAAAGAATTATGGGTTAAATAGATGGTTCATTTCTTGGATTATACTTTGTTTATTGCTCAATCAAGATGGAAAATCTGGGCTTGTGTTGATGGTTATAGTTTTGTAGCAAAAATTAGAGTGTTGTTGATATAATTTTGTTGATTTTGGGACTATTAAATTTAGTGATGTTGATGGTCGCTTGTTGTTGGCTGAAATGAGTTATGCATGTAATCTTGCAACAGGCGATTACACAGCAGCAGAAGGAAGGATGGCAACTAAGTGGAACTTTGGCTCCAGCCAACTGCAGTGTACACGTCTAAGTCTAGAGTAGACCCAGAAATTAGAGAAAGAAAGAACAGAGCTAACAAAAATGTGGAAATCAATTTTAGGAGGAGATGATGAAGATGAAAGAGATGAAGAAACAACCATTGATGATGATCTTTGTGCTCTCTCTTACACTCAGGTTCTTCATCTCATCTCTGCTTTCTCTAAAGTTTTCACCTTTATGTTAATTTCCCCCCTTTTCCCCACATTCAATCAATCACATTGTAACAAAATTGTAATTCTTTCCTCAGAGAATTTATGGTTTTGCTGCGTGTCTCGTTTCTGGGTTTCTCTTCATATTTCTGGTATTTAAACCCTTCATTTTGTATGTCTTTAAAGTCTAGATTTTTAATCTATCTTCCAATATGCACTATTTTGGGCTTGCATATGATGTATCTTTATTAGTGAGAAATTGGATTGTGTGCTCTTCTAAGAATGTTTTGATAGAAAAATTGAGAATCATTCATTGTTTGACCTGCATAATTCGTGCCGATTTTGATTGTGGTTTTCTTGTGAGATCAATAGTTTACATCTGACATTTGATTGTGTATCTAACAATGTATCTGATTTTGTGGAAGTTTGAACATTGACATTCTTATTTATCTATTAATGTATCATTGACAAAATCTAAAATGTTGTACCCAACAATGATACTTTCGACACCATTTACCTTTTTCAATGTTTTGCTACTTGAAAATGATCTTCAGTGATGTTCCTCGTGTTGATTTTGAATGGTTGCCAAAGCTACATCAAATGAAAACACACCAAAACATGTTTTAGTCAAAGGATGGTAAATTTGCATAATATATTCATAAATAAAAATATGAAAACTGAATATAGAAACTTAGGAAGTGTACGTAAGTAGGTAACCTTTTTTTGGTGTTGATTTCGAATGGTTGCCAAAGCTACATCAAATGAAAACACACCAAAACATGTTTTAGTCAAAGGATGGTAAATTTGCATAATATATTCATAAATAAAAATATGAAAATTGAATATAGAAACTTAGGAATTGTACGTAAGTAGGTAACCTTTTTGTTTAGTTGATGCGTTTAGTTGATGCTTTTTATTTTTGATGTTTTGCAGGTGATGAAATGGAGAGGAGAAAGAAATGGAATGGAGAAGAGGAAGAAATGGAATTCTGAAGTAGAAAGGGGGAAAGAAGTTGAACGTTGATTCAGTTGTGGGTTCCTAGTTATTAGGATTAGATAGTCGGTTAGATATTATTTAATTAAACGTAATTAAACGGGTGTGGGGGGTTAGTTATTAGATAGTTTAAACGTGGGGTGTGGGGGGTTAGTTATTAGATAGTTTAATTATTGTTTATTTTTTAATTAAAAGGTGGGGTGTGGGGTAGATATTGTTTAATTAAACGTAATTAAACGTGGGGTGTGGGGGGTTAGTTATTAGATTGTTTAATTAAACGTGGGGTGTGGGGTGAGGAGGGAGTTTTGTTACGTGGGTGGGTTTTTATTTGGGGGGGAGTTTTGTTGTTTTTTTAATACTAAAGGGTAAGGGTAAAATGGGCAATCCAATAAGTTTGGTGTCCCACCCCTCTTCCCTTACAGTATAGAGATACCCGAGAGAACGACGCGCATTCTGCTTCTACTTCCGGTGTATTTTTTTTTTTAATGTACACAAAACAAATTTCAGACATCTTAATAAATAAAATACGGAATGAACATGAGTTCATATTCAATGGACATTATAGGGCCAATTTCTTCTCTCTCCTCAATTATTTGACATTTTGAATTGATTTGACCAAAAATTTCTCTCCAAATGTTCCAATTAACTTTGGCATATGTTCTTTTATACTTCCTCCGTTTTAGAATAAGTGATACATTGTCACTTTAACGTATTTTGAGGCAAAATTTCTTAAGTGTAATTAAGCAATGACAATTGCGGGATGGGGCATATAATTAAACCAATAATCACCACCCACCTACCACCACTGCCCCACTCTCTCTCCTCCAACTCCACCACCAGACCCGTCCCAACTACCACCCAACCTCACCAGAACCCACCCTCACTCACCGACAACACCAAATTAACCACCCACACCCACCTGCCGAAACACCATCCTCCATCAAAACCACCAGCCTGCCTTCGAAAATAACCCACAGCCGGCCGAAAACACCGACCCTCCCTAGTAAACCACTCAGATCTGGCCGAAAACCACCATCCCTCCCTCGAAAACCACTCAGATTTGGCCGAAAACCACCCCCCCTCACAAACCACCTTGCCGAAAACCACCCGACGCCTTCGAAAACAACTCCACAGCCGCCGAAAACACCAACCCTCCCTCATAAACCACTCGGATTTGGCCGAAAACCACCACCCTCCCTCACAAACCACCTATACCCCGCTGAAAACTACCAACCCTCCCTTAAAACCACCAGACAACCGCCGAAAACAACCCACATTAGCCCTTCAAATACACCTCGGAGTGAAAACACCTTCGATTTCTCCTTCTTCTTGCTCGATTTCTACATCTTCTTGCTCGATTTCTCCTCCTTCTTGCTCGAAGCCATAGATTTATGCTCCTCCTTACCCTAATCTGTCGATTTCTCGAAGCCCTAGGTCTTTTACTTCTCGTCGTCGTCCTTCCGGTGGCTAGGGTTTTCATTTGGTGGTAGGTTGAGGGGAGGGTGGCTAGGGTTTTGTTTTGGTGGTAGGTTGATGGGGGGTGGCTAGGGTTTCGTTTTGGTGGTAGGTTGAGGGGAGGGTGGCTAGGTTTTGTTTTGGTGGGTGGGTGGTGTTTGAAAGGTTTTAGTTTTAGGGGTAATGGAGTTTGGGTGGTTATGGTGGTCAGGTGGTGAGAGAAGTGGGGGAAGGTGGTAAGTTGAGGAAAGAGAATATTAAGTTAGTAATAATTAATTTTTATTTAAGATTATTTAAACATGGTTTAGTAGTTTTAATAAGGGTAAAATTGTAAAAATAACACATTAAAACTTACCAAAGAAGGAAAAAACTCAAAGTACCCATTTTTAGATATTGTATCACTTATTCCAAAACGGAGGAAGTATAACTTTATTGTTCACTATTGATTATTAAATATGCTCATTTATTTATTTCAAATGTTCATTGTATAATCATATTCAATTTCAAAAAAGTTTTTGTTCCAATTAACTTTGACATATGTTCTTTTATATAACTTTAGTAATCATTATAGCCATTAAATATGTTCATTTATTGATTTTAAATGTTCATTGTAAAATCACACTCAATTTCAAAGAAGTTTTTGTTCCAATTAACTTTGACATATGTTCTTTTATATAACATTATTGTTCATTATGATTATTTAAGATATTCATTTATTGACATCAAATGTCATTGTAAAATCACACTAAATTTCAATATGTTAGTTCCAAATAACTTTGACATATATTTTTACATAATACTAATGTTCATTTTTTGTTATTCAATATGTTCATATATTGATATCAAATGTTCATTGTAAATGAATATTAGATTTATGTAAAAAAAACATGTCAAAGTAAAATGGGAAATTGAGTCGATTTTACAATGAACATTTGAAATCAATAAATGAACATTTTTAATAATCATAATGAACAAAAAAGTTATACTTCCTCTGTTTTTTATTAGTTGACCTATTTCTTTTATCACGTTTGCCAACGCGTGATTTCAATCACTTTTATCTTGGAAAATTGATGAGTAAAAATTATAAAAATATGATATTTTGAAAATATATAGTGAGACGAATCTAACAAGACCCCACATCACTATATTTTCTCTTAGGTATAAATCACAAAAGATAGTCAAAGTAGATTATGTGAATAGTGTCAAAAGTCAAAACGTGTCAACTAAATAAAAACGGAGGAAGTATAGAATAACAAATGTCAAAGTTAATTGGAACAAAAACTTTTTTGAGATTGAAAGCGATTTTACAATGAACATTAGATATAAATAAATAAACATCTTGAAAAATATAATGAACAATAAAGTTATAGAAATGAACATATGTCAAGTTATTGTGAATATTTTTTGTAAAAAAATTTAAGTTAATTTTATGATGTACATATGATATTTCTAATCGAACATGGTCAATATCGAGAATGAACATTAGCATAAGGTCATTGAACATATATTAAGTTTAGTGGCGCCAATTAATTTTTTGAATTTCAAAAATTTTACTTGTGTACATTAGAATGTTTCTGATGTACATCGGAGCACCAGGCTGACGTACATTATGATGTCAGCATGGAGCATCATGTTCATGGTGCTCCCTTGTGCACTATCTACTTATTGGTACGGCTAAACACAGTTCGTGTTTATCAGTTTATAACCTGTATTTGTATGAATACGTTCTTTTCATTTTACTCATTTTTTACCATTTTCATCTAAACTTCTCTCATCCCAACCACCATAGCCCCATCACCACCACCAACATTTCCAGCTATTCGTGGTTTTAGATGGGCGACAAGGAGTGGACGCCGCCTCCAAGTAACCAGTAAATTTTTGAAAAAAATACGTGTTTACGGTAACATATGAGAATTCTGGTACCGTGTACCGAAATCCTCATTCGTTACCGTAATTACGTGGGAATGAGAGTTTAAGGATGACGCAATAAAGTAGAGAGTGAAAATATACATAAGAATTCATGAAAAATGTTCTCATTACATTATCTAGTGCTGATAAATAAAGAGGAAATAAAATTTAAAATTATTTATAATTCCTTAGTAATCCCTTTTACTTCCTCTTCCTTTCCTCTTCATTAATGGAAAACATGTCATTTTACCTTTCAATTTTATCCCACCCATAAGACATGCCCCTAAACAATTTATTAAAAGAGGTGTTCTTATTTTAACTTAAAACTAGTATTAGGCCCCGACGATGCCCCAGAGTTTTCGTACTTTACAATTTATTAGTGGTTAAAGATAAATATTTATAAATGTGGATATCAAAGTTGCAACATAACTAAGGATTTTCCTCCATATATCATCATTGATTTTGACAAAAGTAACAATAATATTGTGGTGGAGGGATAATTGGTGCTCTCTTTTCTCATACTTGAGGTTGCAGGTTCGAAACATTGACAACTTTGTTTAATATATGAGAATAACGTCGATAGATTGCTATTAATAGAGAGATTGTGACACGTGATGGATTGCAACCCTTACCAATGTTTTTTAATATATATATATAGATAGATTAGACCAAAATAAGTCCATGTTTTATTAACAACCATTCTATTATACTCTATTCCAACAATATTGATTTCTCTTTGAAATATTGGACTTGGTTTGTTGGTTAATTTAAATTTAAAAGTAGGCAGTCTCTTACAAGACAAGCTGCATGGCACCGGCCGGCAGATAAATTTTATCTTTTTGCGCCAGGGTAAGATTAAATCAGAATACGATAAGTCTTGGGATTGACGATCTATCCATATATTTTAACCTAAAATCTTAGGTGTTGTTTGGTGGGAGCTTATATCTCTTGGAAATACAAATTCCAAAAAATTGGCAAAATGGGCCTGTGTTAGTTGGAGGGAATTGAAGAAAGCATGGGAATTAAAAATTCCAAGGAAATGTAAATTCCTATAAGACATGGGAATGGGAAATAACTCACCAACCTCCCTCGGTGAATTGAATTTCCTATAGTGTTAAACAAATTGTTTATCCCAATTCCTATGAAATTTATAAAGGAAAAATCTTCCCATGAAATATAAATTCCCGTGGGAAGTTATTTCCCATGTGAACCAAACAAGCTCTTAGTGTATAAAGTGTTAACTTTTTAAAACTTCAAAATTTTACCTTGCAAGTTACATACAACCTATCTATATACACATATACTCATGGATAGACGTTTAACAATTTTTTTGTAATTTTTAATAATTAATAATATATTAAATATAATTAAATATTTTATTAAAACAATTTTGGGCTTTTAAATATGTATTTTTCACAAAAAAAGATTTGGCCTTTTTGGAAAAGAATGGCAATAACTCAGCTTGTTTTTTAGGCTCATACTCTGAAGGAAAAATTGTCGGGAATAAGCCAACCTTTTAGCGGTCTTCTTTTAATAAGTTAAACTTTAGATAATCCTGGAATAAGTTAACCTTGTGGCGGTATCCACTTCTAACGAGTTCAGATGACCGGTGACCTGAAGAATAGGTAATTTTTTATATTTTAATTTATTCTTTTCACTCCTACCCTTTTCCGGCCACCAGTTCCTCATTTCCCTTCCCCTTTTCCGGCCACCACCCTACAACCTGCTCCGTTTTCCTTTTCCAGCCACCATTTCCCCATTTCCCTTCCTCTTATCCGACCACCACCCTCTTCCCCTGCTCCGTTTTCCTTTTCCGGCCACCATTTCCTCATTCTCTTTCTCTTTTCCGGCCACCATCCATCCCCCCAGCTCCCTTTCCATTTCCCTTTTCCGGCCACCAGATCCATTCCCCTTACTAACCTTCCTTTTCCCTGCTTTCCCTTTTTTGGCCACAAAGCACAGAAGTGAACACCACGCAGCCCCATTACGCTTGATTTCCCTTTTCCGGCCACGAAGAGGAGGGGGGAAGGTGAATTGTGGTGGCTCTAGACTTGCACGCCAGGGATTTCGGTGGCCTGGGCTGCGTGGTTGTCGCAGAGTGAGGGTGTTAGCAGTGTAGAGGGAGCGGTGGAGTTGGCGTTAGTAGAGGTGGGGAAGGGGTGTGGGTGGGAGGGCTAGTGTGGTGTTAACAGGGGTAGGGAAGAGGTGGGGAGGGGGTTGGGGGGGCGTGGTGTTAGCAGGGGTAGGGAAGGGGGTGGGGAGGGGGTTGGGGGGCGTGGTGTTAGCAGGGGGTAGGGAAGAGGTCGGGGGGCGTGGTGTTAGCAGGGGTGGGGAAGGGGTAGTTTTTTATTTATTTTTTAGTTTAATTATTATTTAGAGTTAAAAGAAAATTGAAATTAAAAATCAAATCAAAATATGACACGTGGCTCGGTGACCTACAATACCAAGTTGTAACCGGTTTTGACTTGTTAAAAGTGGATACCCCTACAAAGTTAACTTATTTCAGGATTCTAAAGTTTAACTTAATAAAAGAATACCGCGAAAAGGTTGACTTATTCCCGACAATTTTTCCTACTCTGAATCCTCACATAATTTGCTCGCTTTATGCATTAGTGATAAATTTTAAAGTAAATGATCATTATTGGGCACTAGTCGGGATAAATATATAAATATAGGCTTCTACAATTAGTCTCCATTTTGATCTAGTCTGACAAGACAACGATCAAAGTTTTCTTAGAAAGGTTCCCAGGCATTGAAAGATCAAAACGAAACTCGTTTAACTGAATAAGCCCCCCGCGACTACAATTTTAATATTCTAAGGACTTCAACCAAAAAAAAAAACATTTTAGGCGCTCTCTCTAATTCATTGAGAGCTCTTAAATGGTTCCAAATAAATAAGGCTGATTTCAATTTTCAGGAATTCAAAATTAGATTTCAAGCCATTGGAATGACTGGACTTCTATAAAAAGTTGATTCTTAAGGTGCCACAGATTCCGGTTTTGGTTTATAATATTTCTCAAGTCGTTGGTCATCAATTGGTTTTCAAGTCGTTGAAAAACTAGAGATTAAGAAAAGGTGATTCTCAAGGTGTTGGATAATTTTGGTTTTCAAAGCACTGGGAAAACCAAAGTTATAAAATCTCAAGTCGTTGGAGAAAAAAGTTTAATATGATTTTGAAATAGTTTTTAAATTTACGTTTTTCAAACATTAATTATAAGAAGACACAACGATATGTTATTTTTGAAAAAATAAATAGCCTCAAGAAAAAAGGTAAGAAATAATATTCAAACATTAGCCATAAGAAAATTATGCACAAAACACGATAATTTATCAGTTAATTGACACGCTTGCTCCCTAGGCAACTCGGGTTAGCCTTTGAGTGGCGCAAATTCTGCAACTCTTTTTGTTGGGCTTGTTTTGAGCCCCAACACATGTCTCCAGGCTTGTTTATGCACTCTGATACGATGGTTTTGGGATACCACTAGCACATGTCCCCTATGGGGAGATGACCATTACTCCTTGGAATTATAGCATGTACACTGTAAGGGTTTTAGTTGGTCTAAGAATATTAAGACCAATTGTTAAATTGTTTTACACACGGTCGTTGCACGTGCCAAATTAATATACCTAACTTAGTCTAGTTTAGGGCAAGAAAGGGTCGATTCCACGAGGAAGCAAGGATTAGCAAGATTTGAAAGTAATTAAGCGAGCTAAGCCTATTTTTAGTGATTTTTAAGATTAATCGATTAACTAAGAAACTAAGAACGAATTAGCTAACAATTAAAGTAAATGATTGAGTTTAACAATAATAGGAAGACACTAGGGATAGGGGAATCACTAGTTAACCAATTGCTAACCTATTTGTCAAGCCAAGGGGATTTATTAGGATCAACTAAGGGACTAAGTCGCTCATATGTTTCCTAATTACTCTCTCGAGCTAATTAGGAGGACTTAATCATCCAATTTTACCTATTCTCATGGTAAAATCAATCAATCAAGTATTTGCACAACTCATAGCGATTTGATTAAAGTCCTAGGAAACCTAACACCTATTCTCATGGTGAAATCAACCTATTGACTAACATAAGGTCCATCAAAAGTTTCATCTCTCAATCCTTCATTTTTGATCCCCTAATCTAATTCAATTGATGATCAACAATTCAACAAGCAATTAAATAGGTTAGACAACCTAATTTCACCTAAATCTAACCCCCTAGCTTGACTTTTGAGGTCAACTCATGATCAACCTAGTTCATCCCCTCCCCCTAGCTAAGAAATTACTCTAAAGCCATAAAAGAAGCAAAATAAAAAGCTTGAGATATCAATGGAAGATCAACAATGATGGAAAACATCATAAATGAGCTAAACATCAACTAATCAACACTAATCAAAGGCTAAAACAAAATAAGCAAGTAATAAAGCAAAGAGATAGAAGAAATACTCTAAATAGAAGAACATCAATGGGAAATCTCCATGGAAATACCTTCAAAAAGCTTCAAATTGGTTTCAAGATCTACTTTATCTCTCTAAAGTTCTCTAATTAAGCTAATTATGATTCAGAAATTAAGACATTTCATTATTATTACAAAAATGGGTTTTTATACCCCAAATTACTAAGGGCAAAACCATTAAACACAAAGCCGAAACTGTCTAAAAAAACCGATACAAAACTGAAATCGACCGATACAAAACCGAAATCGACCGATACAAAATCGAAATCGACCGATACAAAACTGAAACCGAAATACCAAAATCTGGGCATGGAGCGCCCGCTCCCTGCACGCTCCTGGATCGCTCCAAGTTCCTGTTTCCTTCTCTTCACTTCTTGACCCATGGAGCGCCCGCTCCTCTGTTATGAGCCTCTTTCTTGCTTGTAAATCTTCAAAACACTCAAGGCAAACATTAGATGGGGGAGGGGGTATGCATATGCAAATGCAATAACCTATATGCACCCTAACTATATGCAAATAAACTAAACTAAATGCTAAACATGAGATTATAAGAAATGATGAAAAAGGGAAGGAAAAGGAAATTAAATGACCTAAAATGCATCTAAATGCCCTAAAACTACATGCAAATAAGTAAACTTAAACTCCACTTATCAGTTGGTCTCTACTGTCAGACCACCAATTGCCTCGGATGAAGAGCTGCTTCCAATGACAATGATACACGCGGCTCGAAGGTAAGGTGAGAAAAGAGAATAAACTCACTGACGTTGTTGACGCATGGAATGCTAGGGAGGATGTTCTCCTCTTAACTGTTTTTATTGCATGGGTAGACTTCTCTAATAGTTGTTAATGGCATTAATACATAGATTGGGGAGTTAATTAAAAAAAATGGGAACTAACTATCATAAAAAAAATTTAGCTATTAAATTAGTCCAAATTTGATATACTTTACTATGATTCTTCTCAATCTAGTTTTTTTTCAGTCAATTTATCCTATCCAAAAATACTTATTTTCTTCTAATCAAGCGAATATTTATTGTTTTGCATAAACTTATTTAAACAAATTAGTTCGATTAGGATTTCCAACGGTGTATCATACGCCCCGATACGAATTCTAGTTTGTGAGATATGGTCTTTGCAATTTGACGCTGTTTTGCAGGATGAAAACCCGCGCACGCGGGTTATTCCGTGTAGCTTATAGTCGAATAAGGCCTTATCTTTTGACGAATTTGGCTCAATTTTTCTAGTTGTTTTAGGAAATAGAAATGTATAAATACTCAAGGGAATATTATTATTTGCTATCTTATTTGCTATCTTATTTTTCTATTTTATTTTCCATCATTAATTCATTTTAGATTAGAATTCTTTTTCTCTCAATTAGGTAAGAACCCTAGTTTTTCTTTTTCCCCAATTTACATTGAATTTTCAATAGAAGCTTTAATTTTGCAAGATTTGTTCTACAATTGGTATTATTTCTATTCTCTTCTTATTTCAATTTAATCCTTGATTATTAATTTATGTCTGCTTATTTAATTATGAATATGTTTTCCCCAATTATGATTGAGTAATCTATTTCTAGGGTTTAAGGGGTCCATGATCAATTATGAAGATGTTTATAACGTATTGATTTTTATTGATGTATGTTGATTCCTATTGAATGGTTTTAAATCTATACAATCCAATTTGGCTAGATTTGATTGCTATAGTGTTGCAATATCAGGTTATGCGCCGAGAGGTATAAACTTGATATTAAGGCTAGTTTCAATAGGTAGAATTGGTATTAATAAATTACGAGAGCCTGTTAATATCATTCTATGGTTGGTTTAGACTTGAGAGAGCAAATTAACCTATTTAACTGCATTTTTCATTATTGATTATGGTATTTCATCCCGAATAATTGTTCATTGGTGAACCTATGCCCTAGACTCTTTATTATTGGTATTCTTGAATTAGTTATAGTCTAGTTTAGTATAATTACTCACAACACTCGTTTCCTATAATCTAGATTTGACCAACAATTAGGAAAGAACATTGTTTCTTTGTGGATTCGTCTCTACTTCACTGACTACTGTTTATTAGAGGACTTTAGGATTACTTTTGATAAGGTGATACGACTTTAGCCTGTCAATGATTATAATTAAAAGTCACATTACTAGAAAATAAATTCGAACTCAAATCAAATTAGCACAATTAACAAAAATTGAGAAAAGGAGAAGAATATAGAATCAAGACCCTTGCCTAAATTTTTTAAGGATTGGGTTCAATATACTCCAAGTACGCAAATAATCTGATTGAAAATCAAACCTCTTGGTAATAAGAAACAAGATTAGTATACCTTGATTGATTCCTCCCATTGTAATTTTAAGATAGTGATTAAAATACTATTGTAGAGTAACAGTTGAATTGCGAGATTCACAAGAAAGGGCAAGAAGAATGGGAATAGAGATATCAATTAGATAAGAATTTGAAAGGCCCTAGAATTAAGGGATTTATTGGAGAACTTTTTAATAATTAATAGATGTTGGAAGAGTGCATATGGAAAGACGGAAGAATGACTACGAATAATAACTCCATAATCCCCTTACAGTATGCAATGCATTAATTATTTGTTCTTTCCTTTTCTATTCTAAGACTAACTATAATTAAAATTTATGGGCCCTGGGCGGGCGCCCTGCCTGCCCCGGCCTTGGTTCACCTGAAATGAGTTCTTTATGTATGTTGAAATGTTCATCTAAACTTGGCTTTGCTGACATAAGGTAGATTTGATATGTTCTATTGTTCATCGTGGAATAGTATAATGTTCATTTGAAATGGATTTCATTTGAAAGGGGGAGCTTGGTGCATTCATTATATTCTAAAGTTCATTTCAAAAGGGTTCTTTTGGTATGTTAAAATGTTCATCTAAAATGCGGTTGCATTTGAAATGAGGTATTCTAGTTCATTTCAAATGTTTGTATGTTCATCTGGAAATGACACTATTTTAAAATAAGGTTACTGATTCATTTGAAATGTTCCAATGTTCATCAGATATTTGTTTAATTGTTACTCCCTCCGTTTTTTTAATATGTATGTTTTACCATTTTGGGATTTTTTTTAATATGTATCTTTCTACCTTTTTCCATAAATGGAAGGTTGGTCCACCTAATTATTACACTTCTCTCCTACTTTTTCTTTTCTTCCCTCTACCCTTTTCACTTTTTCCTTACTTTTACTAACCTTCTCTCTTACTTTTGCACTTTATCCTTGGTCCTTGTGCAAAGCAAGCGTACATATTAAAAATACGAAGGTAGTATTATCTTATACCTTATATATTCATTTCATTTACTCCATTGTTCATTTTATTCACTGCATTGTTCATTTCATTTCAGCACTGAAGCTCCAGGGGCACAACCACAACTGTTCATTTTGGTCAATTGTTCATTATTTAGATTCAATTATACACTCATTTTGGTCAATTGTTCATTCTTTTTATTCAATTATACACTTATGTTCTTTAACTGTTCATTTAATCATATCATATTATTTAATTATTCATTGAATCATATCATATTATTTAATTGTTTATTTAATCATATCATATTATTTTTGTTCACTGAATTCACTCAATTGTTCATTTGATCATTTCATTTAATTCAATTGTTCATTCATATAATTCTATTGTTTATTCATATTGTTTACTAGGACTTTCATGTCGTTCATTGTTCATTACTTTTTACATGTTATTCATTGTTAACTAGTTCTTTTGTACTCCATCAGTTTTTTTTAATATGCATGTTTTACCATATTGGGGCGTGTTTTTAATATATATGTTAGTACACTTTTCTATATATGGTAGGGTGCACGTTTAATGCTTGTCTTAATACTCTCAAAAGTGGACCACAAAAGTGCACATTTAATCAGATTTCTCTTTCTCTTTCTTACTTTTTCTCTTTCTCTTTCTTACTTTTCCTCTTTCTCTTTCTTACTTTTTAGAATCTCCTTGGTCTTATTAAAAAAACGAAGGGAGTTTTATTCAATATTTTTCATTATTTGTTTAATTATTTACTCTTTTGTTCATTCATTTTGTTCAATTGTTCATTCATTTTGTTCAATTGCACACTCATGTATTTGATTGTCCATTTGTTTATTTATTTCAATTATTCAATTGTTCATTAAAAATATTCATTTAATCATTTCATTTAATCCAATTGTTCACTAGGATTTTCCTATTGTTCATTAGTTTTTACCTGTTATTCATTGTTGACTATTTCTTTTCTACTGTTCAATATTTTTTATCATTTGTTCAATTGTTTACTCTATTGTTCATTCATTTTAATTTGTTCAATTGTGCATGCTTTTTACTCAATTGTACACTCATGTTATTTGATTGTTCATTTGATCATATCATATTATTCAATTGCTCATTATGTTCACTCAATTGTTCATTTGATCATTTCATTTAATTTTATTAATCATTCATATTGTTCAATAGGACTATTCAATTGTTCATTGTTCACTAGTTCTTACTTTTTATTCATTGTTAACTAGTTCTTTTCTACTGTTCAATATTTTCATCATTTGTTTAGTTGTGCATCTACCTATATTATTCATGCATTTTGTTATGTTGTTCATTCTTCATAACAATTGTTCATTCATTTTATTTGATATTTCATTAGTACTGCAATGTTGTTCATTATTGTTTTCTCATTGTTCATTGTTCATTATTCACTAGTTCATTTTTATTGTTCATTCAATTTTACATTAGCTTTTATCTAATATTCATTCTTTATCATCTAATGTTCAGTGTCAACTTCATGAATGTGCAGAGTTGATAAACCAAATGCACCACTTGCTACAACGAAACCCCACCCATCAACCAAGGCCGCTACTGAGGGCGAAGCCTCGGCCACATAGATCAAAACCATAAAACCTATTGTGAAGAGCAAATCCCTAAATCAAAAGGCCAAAACCCCTGCCGTGAATTCACGTATCGTTGGACTGGGAGATGGAGGAACCGCAGTCCAGCCTGAGGATAGAAGGTGATCAAGACAAATCCATAATACTAGGGGGACGTAGGGCTTCTTACATAGCGGCCGTTTCTTTATTTAGTTAGAAAGTATAAATATTGTAAAAACGTCATTTGTATATTTTTTACAGCATTTTATGCTGACATTTTACTCACTTTTCGATTAATAATAATATTTTCTTTTATTTTCTTTTTGTATTGTTATTTAAAATTTCTCACCATTCTTTGTTAAATTTGTCCTAATTGACGTTATTGAATCGTCGGGTAAAATAGATTTAACAACTGAAGATAAATGAACAAATGATTATTACATGTCAAATCAATGGATACCAATCTAGATATATACTTATAGATGAATTAACATCAAATTGGGAATTATGAATAACTATGTTCATCTAATGAACATTTAAGCAAATACAATGAACTTTTATACCAGCTATGTGAGCAATTGAGCAATCATCATGAACATTGATAATAAGTACTTAAACATTATCAATATCAAAGTTAATTGATAACAATACATAAACATTAGAGCAGATACAATGAACATGTGTATTAATAAGATGAACATTAGATAGCAATTTACAACACATATTAAATGGTCGCAATACATGAACATTAGATTAAATAAAATGAATTTGTGTACCAAGTAGATGAACCATTAAGCAAACATAGTGAACATTGACAATAAGTATTTGAAAGTTATTAATACCAAAGTTAATTGATAACAATTCATGAGCATTAGAACAGCCACAATGAAAGTGTATACTAATAAGATGAATAATAAATCATACATAATGAACTTTGATAATAAGTACTTGAACATTAACAGTACAAAATTTCATAATTGACAATACAAAATTTCGTTGATAACAATACATATCAAACAAAATGAACTTTTGTATCAAGTAGATGAACTTTTGAACAAACGTAATAAACATTGATAATAAGTACTTAAACTTTATCGATGCAAAAATAAGATGAGCAATAGATCATACATAATGAATTTTAACAATAACTACTTAAACATTAACAACAGAGAATTTCATTAATAACAATAATCTCATTGCCCATTTTCATAAATTAAGCAAAGAATAGTCACCTATTCATTTAATGTATTCATGGGTTCTTCATAGGATAACTTATGTTCATTCGTTGTTTGTTTACAACTATTGCAAAATTATTTTTCAGCAAAACTAAATGTTGTTTGTATTTTTCCCATGTATATTTGTTAGCAACTAATGTTCATTCCGTGTCAAATATAATCCGGATGTTGATTTGTGGTTTGTTTAATGTTGTTTGTCTTTTCTAATGTATATTTCTTTATGCCTGATGTTCATTCTGTGTCAGACATCATGGGCTGTTCTTGTTGCGTTTAGTTCTTTTGGGTGTGCGTTTCAGGTGGGCGCACATACCTCTATGTAGGTGCGCGTCCACCATGGAGTTTGTGATTGTTGCAAGTTTTAAGTTACGGAGGAAGAATATTTTTTTTCTCTACAAATAGACACCAATATGGATTTACTTTCATACCTTTTATCGTTGAGATAATTTTCTTATAAAGGTTATTAATTATTTTCTTAAAGTGTTGTTCTGATTAAATAACAAAAATCGGCAAAATTATCCAATCTAGAATATGATTAATTTCTAATAGTTGTATTATTTCATTAAAAACACTATTAACATTAACGATGCTAATGATGTTAAGTTTGTTAATATCATTTAATTACAAATACATCAATTAATGACACTTAATATTTATTTATTGTTCTTAAATAATACTACCTCCGTTTTTTAATATGTACATTTGCTTTGCGCGCGAACCAATAAAGAGTGCAAAAGTAAGAAAGAAGAATAGTAAAAGTAAAGTAAGGAAAAATTGTTAAGAACCACCTAATAAAGACACTTTTTTTGAGAAAACCACCTAATAAACGTTTTATTATAAAAAACCACATAATAAAACATTTTTTCTTTCAAAACACCACCATTTGAGACCAAATAAGTAACTCATTTAACCTTGTAATCAGTTCCCTCCATTTGCATTCAACCCTAAGTGACTCTTCTAAAGTTACTAATTTGTCGATAAGTGGTTACTGGGCTAACAAAATTATTTATTTGGTCTTAAGTGGTGGTGTTTTAAAAGAAAAAATGTTTTATTAGGTGGTTTTTTTATAATAAAACGTTTATTAGGTGATTTTCTCAAAATAAGTGTCTTTATTAGGTGGTTTCTGACAATTTTTCCTAAAAGTAAGGAAAAAGTTAAAAAGGTAGAGAGAAGAAAAGAAAAAGTAGGAGAGAAGTATAATAATAGGTGGACCAACCTTCCATTGATGAGAAAATATAGAAGTGTACCAATTTTAAAAAAACTCCAAAATGAAAAAAAGTAGTACATATTAAAGAAAACGGAGAGAATATAAAACATCGATTGAAATGTAATTGAAGAAATGTATAGTAGAGTATGGTAAAAAGAATGTGAAGATTCAAAATTATAGATCATCTATTGAATAAAAAATAATAGAATCATTAATAACACTACCTCCATTTTTTTTAATGACTACACTTATTTTTTCATGCTTTTCAATGAAGCAATTTAAGGGCGTAAACGATTAAATTTTTCGATGAAATTTTAACACAAGCAAGAATGAGATTGTATATTACTTTTGTTAAAATTTCATCAAAAAATTTAATCGTTTAAACCCTCAAATCGCTTCCTTGAAAAACGTGAAAAAAATTTAGTCATTAAAAAAACGGAGGTAGTAGATATTTAGTGATGTAGAATAGTGAGAAAATAATAAATTGATTAATAATCTCAAATTATAAATCGACTATAAAAAAAGTGGGCAGCATGGCTCTGAGTACAATCCTCTGCTGTTTCCTGCTTACCCTGGTATCCTCCCCAGTCTCCGCTCAGGCTCAGCTACCATTTCCCGCCATTCCATTCGAATGTGTTGAATTTGCGGCGCAAACACAATTACAAAGCATAAACACTTATCTCTCTTTCACTCTGGTGGATTTTGATAAGATGGGTGAGAGTGTGGCGAAAGAAGCCCTAATTCTACTCAGAACCAGACTTTGTAACCCCCACTCCGTTTTCTCCATCCTCTCCTCCTCATCCTCCTCCTCTTTGGAAAGCAATTACAGGTATATTTTATTCTAGGCCCTTGGTTGTAAATTTTAATATGATTACTATAGAGGAAACAACAATATGAATATGAAAATGGTGTCAAACATTTGATTCCGCAGTAGATTGAAGTTTATAATATCTAGCTCTATCGCTGAGGCATCCAATAACTCCGTATTGCTTCTTGGTCCCCGTGGTTCTGGCAAATCTGCGGTCTGTCTGTCTGTCTCTTCTCTTTTTCTTTTCTTTTTTTACTACCTCCGTTTCGCAATGTTCGCAACATTTCTTGCCTACAAACTATATCCAATGCAATACTTTTAACCTTAATATATCTAATTATTAATAAGTACAAATTATAAAAAGCTGCTAGAAAATATGCATTGAGACGAATCAAATATGAGTATTGGCTATTATGCTAATGTTGCAAATATTGAGAAACGGAGCAAGTACATTTTTCTACATGGTGACCCTAAGTTTTTGCAAATTCTATATGGTGGACATTATTTTTTTGGATTCTATATGGTGGCCCTTAAGTTATTAATTTTATTTTCTGTAACCTTTTTTTATTCAAGGATAAGTTTATAATTATAAAAATTATTTTTAAATTACAAAATCTAAACTTTTAATTAGAAAAACTGATTTTAAAATTGAAAACAAAAACCCAAAACCAAACCCCCCACAGGCAGACCACCGTCCACTCCCTTCCCTGGCCACCTCCAACAACCACACTACAACCCACTTACGAGCACCTTGAAACCCCCACGAAACTCTAAGGAAAGCGAATGGTTGGATGGACTAAAGGAAATGGTGAGAATTTGAGCTATTTGGGGGGGATTTGGTGGGGAAGACAATGTGTGATAGGGAGATGTTTGCAGCTGTAGGAGGAGAAAGAACAAAGATGAACAAGAATTTGATTCAAAGTTGAGGATTTAAGATGATTCATCCAACAATGGCAGTCAAGAAGGAAGCTAACGTTGCCAACCTTGTTTAAAGGGGCAATTGGGCAAGAGTTTCCAATCTAGAGCTCCTTTAAAACTCCACTAGCCTTATATGCACACAATGTGTGCAAAAATTATATCATAATAGTTTTGGTATTTTGAATTAGTTTTTTTTATGTTATTTATTTATTGAGGTTGGGTGAGTGAGTGGTGGGTAGTTATTTTTTGTGATGTAGTGGGATTGTGGGAGATTATAGGTGGTTTATTTATGCAATTGTTCTCATTAATTTTTTATTTATTTTTTATGATAAATTATTTTTTTCTGAAAATTATTAATTAAATAACAAAGAGTAAATTAGGCAATACATTAAGTTTGGTGTCCCATCCCTCTTCCTTTACAGGATAGAGATTAATGGTCGAGAAACCTTGAATGGCGGCCATTATAATCAGAGGTAAAGATTTGTCTCTCTCCTCTACCTCCATTTTTAGTGGGCAGGTAAGTGAAGGTTGCAGTGGAGTGGTCGAAGGTGGCTGGGGAGGGGGGGGGTCGCCGGCGATCATAGAGGGTGGGGGGAAGGGTGGTCGGCTGGGAGGGGGAGAGTTTTGGATTTGTTTAATTTTTTTCTAATTAAAAAGTTAGTTTTTGTAATTTAAAAATAATTATTATAATTATAAACTTATCTTTTAATAAAAAAAGGTTATAGAAAATAAATATAATAACTTAAGGGTTACCACATAGAATCCAAAAAATAAATGTCCACCATATAGAATTTGCAAAAACTTAGGTCACCATGTAGAATTTCCCTACATTTTTTTATCATTCTAGACCCGGACCCTTATCTGTATTGGAATACTAGGTTTTGGAGCTCGTTCTTAAGGATCTATTGCCGCAATATCCTGATACCATATCCACGGTAATCCTCTTGGGTTATACTATTGCTATTGTTTCGTCTTCCTCTTTTGGGTTTACATGTTCCTCAACTAACCATCTTTTTCCTTTTTTGCAGATTAGACTAAATGGTCTTCTGCATAGTGATGATAACTGCGCCATTAAGGTATTTTATATAAGCCTCTGCCCCCAACCACAAGTTTGATTTACTTACTAAGCTGTCTGTATGTGTTTTTTCCATTCGCTGCATAGCTTTCATGTTCTTGTTCTCAATGTTTGTCAATACCTTGAGTTTGAGCATTTCATATTGGTATGAGGTTTGGCGGTTTTGGTCTGTCTTCTTTGGCTATTAGAAACGGGGATCATTCAGGTCAGGGGAAACAGGTTTCGGGTTTTAGTCACTCACATTTTGCTTATTAGGGGCACTTATTCATTTATATTACTACAAGACATATTTTCCGACCGTCTGTGCTAGCAAGTTGTGTACTATATGCAGCTGCGGTAGCCAGAATAAGAATTTTTTTGTAAAGAATTTCGAACATTAGATACTTATAACTTAGAGTATCCAGATGCTGCACAATTGAGTTTGCGCATTCTTCGAGATGTTATAGCCTTGTAGTCGTACTAAGCTAAGAAAAGTGTGCTTCAGCAAGTCTTTGTGAAGGGATCAAATAGCAAGAACTCTAGAATATTGCTGTCAGAAAATCTTTTACAAGTCCATGCAGGCCATCATTGAGCTCCATTCCAAACCCACTAACTTCATTCCAGTTCTTGATTCTCCCTAAGATAATTATCACCACATTAGCATACATCACGGTATTTCACAAGTGTCATGAAGATCTTGAGCCTAGCCCTTTTTAGGCCCCTTGCTGAGATCTGGTCCACTTGCAGAGTAATCATTTAATCTTTCCTCCTTCCTTCTTCTCGTGTTCCTGTTTATATGGATGAACCAGTGTTCTTGAGCCCCTTCTTTTGCTAAACCTAAACCTCTTTTCTTAGCATGTTAATGCATTTTTTTGAACTCAATAATTTCCTCTCCAATCCTGATAAGGATGATCCTCAATGCGCTCAAGTTTCTGTGTTTGACATTGCAACGAAGCAAAGTTTGTATCCGCTGCATAATGTACCTGCCATCAGATTAGTGTACTGTAGGATGAGCGAACTCTAGAACGATGTCCTAAAGTGGGGTGGAAAATAAAAGAAGGTTCTAATTTAGTGTTTGGGCCAAAATTTTCCCAAAGCAGTATTAACATAGTCTTGGAAGAGGTGAAGCTAATTTCCGGGAGTAACTCACTAATAGTTATAAGGACTCTTGGGAAGTCGTTAAAAATAATTGCGAGCTCTTATGAGACACCTTTATAATCAGCGACTTAGGAATTGCTTCTAAAATTGATTATCAACTTGACCTTTTTCCCATGGATGTGTATTATTCGTCGATAGTAAGTTCAGAGCAACGATGAATACAATGCTTTCCGTTCCATTTGCAAAGTTCCCAGGCCATGCGATTCCAAAAATTGCCAAATATCATGTCATTCTGTTCTATGCCATCACTATCTTCATCCACCATACCTCGCTGCTCTCCACTCGGCTTAAACTTATGGCTTTAATGACCAAAATTTGACAGTCAGAATCCAGCCATGACGTTCAAATCTTTTAGATCTATGAACTTAGCTGCCAAATTCGATTATTAAATGATTGAATCTTGCGGTCAGTAACATAAAGCCATGAGCAGAAAAATAGACAGACACTGATCCACCACTTTTTACATTGAAGCCTCGGCTGAATTTGAAAGAGTGTTGGTATTATCGATCTGTGCGTATAAAGTTTTTTAGATTTAGTGTAAGATTTTTGTAGATGTTTGAGCAAAAAGAAGGAAGGAAAAATCTCAAGAGTAGAGTGGGAGAGATAGATAGGATTTAGATGAGATGAAAAGCTCGTGCAGCTTGACAAGGAAGGACATTTGGGAACTTTTGGGGGCCAAAACCAACTTGGGATTTTGAAATCCTACGAGTTCTATTTATGGAGATTTTATTAATTGAATAGTAGACACAAATTGTCAAAATGATTTCCATTAAATAATCCTGGTTTCCAAACTATGAAGTACTACCTCTTTTTTAACAATACATGCAACATAGAAAATGGCACATGAACCAAGGAAGAGCGGAGAGACAACGTACATTGTCTTTGATGCCCACGTGATTAAGCATAAAGCAGTGCAAATGACACTAGAAGAATGAGGAAAGAAAGGGCACAAGCGTCTTTTCGTCTAAAAAATGTGGAGCTAAAAACAGTATTGCAAAGTATTATGAAACATCCCTAAAAGGAATATGTTGCATGTACTGCGAAACGGAGATAGTGATCCAAATTTTCACACTTTTGTTGAAAATGTACCTGCATTGGCATGAATTATATTTGTTTGTAGTTATTAGAATGTCATGCAAAAGTTTCATCTGATGGCTAAAAAGCCTTATATGCTGATGTTTAAATTTATACAATTGTTGGACTAAAAGAGCATGATAAAGCTCAAATCAAACTAAGCATAAGTTGGACTCTGGATACCTATCTAAAGTATCTTTCTCTTATCCTCAGGAATTGGTTAACAAAGTTGATAAAAGACTATCCTTAACTCATATAAAGTAGTATTTTAACATTTGATATAGTCTTAGTTTCAAAAAGCGCGCCTAGACGTCAAGCGAGGAGAGGCGCACGCCAAAACGCCCCCGGCCACCGAGGCGAAGCGTTTTACGTGAGGCGACCCGATGCTGCGCCTTGCTGCCTTTTTAGAGGCGCAAGGCGCTGCTCGTGGACGCTTCTTGTGGGTTTTGTGCATATTTGATAAGATCTTAGTAAACTGAGTTAAAATTTTTAAAAAAGGAAGAATTTCTTCCAATTAAATTTTACCTAGGCTTTAGAACTTAAATTCGAGTAAAACCATTCATTTAATTTCACTAAATTGCTTTAGATTGAACCCTAAGTTGAAGACCATAATTTGAAGAAACCCTAATTTGCGCATGGGAGGTAGTTGACGGTTGGACGTTGGTGTGTTAGATGGCCGACGAGCATAGTCAGCGAGTTAGGGCATCACATCTGCCCATCGGCGGCCAAGCATTGTGGTGTTTTCTTTCTCTCTTTGATTTGGAATTACTGGGTGTCTCCTTTTCTTTTCCAATGAAAGTGAACTTGCTAAGAGAGAAGGCTTAGTGGGTGACCCACTTATTGACGTCCCCCCCCCCCCCCCCTTTCTGTTTTTTCATAAGTACAATTTGATTTTTAACACTACAATGCCTATTGGTTTCAATTCAGGCTCTCTGATATCCTTTTTTTTAATGAAAGTAGGAAATACCAGTTGGGCTCTTCTTTAAAATTTTATTACCAAAAAATTACAAAAAAATATAAAATATAAAATATTGTTCGCATTGTCTACAAAAGGCGCGCACCTACGCTCAAGGACCCTTTGTGCCTTAGTGGCCCTTGTGCCTTTTAAAGTTAAGGATTGCACTTGTAGGCTTGTAGCCGAAATAATTCTAATTTGTTAATGAAAAGAGCCGGAAGCCAAAATTTCACAAACTGAGTTGTCATGCCAATGTCACCGAGAGCATTTTTGAGAGGATGATTCTAGGTGTTCTTTCTCTCGACGATGGTGTCATTTTTGGAACTAGAATGTGCTTGCACACCCTTAAACATGCTTTTCTCTATCTAGGAAGTTAGGTGGGATGTTGGACAACTTAAAACAAGTAATATTTGTTGTTTCTATAGTCAAATTTGTAATGTTTTACAACATTAAAAGTAGATGTATTGCAATTGCAATCTTATTGCTAGGCCTTGCAATCAAATTGTCACTCTTTTTTGAGAGATGTCTAAACTGTTTGTTTCTCTCTATGTTGTCTCGACACCCTCTTCAACCCGGAGTATAGCTTGTCGACTAGGCACGACGTGCGACATGACGCGTGACACGCCTCAGTGTAGGTGTTGATTCGGATACTGGAAAAGGATCCACAAGCAAATGTCGAATTCCGTTGGCGACTTCGTTTCGATTTGTTGATGTCGCCTATGCAAACTTAGATGCAATTGTATGGGGAGAAGAAAGGGAAAGAGGGAAAAAATTAGGGCTCCTTTTGTTATGTAATTGGTAGTTGGCTCACGTGATTTTTTTGCTTGAATTCTTTTATTTATTGTAGATCAAAGGAGTAGGTGGCGAAAGGCAATGTCTATTTATACCACCGGCAACACGTTTCTTTTTCTCCTTTTCTTTATTTTTATTTTTACAACTTTTGCTTTTACTTTATTAGCACCTATTCTTTAACCCTTTAGCATCAGATACTTCTGTTTACTCTCTCTTAATTTTTGATGGGGTAAATGCTTTATTATATTTATCTTAGCTTTTTTTTTTTTAAAATTTAGATTTTATAATTTATTATTTTTCTTAAAAGGCGTCTAATTTTTTTTTTCCGGACACTTCATATGATACCCATAACCTGAAAACTAGTCAAGACACTTTGCTGACGGTATCCCTGAATTTGCTAAAGTTTGATAGGAGGGTGTCGGATCCTCGGATCCCTACTTGGAGATGACACCCGTATGTGAGTCCGAGCAGCATAGCTCTTTCTCCTATTAGGCAATAACTCTTTACTCTCTGGCTGGTCACAACAGAAGTAATGATGACTTGGAAGACCATCCAGAGTATACTCTAGAAGTGCAATATCATGCTTGGACTTGTACCTCCTGTTTCTAATATCAGATTTTCTAAATTTGGTATGAAGACTACTTTGTTAAATGTTATGATCACCATGATGTTCTAATGATGCAGAACAATGTGCAAGTTTATGAAGGAAGCTATGGAGGGAGTCCTTGTTCTTTTCACCTTAATAAGACACATAGGGGTGAGAATGAGCCTGTCAGCTCGAGCTCGACTCGGTCAAAGCTCGGTCAAAGATCGACTCGTGGAAGCTTGACTCGAACTCGGGCTCGGCTCGAAAGCTTAACGAGCCAAGCTGAACTAGGCTAGGCTCGGCTAGAAAGCTCGTGAATAGGCTCGACTAACTTTTTTCCAAAAAAAATACATTTTTTAAAAGATAAACTATATCCTACAAAACTACATTTTTTAAATTAAAATGGAGCCTACTAATCTACTATGCATAATTGGTCTATATTTCTAACTTGGTAAGTGTAGTAACTTCACTTAAACTTTTTAAAAAATGAAAACTGTAAAACATAAAAGAAATTTATTAAAACATTAAAGAATTTTAAAGCCATTTCAGTTTCACATTCTCACGAAAACAAACAAAAGACTAACTTAAAACTTGAAGCAGAGAACTCAAGAAACCCTAATTAAATCCCAAAGAGAAAGAGAGAGAGCTGAGGCGCGCCGTGGCAAGTCAACCACGCTCTTTGCCAGCAAGTCAGCCATCGTGAGCAGCAAGACTCCTGGAGCAACAGCAGGAAGTGTTCGTTGCTTCATATACTTTCAATCTTGCTACTGTTAAGTTTTGCTAATGGGAATTGAATTTATTGTTTCAGTTGTAACAATATTTACCAAAACTTGCATGAGAATTGATGTGGAATTCATGGTAAGAAGAGCCACATTTCACCAGGAATTTAATTGCAGGAATGGGAGTGTAAGAGTTTCTATGGGAATCCAAGTTCTCTTTTTTGGACTAAAATTCTTCCTGGCCCGGTAAGTATGAACTTGAGCCGAACTCGAGCCTCCAAACGAGACAAATATTGAGCCGAACCGAGCTCACGAGTCGAGCTCGATTCGAGCTTTGACATTCCGAGCTCGACGAGCTAACGAGCCAAGCCGAGCCCCTTTAAATATTAACGAGCCCGAGCTCGGCTCGGTCTCGGTTTGTGCGATAATCAGCCCTAAGACACACTATTGAAAGTTGACAAGCACATTCATCTCTTGCTGGAAATCGGGTCCTACCATACTACCATTGTCCTAAAAAAACCTCCTAGGAACCTTCATGTGATCTTGGGGAGGGTGCAAAACTTCTTTGAAATTTTGGTATATTCTATACTCCGTGTGCCTCTAACACTTTTCTTTTCCATCCGTCCTAGGTTAGTTTGTCATTTGAACTTTGTGAATTTTGGGAATGGCCCCATTAATATCATACTAGTTCTCTCCTACCCTTTTGGCTCCGTTTTTTTCAACTTATTTTTGCTTATCTGAACTTATTTGAACTATATTTCTTATTAGACCTTATTCGACTTTATTCGACCTTATTTAACTTTATTTATCCTTATTTGACTGCATTTCACCTTTTTTAGACCGTATTTCACCATATCTGGACTTCTTTTTTCGGATAAGGACTAAAATAAGTTAAAAGAACGGACCCACACCCTCTCTCGTTAAAAACTACTCCACTTTCTCTCTCCTCCAAAAACAAATGCCCCTCTGACTCCTATAACATTTAGCTTTTTTATAAAGCAATAAGTGATAGCCACGCAACAACTGGTCTCCTATAGCAACAAAAACTTCTAGTGTATTATAGCAACATAAACCAAGGTAAGCAAATGAGGGTCTATAATATTCGGTCCTTGTTTGGCTTTTACATAGCAGAGAGATTGTGGTTGTGAGAAAGTGTAATTACTTGGACAACAAGGTGGCAAATATAAGGTGAAAAGAAATAAAGTATATACCAAATTAAGTATAAAAGAAATGTAGGAAGAACTTCAAGGAATGCTTGGAAACGAATAGTAGGAGGATCTTTGAGGAACACTATTGCACTGGAATTCGAAATAAAGGTTTTATTGAAAATTGATTAGGTGTTTGCATTATAAATTAAATTTTAATGAATACGAGTACGAATTGTTTAAATACTTACATTCAAAGTTCGAATTTTATATATAATTACACAAACAAACCGATCATGATCAAACAAAAAAAATACG
Organism: Patellifolia procumbens; assembly: GCA_947645195.1. NCBI lineage: Eukaryota > Viridiplantae > Streptophyta > Magnoliopsida > Caryophyllales > Amaranthaceae > Patellifolia > Patellifolia procumbens. Next base: position 720,669 of record CANSGD010000055.1, read on the forward strand.
TTTGTGAGAGTTTGTGTGTTTGATAGAAAGCACACTAAAATGCTGACACCCATTTTTCATTAGAAATTATATTGCTATGTGAAGCTACTTTGTTAATCTTCATGAGTTAGTTTATGTTTCAAGATTTCGGTGAATTCATTGTTTATACTCCAATTTGCACAATTTTCTTGTCTTCTTTAGCTAATGTTCATTGGAGAACTCATACCTTCTTGATCTTCTATGTTTGCCTGTGCGTTAAGATTCTCCTCGGTATGATATTGACCTAGCTGTTAATTTTGTAGGAAATTGCGAGGCAATTGTGTGTAGAGCACCAGTTATTGTTCTCGAAGATGGTAATTGTACATATCTCTGCAATTTGCTTTATCTTTGATTCCAAGTTGAAAATTCAACACAATTATTCAGGAGATTGACTTGTGTTCAGGCATCTTTTGATGACAACACTCAATTTGTGATTGGTATGTTACGGTGAGTGCTTAAGATCTATAAGTGGTCATTTCATTGTAGTTGCCATTGTGAACAAATGCTCACAAATATTGTTAGACCTTTTGTTTTCACGCGTGCTAATGTAAAATTTGCAGCATCAATTTTTCTAATTATGTCTTTATAGAAATTATAAAAATACTCCCTCCGTTCCCTTTTGATATTCCCATTTTCCGTTTTAAGCCGTTTCTAAAAGTTGTTCCCATATTGAATCTTTTCCATTTTAAGAACATTTATTTCTCCATCTTACCCTTCAACAACCAAATATTTACAACACTTTTTACTTTTTGTCTTACACATGGACCCATTTTAGAATAATTTCTTTCTCAATCACTCACTTTTCTTTCTTTCTCTCTTAATTTTTCAAAAGCAAAAAGTACCAAAGTACACTTTATACAATATAAAATTCAAAAGATTCTCGTCTACATCAATTTGCATTGGTTTTCCCCCATATTCCATATGGGAACATCAAAAGGGAACGAAGGGAGTAGTAGATATTAATAAAATAAATATTAAAACAAATCCAGTAAAATCTCACATGAATATATTTGTCCCTACGTATCAATCACAAACAATAGTCAAAGTGTAGTTTGTGAATCTTGTTTACGATGCAAGTGGTACAATCTTCGTGAAGCGGAGGGAGTATTGGCTAACGATTCTTTAGAATTAAAATTCAAAATTTTAATTCTTTTGTGCTTTCTTTTCAGTGAGTGTGGGTTGGCACACAAGACCATTGTGTTTGTTCTGGACGAATTTGACCTATTTGCTCAGGTATACATTTCTCTTTTTCCTTTGGTTTGAGGACTATATAGTTTACTTATTTGCTGTGAAGTTTCCTGAGACACATTCTGCACAGTTCATGATTTCCTTTTCTTTTTCACACTATGCAGGGTAAACAGCGGTTGCTTTATAGCTTGTTAGATGCAATGCAATCTGTGACATCACAAGCTGTTGTAATTGGCATAAGTTGTAAGCTGGTATGCTCCTGCAAGAAATTTTTTCCCTGCACATGATCATGTCCATATTGAGTAGGATGGAAGTGATTTTATAATGGTTTTTTTAGAACTGATCTTTTTTTGTTGACTCTCTATACCTACTTTTCTCTAGAAAATATTTCGATTGCCTTGTAATTTTGTCAATGACGAATTTTTCTCTTATGAAAAAAAGGAAAATCTTTGCCACAACTTTTTTTATAGTATGATTGTAGAATTTTTGGTTGTTTTGGGAACATGATATCCTTTCAATATAAATGAGCTCTATATGAAAATTTTGAAATGATTGTATTTATTGTACATGTAATCTATCAAATCCAAGTGGATAAGGTCTTTTGCAACATTTTTAACGTGCAATTTTTCTCCTCGAGTAAATTTTTATTTTTATCTTGAGATATTGCGTAATACTTCTAATTAATCAAGTACCTTGTAATATTATAGATCTGTTGGCTTGTTAAAGAAGTACCTATTGTTTAGCAAGTTTTATTTGCTTGATGTTATAGAAATCGTATCTAGGGATTCTTAGGCTTAATTTCTTTTACAATGGTAAATAGCTTTATGTACATCATATATAAAAATAAATAGTACTCCCTCTTTTCCTCAAAGTTTTTCCCACTTTCTACATTCGCCTCTCAAAGCTCTTTGACATTTACTTCATTTCAGATTTTGGTAAACTCCTTTCTTTTTTACCCGCCATTACTCCGCCACATGGGTTAACGTGGTCTATTGAAATATACCCATTTTTCTAAACAACTTTCTCTTCCTCACCCAAAAGTAAAGAAGGACCCTATTTTTAGTTAACCCTCACCTTTTCGTTGGTTTGTTTTCTGTGTCTCTGGTTGGTGGGATGAATTTTGAAGAACAGAGGGAGTACTTACCATTTTCAGTTTCTGTTTATTCTTTATGGAACCATTTAGAAAATTTCAAGTTATGATGGTCTTAGTTTTAATTATGCCTGATTTATTTATTATATAATATATTTGCCGTATCCCCGTATCCGAGTCCAAATTTAGGATGGTGTCCTCGTATCCTAAATTATCAAATTTTTGTGTCGGATACTTGTATCCGTGCCCGTATCAGATACTCGTATCCGTGCCCGTATTGGATACTCGTATCCATGTCCATGTAAACATAGGATAGAATAGCATCATGAAGAATATTGTTAAGAGTCTTAGTGGTTGCTTGGGAGAGACTTAAGCCTTTTGAAAGCTTGATTACTATCTTGGATATCTTTTGCTTTCTGCCCAAATTTCCAGTTCATAACACAACTATATTTTGGTTTAAATTTCGCTATATTTGAAATTAGTTCTGAACCAAAATTTGTGATTAATTGTACATTAATGTGTAAGATAAATGCAGGGGACATAGGAACTCAAGACTTCAAATGAACATATTTTTGACCAAAATACATCTTATTTAAAACGAGGACAAGCAGGAAAAGAAAAATCCCTTACTGTTATCAGTCTTATGATGTCCTGAAACAGCATATTGTGTCCAATCCTCCATGCAGGATGCTGACCAGCTTTTGGAGAAAAGGGTTAGATCCCGTTTGTCACACAGAAAGCTTTTGTTCTGCCCTCCCTCAATAGATGAAATTGATAGGTAATTTAGCGAAGTTTAGAATTGTAGCCGCTTCTGCAGTTTGTGCTCCATGCCGTCCTGAAGTATATTGCATTGACTTGGAGGTACACAGGTTATTGGAGTGTGTATTGTCCTTGCCGGAAAATTCGAGCCTTCCCCAGAGTTACGTCGTTGAATTTAACAGAGAGATTCATGTATCCTTTATTGCATATGATAATTTGGCTTGTGCAGTGTGCATAAGTCGAGCATTAGTTGTGCATGGATTTTTACTTTTTCTGTTTCTATTGGTTCTCGTTCCTATATATCCCTTCTCTGCTCTTTTTGTTTTGAAGCTCTATGCAATGCTTTGAATAATGACAGCTAACCGTTGTTTTTCAAGTTTATAATTTCTTACCCCTATCAAGCTACTTGCTGCCATTACAGCCTTAACATAATTATATAAGGATACTAATTGTAAATTTAATGGTAAAAGTGTGATTTCATTATTTGCCTCTTTAAATTTTGGATTTACTTGCTACTACTAAAGCTATATTGTAAATTTGTGGTATTTAACTCTGTTATTTATGGATGTGTAATAGAGTAAATGATTATACTCTATAGATACTTGTATCTTTGATTCTGATATTTGTATCTTGAAAGTCAGAGAGCAATCATTTTGTGACTGCTCAGTGCTCACTTGCTGAGTAAAGCATTTCTTGATGTCAAAAGAATATCACTATGGTGTACTGAAGAGTTTGGGAAGGGTGAGGATAATAGTCATTTGTAGCTGGGATTAAATCATTTTGAAATCATCATGTAAATGTTTAGATCTGGATAAATCAGTCTTCTCTGAAACTGGAGTTGATTTTCGTTTTTCAGCTATCTTCATCTACTCTGTGTTTCTTCCTTGATATTATGTAGAAGATATTGGCAGACAAGAAATTCAAGGACACTATAAACGCATTGTTGAGTTCAGATTCAACAGTTGACCAGATTTTGAGATTTTTGTAAGCCTTTTCTTCTGCGTGAAACAAATTTGAAACTTCTATTTTTCTGATTCCGCTTCAATTAGTCAACTGTCTGGTTAGCAGATGTTGCAATAAAAAATTGTCTGGATCATTTCTTGTTATGGCTTGTTATGACCTCTTCCCCCCATTCAAGAAGAAATTAAAATAAGAAAAACAAATGTTGTTGGATCATGTCAAAAATCAACCATCTTTCCAGGTTTTTATCTGTTTCCACTATGGACTTGAAGACGGGCATCCTGTCAGTTGAGAACTTCAAGATGGCTGTTGTGAGGGTGAATAGACAGCCAAAGCTGGAATTTTTAAAAGGTGAATAAACTACAGTAGGACTCTCTTTTCAATTTTTCTGCTAGTGTTACAATATTCTATTTCAAACTGATAACAATTGGTCCAGAATATTCGTTTGTCTTGTCCATTTCAAGCAGTAATCCTCCCCCTTCCCTTCCTTCTGTGCTTTGTCCACTAAAGATTTGCTTTCAGTACACATTACTTGCTTTACCGCCTGTAACCTTAAGCTATATGTACGAGCTGTAACTTTCCGTTTGTAAGATAAGCAGCAAAGATGTTAGAAGCTGACGTGCCAAGATTTCAAGTCTGTTCTTCTATATGGGAAGTTGTGGGTACAGACGATGATATTTTTCAGATTTCAGGGGAATCACTGCATGTGCCAAAGCACATAGGCCCTGAATCCTTCTTTTGTCACCCCCGCCCCTCAATCACCTTACCCCTCCCCCAAGTCCCTCTTCCCCGTTTAAATCAAATGTGGAAACCTTACACAATTCGTTTTGTTCCAACAGATTGCTCCGTCTTAGAACTGTATATACTGGTCTGCATGAAGAGGCTTGAAGTCAGAGAGCAAAGTTCATACAACTTCAACTCTGTCATGAAAGGTTTGCTTGAAGGTCTATGAATAGCATCTAATTTTCAAATTTCAATGTACTTACTTTTAGGCTGTGGCAGAATACAAAGCCGTACATGATTCTTTCCAGACTCCTGATTATTATGCACGGAATGTCTGTTTAAGGGTGAGTATATCTTTGCTTTTTGTTCATTATTTCTTGTGTAAATAATCTACTCTAATTCTCTGGTTATATAATTTCAGGCTTTTGAGCATCTTATTCAATGTGAATTAATCTGCTTCATGGATAATCGGGGGTACAACCAATCCATTGAATTTCGTCCAGTCAAGCTATTAATCTCATCATATGAGCTTCATCAAGGATTAAAGTTACATCAAACATGCCCAGTAAGCCAAAAGAATTTCTTGAAATTAGAAAATGGTGCGAAGTAGTTAGCTAAGTGTACTTTAATTTTCCGCTTCACTACAGTATGGTGGAACATGTTTAATACTTTTTTTTCCTAATCATATTCTTTGAAGTTTCTTGATAGTCTGTTTCTGGGTGCTACTTATGTGCAGAGCATTCTTCAGAAACTCATGGATCAGACTGGTAAAAGGAGTTGAAAGGTTATTTTGGAGCAGCTTGATATAAAAACTTATGCGATCCCTCTCAAAAAATTAAAATAGAACTTCCATGATAATTTTTTGGGCAAATTCACCTAATATGTATTTTTTGCAAGGACGAGTTGACAACATTCAAACCTCGTCCAAAATTAGATCAAATCCTTGCTTTCGCGCAGAGCCATGTTGGGTTTTGCGATATATACAGATCTTTTTGTTGTTTTATTGCAAATATTTCAAAGTTGGACATGTAGTCGTTTATGTGATATGGAACTTTGACCAATTTAATCATTATGATTACAACTATTATCGTACACCTGGGTGTACTTTGCGCACGATATACCCGAATACAAACTGGGCAATACGCTAAGTATTAAACACGTGCTGTTACCATGTAAGTAGCTTAGCTCAGTCGGTCTTGAGGTTTTTTGCGCTTAGCATGCAGTGACAGTTGGTCACGGGTTCGACTTCCATACCAATTATTTATGTTTTTTTTTTTTTACTTTTGTCTTTTTTTCCTCTGTGGCTTTAAGTCTCATTTTTTAAATTTTTTTTGATTTTCCATGTTTTTTCCATAGTCTTAGTTCTTATTTTAGCTCTTTTATTTTTTACAATTATTTTGTATATGTTTAACTATAATTTTTTTTTGAGGGATGTTTGTAATACCCCGAATTTTCAAAGCTTATTTTATTATTTCTTAAGCTTTAATATTATTTTCCATTTAAATTTATTTACCGATAATTCAAGTTTATTTTATAATAATGTTTATAATAAATGATTTCATTTAGTTTTTGAATTAATAATGTTTATTAAAAATGATTTATTTAGTTTTGAATTATTTAGTGATTCTATTTAAATGATTTGATTTAAATATATTCTTTTTACAAACTAATTATTCATTTTATTATTATTGAAATATTTACTTGGTTGTGGGCATTCTTATTCAAATCATTGTCCATCCACATTGACAAAAACCCATTGAGAGTCCAACCCAAACAAATACCAAAGTCTAAGTACCTTAGCCCAAACAAAAAAAAAAATAAAAGAAAAAAAAAATAAAAACACCAAAATCAGAAAACAAAAGTCTGATTCACTCCTTCTTCAACCTCCCTCCCTCCCTCATGTGACTACAACACATCCAAGAGCAAAAATCCAAACACTCCATCACTCTTGTCAGATTTCATCAACACTTAAGCTAAAACTTAGGAAAATCTGAGCAAAGTAGTCAAAACAATATCAGATTTTCAAATTCAAAGACCTTCACCATTGATGGAGTTTGACTCCAAGCTCAAAAATCTGACCCAATTCCTCTATAAATACTGAGCTACACCCATTCAATTACTCAAGCAACCCACTACATTCTAAGGTTGCTTCAATTTCTCCCTCTTCTCTTTCAATTTCTGATTTTAATGTTGAAAATAAAAGAAATTTTTTACAAATTTCACCACCAACTGAACCACCTTCGCACCATCCCTGACTCGCCGGAACAACCGCCTGACCACCACAAACTTCGCCCCTCCCTGAGCCACCTTCGCCGCCCAGCTGCGCCGCACCACCACCACCCAATCCTCCTTCTCCTCCTTGTTCGCGGCCCTGTGCGCGCAGCCACCACGCACCCTCGTCGGTTGCTTGCGGCAGTCGCGAACCGCCCCATCCCACCGTGAAAACCCCAGCGAGCCGCCCTCCTCCTTTCTTCCTCCTCCTCCCCTGCTCCTCCCTTCTTCTTCCTCCTCCTCTGTTTTTCCCCTGTTCTCCCTTCTCGCTGAAACTGATTAAGTGAATCAGTTTCCCCCCTCCCCTTCTTTTTAAGTTTTATTTGTTATTAAAATAAAGATAAAGTATTTTCTTTACTTATTAAAATTAATTGGTTGCTTAATGATGTTTGACTTAGTCTTTAATGACCTAAACATATTTCTTATGTTTATAAAATAAAGTTAGTTTTCTATATTTAGAATAATTGTTTAAGTTAATAAAAATTAAAAGTTTAAGTAATATCTAAGTACTTAAAATGATTTTTTATAAATAATTTGAAACCATAAACTTTGATTTATGAAACTCTTTTAAAGTAATTAATAAATTTTATTTAAGTTATTTGAATTATTTAAGTTATTTATTTTATAAATAAAATAAAGGGGTTATTTAGGAAACTAATTTTAGATTCCGTTTAATTGTAGATTCCGATCTAGTAGAAGAAGATTATCAAGAGTGCGATCAACTCGTGGCTTAACTTCGGGAACGCTTCAAGAGGTAATTTTCGATGTCCATCTAAACATAGATCCCGTAGTATAAAATAATTTAAATACGTGACTATGTGATTAGAAATATGGATCATAATTATGGAACTATTATGGATTATTATAACTATTGACCTAAATGCGGATTATGAATACGATTAGTAGGATGACTAATTACTATGGATTATGGATATGGATCATGGACATGGACTATGGACTATGGACTATGACAATGATTATTATAGCATCGTTAACTTCGTAATTAAACTCGATAACGACTTAATCTTTTATCCTCGGCTTTTGTTTAATTAAAGATTAATATTGCTAATGTTATTATTATTATTATTATTATTATTATTATTATTATTGTTATTATGAATATTATTATCACTATTATTATTATCGTTATTATTATTATTATTATCATTATCATTTTTACTATGCTATTATTGTTATTAAAGTTGAAAATGAAAATTGATAATGGATTGGTTATAAATTGGAAAATGATGGATTATTAAATTTACTAGTGATGGTTTGTATATGAATGAAAATGGGCTTTTTGGATAAGCCGTGAATAAATTGAGTTATGGATGTGGGAATGAATATACTCGTACTTGGTTAAATAAGATGATGTATATGTGATTTAAGTGATGACTTTCATAAAATATATTAATCACTTAAAGTGGAATATCGAAAGGAAGTGATGAACAGGTTGCCCTGTATGGGAGGTTTAGCGGCCACCTACAGGTTTTCTAGTTACTATGCTGCTTTTTCTATTATTTGTCTTCCTTCTATCTTGATGTGTTCCAAGTTAGAAGGGGTGTGCACACTAGGGATTCTGTTTTATGGCCAATGTTACTTTTTGTGGGTGGATTTACGTGGTGTATCACCGGCCCACATGTGAGTGGATTTACGTGGTGTATCACCGGCTCACATTAGCAAGTGGATTTACGTGGTGTATCACCGGCTTGCTAGCGTTCTCCTTCCCTTTCGTAAATGGATTGGAATATTATATTAATGTAACCTTTTAACTGTATATGTTTATGTGCAAAGCTTTTCAACTCGACTTATATATTATTTTCAATTATTTTAATTTAAGTACGTTACGGGATGGAGTTGGAATTACTCAGTTTATCTGATTTTTGGGAGCTTGTCTCTCTTGTCTTTTTCAATGTTCATTTGCAGGTGGGTGATCGAGGGGAAATATGAGAGATCAACTAGAAATTGTCATCCACCTAGTTTAATATTTATTTTGCTTCCGCTAGAACCTTGAAACTCGTAGTATTTAGTACTTAACGAACAATTTCAATTTGGTTGTAAGGATTAATTAAGTTTGGAATAAATAGGTTTTAATTACTTAGCCTTGCACTTAATTCCAAGGAGTTGAGTGCGGCGGTAATGCTCCATCCGAATCGAACCCTCGTTCATTTCCCCTCAAACGAGTTTTATTTATACAAAACGAGTTCGGTTTGGGCGGGGTGTTACAATGTTGTACTATAATTATTATTTTTAAATTTTTAAATATTTTATTTTATGGGTAGAATACATAATTATTATAACACGTTTTTTTCTTTTTAATATTTTCCATATTATGTTACTGTATAATTTTTTTTTGAATTTTAAAAAGAAAATTTTCTTATTATATTCTTCTTTTCTTCTCCACTCTCTATCTTTTTCCATTTCTTACAATATAGTTTCATATTACTCATTTGATCAAACGAGCAATCATTTTTGTGCAGCAAGATCAGTAAACATTCTGATCTCAAATTGAGCGATTTAATTTTACTTATTTGGTCAAATGAGCAATGTATTTGCAGTCTGTATAGATTTTGATCTTGAGTGAAATAAATAAATCTACTCATTTTGTAACAGTTAAAAACAAACAGAGAGGGTAAAAAATAAGGAAATGAGCAACATGATTTTCAAAGGAAAACATGGAAAAACATGTTTGATATAGTTCACATTATGATTTGATGTTGAGTGAGTTAAATTAACTCCGCTTATTTACAAAATGAACAATTTTATTTAACTCATTTTGATCAAATGAGCAGTTTATTTTGTCTTGAGGAGAAATCAATCTGCTGCTTTTGACAAATGAGCATTTTTGTTTAGATAAGTAAACATTTTGATCTCAAGTGAGGTAAAATAAATCTGCTCATTCACAAAATGAGCAGATCTATACTCATTTGATCAAATGAGCAGTTTTATTTTACTCAGTTGATCAAATGAGCAATCTTTTTTACACAGGAAGATCAGTACACATTCTGATCTTGAGTAAGGTACACTAAATTTGCTAATTCACAACATGAGCGGTTACTATGACTTATTTTTTCTTATTATATTCTTCTTTTCTTTTCCACTCTCCAACTTTTCCAATTATTTTTTGAATGTGGAGAAATAAAAATTAAACAAACAATAAGATACCCATTGAAAAATTAATGAAATAAACAATATAGATTTGGAATAAGTAAATATGTTACTTAGTGTAAAAAGGTCCTTAGATGAGCAAAAAACTCTTAGAATATTGCTAATTTAATGAAATTATTAACAATATCACTGAATATATATAGAGCAAAAAATAATTTAAATGAGTAAAACATCCTTATAATGAGCAAACATTGTCTTATTTTACGGGTAGAATATATAATTATTTTAAATTCACTTTAATTTTTAAGCTTCTGATATATCACTAGAATGAACTAGGGGTGTGCAAAAAAATCCGATCCGAAATATCCGATATCCGATCAAGAATTCCGGATACCCGATCCGTTTTTTAAAATTCGGATAATTCGGATCGGATATCCGGTTTTAAAATCGGATATTCGGATCGGATACGGATAGTTATTTTGGAAATCCGGATAATCCGAATATCCGAATTTTAAATTTAAAAAAACTTTTTCTACCTATCTAGTTATACTCATATGCCATTCCCTTGACCTAACTCACTGATACTCACTCAAGCACGTCTCTCTTCGCCCACTCACTTACGGCGGCCGGCTCTCCTCGATCAGTGACCCTCACTCACTCACGGCGGCCGTCTCTCCTCGATCACCGACACTCACTCACTCATTGACGTTCGACGCAGCAGCCCCCACTGACATTTGACGCAGTCGTCGGACTTCCAACGAAGAAATTCATGTAAAAGAAACCCCAATAAATTCTTCAATTTCTTTGCTTTACTTCTTTTTGGGTAAAAGATTTCTGATTTCTACTGGAATTCGTTGTGCATTGTGGTTGCTATTGTGAAATTGTTGTTTTTCTGTTGTGTATGCATTTCTTGTTTGAGTATGGTATATTGGTGTAATTTGATTTGTATATAACAGTGCTTTGTCTTTTTTACTCAAGAATGGGGATTTAAGTTTAGTAATTTCAATGCACTTTTGTTAATAATAAAGAAGTTTTGGTGTCCTAATCTACATTGGCATAAATTTCCAAGTGCAAAAGGGGAATGTGAACCTGTGAACTCAAAGAAAAAATAAGGAATTTTTATAAAACCGGATAATCCGGTTATCCGGCAATTCGGATAACCGGATTATCCGGACCGGATCCGGATATCATTTTTTTGTTATCCGAAAATTCGGATATCCGGATTTTCGGATTGGATCGGATCCGGTATCCGGTTTTGCACACCCCTAGAATGAACAATATATAGTTAGAACGAGCGATGTATCTTAAATGAGCAAATTAAATATCTATTTCTAATGTCTTAAAATAAAAAATAAAGTCATAAAAAGGAAGAAAATAAACAACATTATTTTCAAATTTGTAGTAGCTTAACACTGGTACGTGAAAATAAATAAATGAGTAATTTATCTTTTAAATGAACAATTATATAATTCTTTATTGATTAGTAAACATGTATATACTGTTTCACACTGACGAATATATTACTAAAATGAGCATTATATATTTCAAATGAGAAATATATCTTAAAATGAGAAAATATATATTTTCTAATGTGTTAAAATAAAGACCAAATAGAGTAATTGGTTATAATATAAGTAAATGAGCAATATTGTTTGCGAATGAGCAAATAGATTATACTTGAACTTGAAAAATAACTAAATGAGCATCGTAACTTTCAAATGAGCAATATAACTTTTAAATGAGAAATAATATATTTCTTTTACAAAAATAGGAATAAAAAGAGAATTAATAAAAAATGAATTGAAGGAGGAAATAAAAAACAACAACAAAGAGTGGTAGAGGGGGGATTCGAACCCACGACCCTCTAACACGGAGAGAGTAGTAGAGGCCCAACCACTGAGGTAGCTTCCATTTTGTGATGTAAAATGGAAGGAAAGATTATATGACGCAAAGCTACTGGGCAGGGTGTACTGTGCGCACGGCACACGCTGGTGCACGATGAACGGTCTCCATTATGATAGCTTTCCTTAGTGTTCTATTATCAGATTTTTTTTTTGAAAAAGTACAAAGAAATGCTTAGGGGACCCTTCTCTCAAGGGTGTACCCTAAGCTATTCTATTATCAGATTTTAAGAAGAGGTGATCATTGATCATATTTTAAGAACGTTTTTTTATATAATCATATCATTTTGAATCATACAAATCTAATTTCAGTCTTTGTTGACTTTTTTTTATCATTATTGTCATATGTTTCACGTCAATTCTGATATACTGAATCTGTTTTGATGTCATTTTGTCATTTATTTTATGTCATTTTAGTTTTATTTTGATGTCGTTTTTTCACCCATTTCTCATTTTTTGATATGTTGGAGGTCATTTTAGTTTTGTTTTGATATTTGTTGACTTTATCATATCTTTCTATTATTAGTGTGTCATATCATTCTAAATGAAACAAAACTTAATTTAACCTATATTTTTTCTTGTAGAATTTTCTTTTATCATTTATGTCCTATATTACATGTCATTTTTGATGTATTTCATATCATTTTAGTTCTATTTTGATGTCCTTTGTCCATTTATTTCTTGTCATGTCAGTTTTGTCTTAATATTAGTTTGTCATCGATTTTCATATCATATTTTTTTTATATATATTTGATGTCTTTAATGTGATTTTTTTTCTATCATTTTATCAGTGTACCAAATTATTTTAAATGATACGAAATTAATTTTATAAGTGTATCATCATTGTCGATTTTTATGTCATTTAAAATCACTTTTATTAGCTTTGCGTGTCATATTTTTTATACTAGCTTTCATGTCTTTCTTATATCATTTCAACCCATATCATGTCATTTTAACTAATCCGTCATTTTTCCACAATGTTGTCATTTTTAACCTGTTCGTTTCATTTTCCTTATTCTTTATCATTTCTTAACCGAAAAACACCACACCTCATCACAACCACAACCACAACCACAACCACAACCACAACCACAACCACAACCACAACCACAACCAACCTTACCACCATAACATACCTTACCTACCCCCGGAACCACAGGCACAACCAGCCCCATCTACCTCTCTTCCTCTCGAGCATGTGAGGTTTCCATAGAGACTTCCTACATCAGAGGCTGCTACCCACATAAGCTAGCTCTGGTACCACTTGTCACCCAGAACATAGCTCCACACTCCTCCTCTTCGTATCCTCCTCCCTCAGTCAAATCTCCACCACCCAAAACGCAGTCCTACAAACCTCTCCTTCCTCTCTCCCTCGTAGCATGTACTTGACAATTGGCGATATATAATCCAAATACATTGTCTTATTTAGAACAAACCTTTTTAAAACTCTTCTTGTAAACTATAAAAGATTCTTTCAAAACTAAACTTCTATCTTTTAGGACAAACTCAACCAAAATGAGTTCAAAACCTTTATAAAACTCTTCTCATAATTATAAAAATATTAGTAAGAAATCTTACCTTTTAAACTTTGCATGTAAACTTACACAACATTTAAGTAAGAAACCTTACCTTTTTCAAATCATAGCAAGACATTACCTCTGTCCAAACGGCTCGTCGGTTAGACCAAAAGCTACAACATAAATAATAAAAGACTTGGCTTTAACTAATTCAGTTTTATAAAACAATAAACCTTTCCTAATTGCACATTAAACATCAAAAAACATAAATCATATAAATGACTTTACTATTCTAGCTTGAACTTTCCTTTAACCTTCATAATCGTCTAACTAAAACTCTTCTCCAAATTAATTAAAATCATCTTACTTTATATAAGATCAACATTTAAGTATCATATATACATTTGGATACTCAAAAGTCCAATATGAAACTTTATATGAAAATGTAGAGTTTTAAAATCAACTATACAAAAATATGAAGTTTGGGCAGAAACTCAAAATGAGCATACCTTCCTCCTACAAAGTCTAGATAAGCGTTTCTTGAACCTATCTTTAGTAAAATTTCAATACGAATAACTTTTGTGAAATACTCCCTCCGATCCTTAAAAAACTTCCCATTTTTTTCTCTAAATGTTTGTCCCAAATAAACTTCCCATTTCTCCAAGTGGTAGGGTCCGCATAATAAAATAACTTACTTTTACACATAGGTGACACGGTCCTTGCACGTGCCAAATATAAACCTAACTTAGCCTAGTTTAGGGCAAGAAAGGGTCGATTCCACAAGGAAGCATGGATTAGCAAGGTTTGAAAGGAATTAAGCGAGCTAAGCCTATTTTTAGTGAATTTTGAGATTAAATGATTAACTAATAAACTAAGAACAAGTTAGCTAACAATTTAAGTAAATGATTGAGTTTAACAATAAAAGGAAGACACTAGGGATAGGGGAATCACTAGTTAACCAATTGCTAACCTATTCGTCAAGCCAAGGGGATTCATTAGGATCAACTAAGGGACTAAGGTCACTCATATGTTTCCTAATTACTCTCTCTCGAGCTAATTAGGAGGACTTAATCAACCAATTTTACCTATTCTCATGGTAAAATCAATCGATCAAGTATTTCCACAACTCGTAGCGATTCGATTAAGGTCCTAGGAAGCCTAACACCTATTCTCATGGTGAAGTCAACCTATTGACTAACCTAAGGTCCATCAAAAGCTTCATCTCTCAATCCTTCACTTTTGATCCCATAATCTAATTCAATTGATGATCAAGCAATTAAACAAGCAATTAAATAGGTTAGTCAACCCAATTTCTCCTAAATATAACCCCCTAGCTTGACTTTTGTGGTCAACTCATGATCAACCTAGTTCATCCCCTTCCTCTAGCTAAGAAATTACTCTAAAGCCATCAAAGAAGCAAAACAAAAAGCTTTAGATATCAATAGAAGATCAACAATGGTGGAAAACATTATAAATGAGCTAAACATCAACTAACCAACACTAATCAAAGGCTAAAACAAGATAAGCAAGTAATAAAGCAAAGAGATAGAAGAAATACTCTAAATAAATGAACATCAAATGAAAGACTCCATGGAAATACCTTCAAAAAGTTTCAAATTGATTTCAAGATCTACTTTCTCTCTCTAAAAACTACTTCTCTCTCTAAAGTTCTCTCTCTAATTAAGCTAATAATAGTTCATAAATTAAAAACATAAATCTAAGATTATTACAAAATTAGATTTATACCCCGTAGAAATAAGGGCAAAATCGTAAAAGACGAAATGAAACTACGGAGCTTGGGCCTGGAGCGTCCGCTCCTCACAACATGGAGCGCCCACTCCCTCATCGCTCCTGGGTCGCTCCAAGTTCCTGATCCTATGTCTTCAATTCTTGACCCATGGAGCGCCCGCTCCCTCTCCTATGGAGCGCCCGCTCCCCTGTTATAAGCCTCTTTCTTGCTTGATAACCTTCAAAACACTGAAGGCAAATATTAGATGGGGAAGGGGGGTATGCATATGCAAATTCAACAACCTATATACATCCTAACTATATGCAAATGAGCTA
Organism: Patellifolia procumbens; assembly: GCA_947645195.1. NCBI lineage: Eukaryota > Viridiplantae > Streptophyta > Magnoliopsida > Caryophyllales > Amaranthaceae > Patellifolia > Patellifolia procumbens. The sequence goes on from CANSGD010000055.1 coordinate 736,268, forward strand.
AACTAGATGCTAAACACGAGATAATAAGAAATGATGAAAAAGGGAAGGAAAAGGAAGTTAAATGACCTAAAATGCATCTAAATGCCCTAAAACTACATGCAAATAAGTGAACCTAAAGTCCACTTATCAAATTCCCCTAAGCTTGCCAATTGCTTGTCCTCAAGCAATTAACAATCTCAAGGAAATTTATGCAATAAAAACTAAGAAAGGCATCACGAAATTAAGGTCCTCGTCCTAATAGAGGTGTCAAGGCAATGGGAGAACTCGACCAACTTTCAAAGCTTATAGCCGTCTTTCCTTATCCACAAGTTAGGGGTCAAAGGAGTGGTCTAAGCTAGTGTGCAAAGAAAATGATCGTCCTAAAGGTCCCTCAACTATCACACAAGCCCTCATTGATCCTAAGTGAAGCCTTTCCCTACAAAATGGAAAAACTCGCTCAACCTTGTACCAATCATGCCTCACAAGCTCACAAGATCCCCCAAGCTAGCATATTTATTCACTAGTTAACTTCTATTTTTTTATTATTGCAAGGGCCCTAGACTACCTCCTCACGCTGTCTACCTCTCACTCGATAGTCATGTTTCTGAGGCATGGTACCGAGCACTCGGTATGAGACGCGATAAGAGGGTAAGATAGCTCATACCAAAGGCATTGGAGCATCTCTAGGGGCCAAAGCATGAATTTTTATCACTTTAGGCTACTAGCCTTGTGGGCTCTTATGCACCACTTATTCGATCCAATAGGCCAAAAAGGGCTCTTTTTCTTTTCATTTTTTTATTTTTATGTGTGTTTGTTTAATTTTGTTTTCTCTCTTTTTTTTTAAAGGCTAGTAGCCTTACACTTCATTGGGCTAGAAGGGTTCTCAAGGTCGCTAAAGGGCTTATCAAAGGTCAAGGGAGAGAGTAAAGACTTTTTATAGGGAAATAGAGACACTAATTCACGCTAAAGGCGAGTCTCGGACAATCGAGGGGTCTATTCGTACCAAGACCTAGGCATCAAAGCTTAAAGCACCCCTAATACTCCTAACGAGCACATAAGACACTCAAGCTAATTCACCCCTACTCGAAAGTCAAGTTCCCAACCTCTAACCTCTAAAGTTGAAACATAGAGTCATTCCTTAATTAGGTGATGCAAAAATCTTTTTGAAGTTTTTGAAAATTTTTAAAAAAGCTTACATGCAAACTACCAAAGACAAGTCCTAAATGCAATTCATAAGCTACATGCAAAACTATCATGATATGCAACTATACTACATGCAAGTCTAAGACCTAAAGGAGAGAAGAAGCAAATAAAAAGAGAAAAAAAGCAAAAAGATATATACAAGGAAACAAAAAGGATAGAAAAAGGAGGAAGTCATGTACAAGTCATATACAAGTAAAAATAGTCAACTATGGTTCTTTTCATTTAAATCCTCAAGGCAATGATCAATAAAGTACACTCTCCTATCATGCCCCGTAAACCCGACCTACCAAGGCGTCCTCTCTAACACGCGTACCCAAAAAGACACCCCAAACCCTCAAAAAGAGCCACAACCCGCTAGCATAATCAAATAAAAACACCCCCCAAACAATCAAGGCACCGTCCTCGGTGTAATCATGCAAAACAAGTAAAGGGGGAGCGGGGCAAGAGGATCAAGTCCTCGTCCATGTGAGATGGACCTTCTCCCGAAGGGGGAGGGCGCGACATCGAGCCGTAGAAAGCTAAGGGGGCGGGGCCATGAGGCTACCAACCGCCCGTGTATCCCGGCGGCCAAGCGCCGTGGGGGTGGGGATATGCGGGATCACCCATAGGGTTAGAACCCCGGGTGCCCGCCAATCATAGGGTGGGTCACGGTGGGGCCAATAGGGGTACGTGGGTTGGCTTTCATTCCATCCCGGTACCGGCCCATGTTGAGGAGGCCAATTTGGAAAGTTGACATAGGGGTCAACGTTTCCACTCTCCACGTGGTGATGATACATTGCATTAGTTTGTATCATCATACCACTCAAGTCTACTCTCATGCCTTGGATCGTATTCATCATACAATCTTGGTTGAGAGCAAGACTATAGTAGGCCCCCTCATAGTCAAAGGAGCAGGACGACACTGAGGCACGACTGCCGGAACTCGGCTCCTCGCGATGGAGAGGAGGAGCTAAGTTGCCGCGTGCGGCCTGGGCTTCCGCGACGAGGGGCTCAAAAGGGAAAGAGAAAAATTTCGGCATCCTCCCCGTCGCGGTCAAATGTGGTCACCTCCGGGTTTGGGAGGTAACAATTATGACGACCCCTTACCTTCCAAACGAACCGCGCGGGATCAGGGGTAAAATCAACCCACCCGGCGGCTCTAATATAGTTCAAATCGAGGTAGGGGTTATCATCAACTGGAGTCAACAAATTAAGTTGCTCCCCAAACCCTAGAGCAGAAGCAATGATAGTAACCATCCCCCCACAATGAATATCGGATTTAAATAGTTCTCCACGGCGTATAGCAATACACCGTTGGAGAAATTGAAATCCGAGATTCAACTTGCCTCCTATTTCCCTTGGGTGATGGGAGGCAATGTAGAGCGCACTCACCTCCTCCGAGGCTACCTTACTTGGTTCTTTTTTTGAAAATATGGCGGTAACCAAGAGGCGGTGAATGTAGCGAAGGATGGGGGAATGCATATGAGAGGAATATCCCGTTTTGGGATCAAAGGGGGCATATCCGGCAACATCATGCCAAAATGCGTCCCTTTGATAGTAGACGGAGTATTGCCAAGTCTCGGGATTTCTGATGGCATTGGAGGGGTCACATTGGAAGATCTCATTGAGCCTCCCCAAAGAGACACATTGGGGTTGATTGAACAATTGAAAGGAGATTTCATACTCCCCCTCTTGTCCATCAACCTCATTTCTCTCGAGAGAGGCTAAGAATTCCAATGTGAGCTGCTCTTATGTCAAAGGGCTAAAGGTGTAAAAGCGTTCCATGCCTAAAACAAATAAACAACGCCTTACATCTTGCACTATCCCGAGACTATTAAGAGTTTCACCATGGAAGAACTTAGAAGCCTTAATTTTCCGGTGCTTAAGTTCGTCATACCGACGTTTATGGTCGGGGTTGACGAACTTAAGGGCCAGAAGGGTGCCCTTTTGGTTCTTTTGGGAGGAGGAACCTTGGTCTTTTTTAGTTTTTTTTTTCGTTTACCAAACATACTTGGAGTTTAAAGAGAATAACTCAACCAAGATGATTATAAGAAATTAAAAGACCACGGTCTCAACCCAACAAGTAAGCACGAAAATAAGAGCACCAACCAAGGCAAAAATTCAAAGCAAAAATGAAGGAAAACAAAAAATAATGAAAAGAAACTAGAAAAATTTAAAATAAAAGAAACTAGAAAAAATTAGGCTAAAAGGAGTAAGTAACTAGAAAGAAAAAATGAAAGAAATCACACACAAAAAAAAATCAATTAAAAATCAAAATCTATCTAAATCTAGTAGCTAAGTCCACAAACAACACCACAATCATCATATTATCAATTTTCTAGTACAAATCTAGAAGAAAAATAAAATTTAGGGTTAGGTTTACCTCCCTCTTTAAGAGGGGTGAAGAAATTCCACAATTGCGAACAATTTAGGTGCCTTCAAGCTTCAACCGTGTTCCTTAACCTTTTTCTTCAAGAGATCTCCCCCAAACTTCACCTTTGAAGTGATGATGAATTTTTGATTTTGGGGCTTTTTGACGAAAGTGGGTTCTTTGTGTAGAGGAGGAGAAAAGATGAAGGTTTTGTGAAGGAAGGGAGTGAAAATGTTGAGAAATAAAGGAGATATGGAGGTTTGAAGTTGGAGGTTTAATGGAGTTTAGAGAGAGAAAGGGGGTTTGAAAGGGAAGAATGAGTGAATGAGAGTAAAAGAGTGAGGGTGATGTAAGGATGAGTGATAGGGAAAGGGGCGGATGGGGGGTGCGTATTGTTAAAGTGGCACGTGAGAAACAATAAAAAATAACGAAGAATAGGCATGGCTAGCTGGAGCGCCCGCTCCAGGCCTGGAGCGGGGCGCTCTTGTGTCGCTCCCTTCACGCTCCAAGTTACTGATTCCCCTCCTTCTTTTTGCGGGGGACGGAGCGCCCGCTCCTCTTTGTAAGGAGCGCCCGCTCCAATAGAGGAGCGCCCCTCCTTGTCTTTTTTTTGCTCGCTCCTCCATTACTTCTTCAACACTTAGCCATTTTTTTTTTCATCTTTTCCTCCATCTTCCTCTAATTTCTCTCATCTAAAACCTCTTATTCACTCCTTTTTTTTCATATCTTTTTTTTTCATATTTTTTTTCCGTTCTTTTCTCATTTTTTTAAATTTCTTTTTCTAAAAGCTAAGAACGCGGGTTGCCTCCCGTAAGCGCTTCTTTAAAGTCATTAGGTTGACCTCCCTATAATTAAAATTCTCATAGGGGAAGGGGGTAGTCATCCAAAGCAATGTGACAAATGTGCTCAATTTGGGTTCCACCGTGGTATACCTTGAGTCTTTGCCCATTTACTTTGAACGTCCCTTTTTCTTCACTCCACACTTCCACCGCTCCATGCGGGAACATTGTTTTTACTTCAAACGACCCACTCCACCTAGTCTTAAGTTTCCCCGGAAAGAGTCTTAGCCTAGAGTTGAAGAGAAGGACCTTGTCTCCTACCTTGAACTCTCTCTTCATTATCCCTCGATCATGCCATGCCTTAGTTCTCTCCTTGTAAATCCTAGCATTTTCATAGGCATCCCGCCTAAGCTCTTTGAGCTCATGTACATCCAAAAGTCTTCGTTCCCCGGATGATTTGAGATCAAAATTCAAAAGTTTGATGGCCCAATATGCTTTGTGCTCTAACTCAACCGGTAAGTCGCATGATTTGCCATACACAAGCTTGTAGGGGGTTGTGCCAATTGGTGTCTTAAAAGCTGTCCTATAAGCCCATAAAGCATCATCGAGCTTTAATGACCAATCCTTGTGAGATGGGTTCACGGTTTTCTCCAAGATGAGCTTCACCTCCCTATTTGACACTTCCGTTTGGCCGCTACATTGTGGATGATAGGAGAGCCCCATTTTATGATGCACCCCATATTTGGAGAGTAGTGCTTGGAAACTCTTTTTGATGAAATGGGATCCCCTATCACTAATCACAGCTCTCGGAACCCCAAACCTCGAAAATGTCACGGACTTGAAGAGCTTGCTAACTACCTTAGCATCATTTGTAGGAGAGGCGATTGCTTCCACCCATTTGGAGACATAGTCAACCGCCACTAAAATGTAGGAGTTACCAAACGAAGAAGGGAAGGATCCCATGAAGTCTACCCCCCAAACACCGAAGACTTCCAATTCTAAAATGTTGGTGAGGGGTAATTCATGCCTCTTGGAGATGTTGCCGACCCTTTGAGACCTATCACAAGCTTTCACAAAGCCCCACACGTCCTTGAACATAGAGGGCCACCACAATCCACAAGATAAGATCTTGGCAACGGTCTTGTCGGCGCCCATATGTCCTCCAAAGGGGGATGAATGACATTTCTGAATCACACTTGCGATCTCATCATCGGGAAGACATCTCCGATACAAACCATCCTCCCCCCGCTTGAACAAAAGTGGGTCCTCCCACGCATAAAACTTAGAATCATGGAGGAACCGTCTTCGTTGTTGATATGTAAACTCAAAAGAAATGATCCCACAAGCCAAGTAGTTCGCCATGTCGGCAAACCATGGGGTATCAAGGGCTTTGATGGAGTATAGGATATCATCCTTTAAGCTATCATCAATGGGCATATCATGATAGGGGGAGTCTTCATCCAAAGGCAACCGGGAAAGGTGGTCGGCCACCAAGTTTTCCGTTCCCTTCTTGTCTCTCATCTCAACGTCAAATTCTTGAAGGAGCAAGATCCAACGAATCAACCGCGACTTTGCATCTTTCTTGGACATGAGATACTTGATTGCCGAGTGATCCGTGTACACTACCACTTTGGAGCACACAAGATAAGGTCGAAACTTATCAAAGGCAAACACAACCTCCAACAACTCTTTCTCCGTTGTGGCGTAGTTCTTTTGAGCTGAATCAAGTGTCTTGCTCGCATAGTGAACAACATGTAGCTTTCCCTCTTTTCTTTGCCCTAAAATGGCTCCGACTGCATAATCACTAGCATCACACATTAGTTCAAAAGGCTAGCTCCAATCCGGAGCTTGCACAATGGGGGCGGAAATAAGGGCATGCTTTAAAGTCTCAAAAGCATTCATGCAATCATTATCAAAAACAAATTCATTATCTTTTTGCAAGAGGCTAGATAGAGGCCTAGCAATATTAGAGAAGTCCTTTATGAACCGGCGATAGAAACCGGCATGTCCCAAAAAAGAACGCACTCCCTTCACCGTAGTAGGTGGGGGCAACTTCTCTATGACCTCAATCTTGGCCCTATCTACCTCAATTCCCTTTTGGGAAATCTTGTGTCCCAACACAATGCCATCCTCAACCATGAAATGACACTTCTCCCAATTAAGCACTAGATTCATCTTTTGACATCTTTGAAGCACATTTTTCAAGTTCTTGAGACAATCATCAAAAGACGAACCTACTACGGAGAAGTCATCCATGAATACCTCAATGATATCTTCCAACATGTCCGAAAAGATGGCGGCCATACACCTTTGAAATGTAGAGGGCGCATTGCACAAACCAATTGACATCTTTCGATAAGCAAAGGTACCAAATGGACAAGTGAATGTAGTCCTTTCTTGGTCCTCGGGGTGGATGAGAATTTGAAAGAACCCCGAATAACCATCAAGGAAAAAAATATGGGAATGGCCCGCCAATCTTTCCAATATTTGATCTATAAAGGGGATGGGGAAATGATCTTTCCGGGTGGCTTTATTCAATCTCCGGTAATCTATGCACATACGCCACCCGGTTACCGATCTAGTGGAGATTTGTTCTCCCTTTTCATTAGTGATGACGGTCATGCCTCCCTTTTTAGGGACCACATGGACGGGACTAACCCACCGACTATCGGAGATAGGGTAGATTATCCCCGCCTCAAGGAGTTTCAAGACCTCCTTTTTGACCACTTCCTTCATATTGGGATTCAACCTCCTTTGAGGCTCAATAGAAGAAGCATGATCGTCATCAAGATGAATTCTATGCATGCATAGAGTAGGACTTAGCCCTTTGAGGTCTTTAATGCTATACCCAATGGCACTTCTATGTTCCCGAAGGACATCAAGAAGTTGAGTAAGTTGAGTGCCTTCAAGTGTAGCATTGACTATCACCGGGTAAGTCTCACCCTTACCAAGAAAAGCATATTTTAAAGAAGGGGGAGGGGTTTCAACTCTACCTTGGGAGGAGGCTTAGAACTCTCCTCCTTAGGTGAAGGTATCTCAAGGGCCTCAATCTTCTCCTTCTTAGAACAATAAATTGAAGAGGCATCCATGGTAAGCTTGAAGTTTTTCCCTTCCTCATTATCTTCCAAATCTTCTCCCAAAAGTACATCTTCCAAGGGGTCTTTCTTACCCCTTAAACTCTTCAAAGTCAAGACCTCTTCATCAAAACTATTTATCCTCTTCACCTCTTCCAATATTGGAGACTTCATTGATTGCTTGAAAGCAAATTCCATGCTCTCATCTCCTACCCTCAAAGTAAGCAAATCTCGCTTCATATCAACAAGAACTCCAGCCGTTTTAAGGAAAGGCCTCCCAAGTATAAGAGGGACTTGAGAGTCTTCCTCCATCTCCATAACCACAAAGTCACAAGGGATGAAAACCCTTCCAACTTGGACCGGTACATCCTCCAACTCTCCAACCGGAACTTTCACCGATGTATCGGCGAGTTGAATGACCCTCCTAGTAGGCTTGAGCTCAAAATTAAGTTGTTTAGCGATGGACAAGGGCATCAAACTCACACTTGCCCCCAAATCCGCCAAGGCCCTCTTGGGCTCCAAGTCCCCAATCTTCAAAGGAATAGAAAATGACCCCGGATCTTCAAGATTCTTGGGTAGCTTGTTTTGAAGTACGGCACTAACCTCGGCGGTCAAAGCAATGGTGGAACTTTCCTCAAGCTTGGTCTTGTTGGAGAGGAGCTCCTTAAGAAACTTGGCATAAGTAGGCATTTGAGACATGGCTTGGAGAAAAGGGATGTGCACTTGAAGTCCTTTCATGACTTCTAAGAATTTCATGAATTTATCATTGAGTTGCTTCTTAGCTAGCCTTTGAGGAAAAGGAACCGGAGGCACATAAGACTTGGGTGCCGCTTGACTAGCCTCTTTGCGTTGCTCATGAACCTCTTTCTCTTGGCTTGGCACAACATCACCTTCATCCTCCACAATTACCTCCTCAAGAAGCTTCTCAACCTCCCCTTCACTCCCCCTTTTCTCAACTTTCGGGCTTTCATTCACCTCACTAGGCATCCTAGGCCCCTCATAGTTTGCTCCGGATCTCAAAGTAATGGCCTTAGCATGCTCGTGAATCACGGGTTGGCTTGGGAATTGAGTAGAAGAAGAAGAAGAACTGCTTACTTGTTGGGCAATTTGGGCAAGTTGGGTCTCAATCATTTTGTTGTAAGGAAGAGTGAATATCCCCAAACTTCTTATCATTATCGGCATTGGTCTTGGTTTGTTGGGCTAGGAAAAGTTGAAGTGTAGACTCAAGTGATGAAGGCTTGGGTGGGTTAGGCTCAAAGGGTGGTCTTTGTTGTGGTTGGTTGAAAATCGGGTGGTCAAAAGTTGGAGGAGTAGTTGTTGTGATTTTGTGGTGGGGGATTTTTCCATGTTCCTTGAGAGGGGTTGTTCCACCTCCCTTGGTTGTTGAAGTTTGAAGGCCCCTCTTGTCTTGCACCAACCTATGCTACATAATCGTAGATCCTCCACAATAAGAGCTTGCATGATCGGTGCCTCCACAAATTTCACAAGAAAAAGCTTGGGAAGGTGGTTGGCTTGGGGATGCCAAGTTCACCTTCTCAAGTTTCTTAGCTAGAGTGTCTAGCTTAGCATGGATATGATCCATGGCCTCCACATCATACTTACCTTTACCACTAACCTTCTTGCTTGTAGACCTTGTGTTTCCCCAAGAGTAGTGCCTCACAACCTCTTCTATGGTGGGCTCAATATCTTCAACCCGTAGCTTGGTGAGTTGACCCCCCGCTCCGGAATCAAGACTAGCTCTAGTCATAGGAAGCAACCCATCATAGAAACTTTGCATCAACATCCATTGACTATACCCATGGTGCGGACACGACCTTCGGAGGTCTTTGAACCTATCCCATGCCTCATTCAAACTCTCATCTTCATCTTGTATGAAATTAGAGATCTTCCTCCTAGCCTCGGAAGTCTTCTCTTGGGAGTAGAACTCATCAACAAAAGCCGCCGTTACTTGTGCCCAAGTAGTCAAGGAATCGGGAGGTAGAGATTGTAACCACTTCTTGGCTTTCCCCGTGAGAGAGAAATGAAAAAGATTAAGCCTCACGAACTCTTGAGTAACATTATTTTGCTTGACCGTGGCACAAAGCTCAAGAAACTTCGCCAAAATGGTCAAGGGGACACTCATGAGCACATCCTCCATAAGGCTCTTGCTTGATCATTCTAATCAAGTGTGGAGAGAACTCAAAGTTAGCGGTTGTTGTCGGCCTCCGAATCCCACTTTTGAGCTCAAATGCTTCGGGGTGACCATAGTCCCTCAAAGCTCTTGGAACGGGTGGATCCTCCGCCATAATACTAGAAGTTGAAGAACGAGATTGATCTTCCTAAAACACCTCCCCCAGTTGCTCCTTACTAGTAGATAGTACCCTTGGTTCCCAAAAAATCCTCCTCAACTCCCGTAAAGTGCCCTCAAGATTGTGGTCAATTGGAAGCAATGGATCTCCTCGTAACCTTCTTGACATGCAAATACAAAAGCTAAAGGGAAAGATTAGTAACACAAGGGATTACCACCAAGTAGTAAGCAACCAATTGGTAACCAAAAGAAAACAAAAATTAGAAGAGGGGAGGAGGAATAGACTTGACTTAGACTCAAAAATCACAATTCAATGCAATGTAATCCGTTGCTTCCCCGGCAACGGTGCCAAAATTTGACATGGTCGTTGCACGTGCCAAATTAATATACCTAACTTAGCCTAGTTTAGGGCAAGAAAGGGCCGATTCCATAAGGAAGCATGGATTAGCAAGGTTTGAAAGGAATTAAGCGAGCTAAGCCTATTTTTAGTGAATTTTGAGATTAAATGATTAACTAATAAACTAAGAACGAGTTAGCTGACAATTTAAGTAAATGATTGAGTTTAACAATAAAAGGAAGACACTAGGGATAGGGGAATCACTAGTTAACCAATTGCTAACCTATTCGTCCAGCCAAGGGGATTCATTAGGATCAACTGAGGGACTAAGGTCACTCATATGTTTCCTAATTACTCTCTCGAGCTAATTAGGAGGACTTAATCAACCAATTTTACCTATTCTCATGGTAAAATCAATCGATCAAGTATTTCCACAACTCGTAGCGATTCGATTAAGGTCCTACGAAGCCTAACACCTATTCTCATGGTGAAGTAAACCTATTGACTAACCTAAGGTCCATAAAAAGCATCATCTCTCAATCCTTCACTTTTGATCCCCTAATCTAATTCAATTGATGATCAAACAATTAAACAAGCAATTAAATAGGTTAGTTAACCCAATTTCTCCTAAATCACCCCCTAACTTGACTTTTGAGGTCAACTCATGATCAACCTAGTTCATCCCCTTCCCCTAGCTAAGAAATTACTCTAAAGCCATCAAAGAAGCAAAATAAAAAGCTTTAGATATCAATAGAAGATCAACAATGGTGGAAAACATTATAAATGAGCTAAACATAAACTAACCAACACTAATCAAAGGCTAAAATAAGATAAGCAAGTAATAAAGCAAAATAAAGCAAAGGGATAAAAGAAATACTCTAAATAAATGAACATCAAATGAAAGAGTCCATGGAAATACCTTCAAAAAGCTTCAAATTGATTTCAAGATCTACTTTCTCTCTCTAAAAACTACTTCTCTCTCTAAAGTTCTCTCTCTAATTAAGCTAATAATAGTTCAGAAATTAAAAACATAAATCTAAGATTATTACAAAATTAGATTTATACCCCGTATAAATAAGGGCAAAATCGTAAAAGACGAAATGAAACTACGGAGCCTGGGCCTTGGAGCGCCCGCTCCTCACAACATGGAGCGCCCGCTCCCTCATCGCTCATGGGTCGCTCCAAGTTCCTGATCCTCTGTTTTCAATTCTTGACCCATGGAGCGCCCACTCCCTCTCCTGTGGAGCGCCCGCTCCCTTGTTATAAGCCTCTTTCTTGCTTGATAACCTTCAAAACACTCAAGGCAAATATTAGATGGGGAGGGGGGGTATGCATATGCAAATGCAACAACCTATATACATCCTAACTATATGCAAATGAGCTAAACTAGATGCTAAACACGAGATAATAAAAAATGATGAAAAAGGGAAGGAAAAGGAAGTTAAATGACCTAAAATGCATTTAAATGCCCTAAAACTACATGCAAATAAGTGAACCTAAAGTCCACTTATCAATAGGACCACCACTTTAAAACACTAGAAATCAAAACAATACTCTTAAAAGTCATCAATGATAATTTGTTATTCAAAAGATCACAAAGGACCCACCACCAACTACATTATTAAATTGTGTGCATTGGTGAAATGGAAAGTTTATTGTGGGATGGAGAGAGTAGTATTTTTGCTATAAATGCCCAGAACCTGTCCAAAAACGAAATTTATGAAACTGGTATGTAATTCTTACGAATTACATCACTATTTTTTTTGTGAACAACAAGAAGTTAAATTATCAAACTAGTAATATAAACTAACTATTAAACACCTAATTAAAGATTCTCTTCAACAGTTCATACCAAATCCTTTAAATCAAATACCCCAATTCAATTTCAAACACAAACCCTAATTCCATAAACTTGATAAAAAAGAAATTAAAGTGTGAATTCAACTTACCCACTACTAAGGAAGATTAAGGATGGAGAAAACATAGAAATTTGATCCTAAACCGTGCACTACCCCAAAACGAATTAGCACGTGGCTTTGCTCCCTTTTCTTCATCCCCTGTTTTCTCTTCCATTCATGTGCGTGTGTTCATCTTCATTGACACCGTAAGTGGTTCGTTGGAGCCGGCCATCTCTCACCTTTTCTTATCTCCCCTTCGAAATCCCTCTTCTCCCGTTCCTCTTTCTCCATTGCCTTCTACTTTCTTTCTTTCCTTTTCACAGAGGAAAAAATAGTTTTTTTAAAGTATAAGTGAATCACCCTTCCCCCTCCTAAGTCCTAACTTACTTCCATGACATCTCATCTATTCTATTTGGTCTAACTATATAATTCTAAAAAAACTTCCATTAAGATATTATAATATGATTAACTAAATAGATGACATTAGCTTTCAAATAATTTCGTAGTCAAACTCAATTTCTTTAAAAAGAATACAAGGATTATAAATATATAATCAAGCTAATAATCATAGTTACCAATTAATAATTACTCTTGAAAATAGAGGTATTACAATATTTATCTCCTCCTTACTCCCTTCTTTCCTTTTTCTCTCTCCTCCCTACCCTTACTTGTTGGGCATCTTCAGTAGTACGTATTTAAGGAGCTTGTGTTGGAATTGGTGGAATCAGGAGATATGGTGCCATCACGACCGTACATCAAAGCCTTCAACCCATAAGCCTCATTCTCATCATAGACGTATGTCTTGAGGTTAAGGTGAGACCCATACCCTGCTTCTGGTCAGGAGAATGGACGACAGGATAGAAGCTAATGGAAGAACGTGTAGTAGGTTGCGAAGCAGGGGTGTTGAGCTCATATTCATAGCAAATGATGAAAGTTTGAAGAAAGAGGCGAGTGAGGAAAAAGGTGGTCGCTACAGCCTACAAGGGCTTGGGAAAACTGATTGGTGCAACGAGTGTAGGGAGTTGGCTAGTTGTGAAAAGTCCTTTTTTTTTTGGTGAAAAAGGCATACTCATTCAAACATAACATAGAAAGCGTTTAGCCACTAGGTCTATCACAACATACAAATAGTTTAGTACAATCACTAATGTAAATGTTCGAAGCATAACTAGGTGGGGTGGGAAAAGTCCTAGTTTGATTGACATCTACATTACAAGAGGTTTTCTTGGTCATAATATCCGCTAGAGCATTGCCTTCCCTGCAGGTCCATCTGACCTCGATCTCCTGGAACCTTGAGCTAAACTCCCTGCACATTTGAATGTCATGATAATAAATGTCTATTCTTATCCATTTGTAATCCGTCATTTCTATAGCTGCTCTTGAATCCGAGTACACCACAAGGTGTAAGATGTTGCAATTAGTAGCCAATTGTAACCCATTTCGTATACTTCTGAGTTCCGCATATAAGGGATTGCTGATGAAGTTTTTTCTTTGGAAGCCATTCACCCAACAACCCTTTTCATCTCTAATAACACCTGCCATAATAGAGTATGTAGTGAAGGAACAAAAGGATGCATCGACATGTAAATATTTAGCACCACGAGTGTAATACCCCGAATTTCTAAATTATATTATTAGCTTTAAAACGTATTAATTACATTATAAATTATATTATTAGCGAAAATACGTGTTAATTAAAATTTTGAGTTTTATTAAAGTATTAATTTTTATTACGATTATATACCGAAAAATTGCTTTTAATAATGCAACCTTTTGCCCGTTCGCAAATAATATAGCAACCTTTTAATTATTCTGGAATAATGCAACCTTTATACCCCATTTATTTTAAATGAGTAAATACCGGCTATGACCTGAAGCATGGGTAAACAGAGGCTAATAATTGGCTCTCAAAACAATTTTTATTAAAAAAAATAAAAACAAAAAGATAAAAAACAAAAAACAAAAATAAAACTCATAACCCCCACCCCACCCCACGTAAATACTCCCTGCTCCCTCTCTCTCCCCCCCAACCCCATCCAACCTCCTCCCTTTCCCAGCCAACGACATCACCGTCGGATACGTTCTTTCCCCTTATCGCCGGCTACAAACTCTCCCCTCACCGCCGGATTCAATTATTCCTCTTCTCCCTTGTTGAGTTTCACTGGTTTTAATGTTGGTAGTGGTTGGATGTAGTGCGGTCTTGGTGGTTTTCATTGTGGCGAAGGTGGTTTCGGTGGATTCTGGTTGAATGTCAATCGTTTTTTGGATGGATTGGGTTCGCTTTTGGTGTGGTGTTGGCGATCTGTGGGGTTGCAAGGTGGTTTTGGGGGTGGTGTAGCAGGGGTGTGGTGGTTTTTCATTTTGCTCATCGTTGGATTCAACGATAAGCAAGGAGCTTGGCGAAATCGATGGACAAATCAATGATATTTTTTGAGCATTATTGTAAGATTTATGTCATTTTGATGTTGCGAAGCTCAATTTTCACCACTTATAAAATGGCATGATTTTGAAGTATTCATTGTTCTTATTAGTGTTTAATTCATCTCATTGGAGGTTTAATCGATGTATTTTTGTTGCTTATAAGTTGCAATTGCTTGATATCATGCTTCTTATTATATCTTGAGTTATGACTAGAACAATATAGCCTATTATGAGCGGCTTTGGTTTCAAAAATTTCTGTTCGAAAATGTGCTGGGAGATTTGCTTGGTGTTAGTAGCAAGGGTGATTCGATTCTCCATATACAACTAGGCATGATGCACCGAGAGATGTGGTGTTCAATGGTCAGGGACGAGATGTTGGTGGCGATGGAGGGGGACTAGGGGAGGACAAGGTGGCAGACTGGCAGTGGGTGGGGGTGGTGTTGTCATAGTTTAGGTTTTTTTTAAAGTTTATTTAATTTTATTATTTAAAATTTTAAGTTTTAAATAAAAATTACCAATGCTTCATGTAACCGGTCATTTGTCCTATTTAAAATAAATGGGGTATAAAGGTTGCATTACTCCAGAATAATCAAAAGGTTGCATTATTATTTGTAAATCGTCAAAAGGTTGCATTATTATAAGCAATTTTTCCATTATTTTAAACACACTAATTATTTTGATATAATATTATTTCCATTATTAATGTTATTAGTTAGTATCAAAATTATTTTAAACAACTACTTTAAAATGTTATTTCATTAAAATGTTATTTCATGTACTAGTATAAACATTTTGATGTACAAATTTTAGTTAAACAAGTTTGCTGAATTTACATCTAGTGCCCTTATCACACCTATGCACGTATCACCCTCACCATCTCCTTCTTCCATCTTCCATCTAACCATAGGAAATGGTTTCTCCAAAACCTCAAGCAAGCTCATAACTCTCCACTTGCAAATGTCAGATTTTATCACCTATTTTCCGACCAAAATTTGATCTTAGTCAAACAAGCAATCTTCATCTTCAATGACCAAATCTCCCCCCATCAATGGAGCTTGACCAAAGAAACCCCAAAATCAAAATTTTCCCTTCTATAAATACCCAACTCAACCCACTCAATTAATCAAGCAAACACCATTCAAGTTTGCTTCACATCTTTCTCCTTCTATTTAAATTTCTGCTTTCCATTTTTTTAAAAAGGCTTGAACCACCATTAGAACAAAAATTCAAAACCACCATTAAAACCACCCAAAGCTCCACCACTTAAACCACCACAACCAAAACCCGAACCACCCTCCACTGCACTCCGACCGCCCAGCCACATCGCCCCCACCGCGGCACTGCTTCTGCCGCCGCGCCCCAGTAGCGACCTACCCAAAGCCAGCCACACAGCCCCCTTTCGCACCTCCCATTCGACCTCAACCGCCCAAAAACGCCGCCCCTCCTTGCTGCCGCCAGCCAGCCACGATGCCCAGCCACCGCGTCCATCCACCGGCCACCAAGGTCTCCGGAAACCGGCACAAAACCGGCAGCCACCCTCCTTCCTCTGTTTTCTCTTCTCTTCTTTCCTCTTCTACTGCTTCTTTTTCTTTTCTTCTCTTATTTTGTTTCCACTTAACCCAAATGACCCAAATAAAATAACCCAAAGCCCAAACTTCTCTTCACTTAAATCTGATTTTTATTTAGCTTAGCCCAACACTTTAAATTAATCCATCTTTCTTTACTAGTTTTATTTTGTTTAATTGAAATAAAAGTTCCATTTAGCTTTATTATTCTATTAGTAATTATATTAACTCTTCATAACTTAAAAATATTTCTAAGTTTCTAAAATAAAATAATAAATATATTGAAGTTGATTTTCTATGTTTATTTAAATTATTTATAATGTATAAGTTAAATAAATATTAAAGTTGAAATAATGTTTAAGTACTTAAAATGATTTTTATAAATAAATTCGAGAAATATAAACTTTGATTTATAAACTTCCTTGAAATAAAAATAAGTTTCTTTAAATTATTTAAATTATTTATTTATAAAATTATAAGGGGTTATTTAGGAAACTGATTTTTAGATTTCGTTTAATTGTAGACTCCGATCTAGTAGAAGAAGATTATCAAGAGTGCGATCAACTCGAGGATTAACTTCGGACACGCTTCAAGAGGTAATTACCAATGTTCATCCACATGTAGATTCCGTAAAATAAAACGATTTAACCTTAAGATTATGTAAATTAATCATGTGATTATGTGATAATAAAGTTAATATGTGGATATTGATTATGGATTAGTTATGGGTTATGATTATCAAATTTTTGTATGAATTATGAGTAACAAATGGATAACAAGTGTGGATTGAGATTCCGAACCATGAATATGGAAGTTGGACTATGGACTATGACAATGATTATTATAGCATCATTAATATCGTAATTAAACTCGATAACGACTTAATCTTTTACCCTTATTCTCGATACAGGTTTTATGTATTATTATTATTATTATTATTGTTATTATTATTATCGTTATTGTTTATCATAGTAATTATAATTATAATTATTTATTATTAATATGGAAGTTATAAATGGAAGTTGACATTGTGATGAACATGTGATAATGGAAATGATTATGAGTTAATGTAACCAAGTGATGGTTGAGAATATGAATATGCTATCGGAATTAGCTATGTATGAAATGAGTTATGAAATTGGAGTAACGGTTTTCACTCTCGATTAAATGAACGATGCATATGTGAACATGTGATATGTGATAACTTGAAGTCAAAACTATAAATCACTTAAAGTGAAATAAAGGAAGGAAGTGATGAACAGGTTGCCCTGTATTGGAGGTTCAGTGGCCACCTACAGGTTCTTTTGTTACTATGCTGAAACTTGATGTTATTTGTCTTCCTTCTATCTTGACGTGCTCCAAGTTAGAAGGGGTGTGCACACTAGGGACTCTGTTTTATGGCCAATATTATTTTAGTGGGTGGCTTACGTGGTGTATCACTGGCCCACTGTGTAAGTGGTTTACGTGGTGTATCACCGGCTCACACTATTTAAGCAAGTGGTTTACGTGGTGCATCACCGGCTTGCTAGCGTTCTCCTTCCCTTCCATAAATGAAATATAATATTGCTATGTTAATGTGACCTATTAAATGTATTTATTTATGTGCTATGCTTTTCAACTCGACTTATATAATATTTTCAACGTATTTTGAACTTAAGTACTTTACGGGATGGGGTTGAAATTACTCAGTTTATTTGATTTTTGGGAGCTTGTCTCTCTTGTCTTTTTCAATGTTTATTTGCAGGTGGGTGATCGAGGGGAATTATGAGAGATCAACTAGAAGTTTTCATCCACCTAGTTTAATATTTTGCTTCCGCTAGAACTCTGAAACACTTAATATTTAGTACTTAACGAACAAGTGTAATTTGGTTGTAAGGATTTTTAATTAAGTTTGGAATGAATATGTTTCGGTTACTCAGCCTTGCACTTAATTCCATGGAGTTGAGTGCGGCGGTAACACTCCATCCAAGTCGAGCCCTCGTTGATTTCCCCTCAAACGAGTTTTATTAATATAAAAAGGGTCCGGTTTGGGCGGGGTGTTACAATGAGTGGCCACAATGTCACCCAAATGTGGCTGAGAGGTAGGAACCTGGGGTGGTGGTGAATTGAAAGCTACAAATTCCCAAACCAAGGTCACTGCTCTAGAGATCGTCTGTTGGAATACTGGTGTGTTTCTATTTCCAGATTTCAAAACAGAGGGAGGGGAAGATTTGTGGCCAGGGGAGGCCTCTAACCTGAAGGCTTGACCTTAGGTTAGAAGCAAGCCATTAGTGGATGTCACCTTTTAGTAAGGAGGAGGGGAGAGAGAGGGCTTGTCAAACCTCTTGGGCTTTGACACAATCACGGAGGACGTGTAAGGTGTTTTTAAGGTCATTGGTGCAGCAAGGACAATGTGGGTCAGGGGTAATGTTTCTTTTGTAGAGGAGGGCCTTGTGAGGTAGTCTATCCCACCATACAAGCCAAAGGAAGAATTTGGTCTTAGGTAGGATCTTAAGTTTCCAAAGTCAACGAAGGTCACCTTTAGACTCAATGTGATTGATGTTGGCTTTATATGCAGCAGACAGTGAGAACTTATTCTAATATGTTAGGAGAGAGATTGGGCTGTCCTCCCCAACATGATTTGAGAGCTCAATGGAATGGATTCTTTCTAGAATGTGTGGTGGGAGATCGAAAGATATGTGTGAGAAATCCCAAGTGTTAGAAGAGATGCAAGCACTAAGGGGCAAGTCAGTTTCATGTTCTAGGAGGGGGCCCTGGATCAGGTGTCTAAGGGAGGAGCCACCAATCCAAGTATCGTGCCATAGGGATTTGGAATGACCATTCCTAATGATCCAAGAGCTATTGTTCATGAGGGTATCCCATCCCAAGCCCACATTTTTCCAAATAAAGGACCCTTTTAGAAATTTGACCACATAGTTACTCCTAACATACTTCGACTTAACACACTTAGTAGCCAAGTTTTCTTCTCCATGACATAATCTCCACCCTAATTTAGCCATAGAAGCCACATTAAGGTGTAGATGGCTCCTAATACCTAGGCCTCCCATGTCTTTAGGAAGGAAGGTTGATTCCTTCCCTACAAGATGAAGTTTAGAACCCCCCCCCTTTTCCCCATAGAAAGTCATTGCAAATGTTGTCAAGCTCATTTAGGGTGGCTTTACGTAAGTGGTGGATTTGCATATAATAAGAGGGGATGGTATTGAGAGTGAAGGAGATGAGGCACAATCGTCCCGCTTTTGAGAGAAAGTTTGCTTTCCACTTAGCAATTTACCTCTTACTTTGTTGACAACGAATTGGACATCCGCTCTATTAGGCCTCTTATGGGATATGGGCATTCCAAGATATGAACCTAAATTCTCACTTTCCTCCACACCTATAGTATCTTGAAAGAGCTTCCTATGGTCATGAGAAGTGTTGGGGGAGAAAACCAACCTACTTTTGCTTTCATTTACTTTCTGTCCCGAAATCTCACAAAAGAATTCTAAGGTTTCCCTTACTTTAAAGGCCGTATTTTCGTCTACCCTCCCAAAAAGTAAGAGATCGTCAGCAAACAACAAGTGAGACACTGGAACCCTTTTACTTCCTACCCAAAATGGAGTCCACTCTTTTGTAACACAAGCATTATTAATCAGATGAGAAAATACTTCAAGGCACAAGTTGAAAATGTACGGTGACATGGGGTCCCCTTGGCGTAGCCCTCTAGAGTGGTGAAAAGGGGTAGTTTTCTGCCCATTTACCAGGATTAAGGAGGAGGCACTTGAGATACAACTCATAATGAGTCTGATCATATGATTATCAAGATGGTGGTAAATGAGACAATTCCTCACAAAGTTCCACTCCATGCGGTCATAGGCCTTTTCTAAATCCACCTTAAGGGCAAACCACCCCCACTTTCCTTTCTTCTTGTGCATTGAGTGTAGTATTTCAGATGCTATAATAACATTTGTTTCAGTGCCCCTTCCTTTTGTGAAACTGTGTTGATTCTCAGAAATACTTGAGGACATAATGGGTTTCAGCCTATTAACAATGATTTTAGTGACCAGTTTGTACAATGTATTGCAAAGGCTAATGGGTCTCAGGTGCTTAACCAATTTCGGGTTTTCCTGTTTGGGGATGAGGCAAATAAGGGCATGGCCTAGGTCTTCCGGAATTTTCCCATTTTTAAACCAAGAACTTAGTTCAATGCAAATTTTCGGACCCACCACCCCCCATTGTTTCTGAAAGAAAATATGATGATACCCATCCGGCCCTGGAGCCTTGTTAGGTTTCATTTGGAAAAGTGCTTTGTAGATCTCCTCATGGGTAGGCTTGAAACTTAAGTGGTCAGTCCCTATAAAGTCGATAGTGGTCCTAGGGCACGAAACTTGCTCCGAAGAATAGAGGTTAATGTAGAAATCGCGGATTAGGTTTTTAAGTGCTTCCGGGTCATTAATGTAATCCCCTACATTGTTCATGAGACAATTGATCTTGTTTTTGTTTCTAGCAATCACAACACTTCTATGGAAAAAGGAGGTATTACGTTCCCCTAAAGCTACCCAGTCGACACGACTATTGGCTAACCAGAGTTGTTCTTCTTGGTCGAGAATAAGTATCAATTCCTTTCGTAGTTCAATTTCTAGGTCAAGGTGAACCGGGGAAAGGGGATTGGATTGTAGGTAAGATTGAACTCCCTTTAGTCTAGCTTCCACTCTTTTTTTCTTAAGATAAACGTTACCGAAGGTATTTCTATTCCAATCAATTAGCTCCCTGGTCAAGTCCCTCAAACAAGTTTCTACATCCCTATGGTCCCGATTCCAACTGTTATGCAGAATGTTATGGAAGGAGGGATCAAACATCCACATTGGCTCAAATCTAAAAGGTTTATTAAGTCTAGGGCTCGGGTTATAGCGTAGAAGGATTGGGCAGTGATCAGACGAAATTCTAGGCAAATGCCACATACTTGCATTTGGGAATAAGGTTAGCCAATCACTATTACTCCACCCAATGTTGTCAAAATCGCGATTTAAATCGTTCAATCGCACGTTTTTACGTTTCTGTCAGAGCTAAAAGAGGAGAATCGGTATTAGAATCTGAATCAGGTAGAATCGCTCATAGAATCGGTAAAATGGGCCACAATCGGTAGAATCGGTCGATTCTATACGATTGAACTGATTCCACCTTAAAGCCCCAATTACACATGCTTTTGTTTTGGAGGAAGGCTCTTAATTAGCCCAAGCCCATCTTTGTTTTCTATCCAGCCCAAACGCTCCTACAACCCATCTTTCTTCATTTTCTCTTTCTGCCCAACAATTTGAACGCTCTTAAGAGCAGCTAAAAGCAGTACGACACGCACCACTTCATCTCCTTCTCCAGCAATTCATTTTCTACATTCAGGTAAATCAATTCTACTCTATTGTTTTTCCAACTTCAATTCTACTTCATTTTCTTATTTCTTATTTCTTGTTTTGATTGAGATTTTCTACTCTTCTACCTCTTTGTCTTTTTTCTCAGTTTGTTAATTTAGGGTATTTGATTTTCGTTTTGCCATTTCTTATTTCATTTTGCCCAACAATTTTAGTTTTGCCATTTCTTTTAGTTTATGGATTATATAGTGAGCAACAACATTTAATTATTTTTTTTCGTAGATTCTTTTAAGTTGTAATATGCTCAGAATTTTTCTATGACATGTTCAATAGATAGAGAACGAACTGAACTGCAATCGACCCCTTCATTTAAGAGTAATGCTAATATTGTTGTTGCTAATAGGATTACTGCATTATTTTGTTATGATTAATAGTACTTCTCAATGATGCTAAATTGCTAATTGTAAGTAAAACATTTAAACGCTATTATTGGTTGTTAAGTATTAAGTCTTACGTCATAAAGTTGTAACTTGTAACGTTTGAAGTTTTTTGGTAATGACTTAATTTTTTATATTAATAGATTATATTTAATTAATAAATATACAATAAAATGTCAACTATTACATAAAAAAGAAGAGTAATGTAGTAACATATAGGTATATTATCCATTAATACCTAAGTAAATGATACTAAATGTGTAATTTGACAACTTTTAGCTTTGTTTTCCTTAAGATATGAGCAAAAAATGAACATGAATAAGTGTTATGTCTTATTTCTTTGAAAATCGGAGAATCTTACGATTCTACGATTCGATTCTACGATCCGATTCTGTGGGACTCTTCCGATTCAACGTAGAAGCTCGATTTTAACAGTCTTGACTCCACCCTCTATCCAACCTCTCATAAATTGGATTATGCCGTCTCATATTGTACCATGTGTACTTTGGGCCATTAAAACCCAAATCAATCAAATTACAGAAGTTTATAGTTTGATTGAAAAGGTCCGCTCGACTTTGCACAATTTGACGCCCTCCAAGTTTGTCACCAGGAATCATAATTTCATTGCAATCTCCCATTACTAACCATAGCAGATTAATAGCATTAGCAATATCACACAAATTAGCCCATACTTTTTTTCTTTCATGAAATTTCGGATTAGCATAGATACTAGAAATGAAGAAAGATTTAGTAAGGGATTTTACCTCCAACAACCCATGGATACCTTGAACACTCTCGTTGATTGGCGTGAAGGACACCCTAGAAGAGTTCCAAAGCACGAGAATGCCGCCTCCAAAGCCCAGTGGGTCGACTAGATGCCAAGAGTCAAAGGGGAGGCTTTGAACAATGATGGTAGTGTTAGCTCTAGCCACGCGAGTTTCGGCAAGAACCACCACGTCGGGGTTATGGTTCATGATAAAGTGACGAAGGTTAGGCTTAAAGGAAGGATTGCTTATACCTCTTGCATTCCAAAATAGGATTGACATATTATATGGAAGGTATGGATTTTTCTTGAGTGCATTCAACACCTCCGTTTATCGTCCCTCCCACTCGGAATGGTATTGCCTTGTTGTTGGGTCGTACCACAGAATCCTTTGAGGGGTTGTTCTTATCTTCATACGATTTGGGCTTTTTAAGTCTCTTCCCTCTTCCTAATTCACTCTGATCGTCATTTGCTTGAGCATGGGTAGGGTTTGAATGACAATGAGTGAGTTCGTGTTGCTGAGAGTTGACATCAAGATTGATAGGAATCTCACCACCACTATCTTCCTCCAAAGGGGCAGTAGAGGTGTTCGGTCTAACTAGGGCCCAAGTTTGTCTAGCAGCTCCTTTTCGTCGACTTCGACTTCGACCTCTTTCTCTAGTAGCCATTTGAGGAACACCCAAAACACTTGGGGGAGGTGACTTGTTGCTTGAGTTGAGGTAGGTGAGCGGGAACGAGTTCCTCTTCTTGAGTTTTCATGAGCAACTCTCTCATGGGAGGGTTTACCACCATTGGATTGCATATGAGTTGCTTCACAAGTTGGAATGGGAGTTTCACTAGAGCATTTCTCGTCGGCATTAGATAAGATATAGGAGGGCTAGTGTTGGTTTGCCCATAATTTCTTGGTGGTTCATGGTCGTCGTGACGATTTCCGCGGATGAGGATGGTGGTGATGGAGGTGTTGGTGTTTGAGTTTGGTGGTTGAAATTGGATGGAGGTTTGGTTTGTGGCGTCATTTTCTGTGGTTGGGAGGTGTAGTATTAGAGCATGTACAATGGTGTGGTTTTAATTAGTCTAACTATGCTAAGACTAAGTCTTATATAGCTTTGCCATTGTGGATAATTAGTCTAGCTTTGAGAAAAATGGAGTTGGTCCCAACTACTAGACCAACCCAAGCCTAGGATGGAGTGCCTCCACTAATAATATGTGTACATGTGGCATAGAGAGATGCTTTCTCTCCCTTCTCACGTGTGGCCGGGCAATTGTCTAGGCAAATTGTTGCTCTCTCTCTCTCTTGCAATGCTTAATTGTATTGAATGTTTTAACTCTTAAGTTTTTTGAACTACAAACTTTGTAACATTAATTTAAAAAAGTGTGCCAATAATTACTAGAAAAAAAATTCACCAATGTTTATATTTTATTTTTGTCTATAAATTGAGCCCAAATTTGATACAGTTTCACATACTTTTTTCTAACCTATTTTTCTTTCTACTCATTTTCTCCTTTCAAAAATTATTTTCTCCTATCAAAAATCATGAAAAGGACCACTAAAGATGAACGGGATACTTACTAGAATTATCGAGACCCAACCGAGTATGAACAAGTTTAACCTCAAAATGGAGCGGGGCTAACCTCAACCGAACCAATTATGTTTAATCGAATTTTTCGTGATGTAATTATATAATGATTTTTAATATACAAATATTAAATTGCATAATTAATAATTAAACTCTCGCTATTTAAAATCTGAATATAAATAATCTAGTCAATATAAATAAAAAGTTGTTTTTTAATATTATTGGCTAAGAAAGAGATCATATGGTGGGGTATAGTAAAAGTAGGAGAGAGAAATAAAAAGACTAATTAAAACTAACCCACCCATTGTAAGTTTTAATGAATGAGTGAGTGTAGAGTTAATGGAATATAAGGTATAAGAAGGAGGAAAGGAGAGAGAAAGAGAGAAAAATGACAAGACTAAGGGATTGTTGGTCTTGCCATTGTACATGGTTCTTAGTTTTTATAGGAGAGAGAGGGGAAGTGTTGGTAGAAAGGTTAGTCACTTTTTTAGGAGAGAGAGATGGGGATTTGGAATTAGGGGTAATAGGACTGAGAGGTGGGGGTATGATTTCATAGGAGTGCCACGTTTCAGAAATTGGGGTGATTGAATCTCATCCAAGGGCTCATGATCAACCCCACACTCCACATCATCACATCCCTGCAAAGTAGCAAAGGTATTTTTCAAGAGAATGGGATGTTTGCCTTCCCCATGCAAGGTCTGATTACACTGAGTAATGACTACTTTGGTGGAGGTAGGGGTGTCAATTCGGTTAATCGGTTCGGTTCTGGTTGGAACCAAACGGTTCGGTTTACTTCGGTTCGGTTTACTTCGGTTCGGTTGACTTCGGTTAATTTTTTCACGTTAAATTGTTTCGGTTGTAACTTTTTCGGTTTCGGTTCGGTTAATTGCAGTTAATTTAGCCCTTTTTTCAGTTCGATTCGGTTACGATTGTCTATCCGGTTTGACCCATTCGGTTTCAGTAAAAAACGGTTTACTATTCAATCGTCCATATCAGTTCAACGGTTATTTTCGGTTTTAATTCAGTGAATTTCAGTTTTGTATGAAAAACCGCATCGGTTATCGTTTAAGTATTGAGTGTCCTTCCAAAATTTTCGTTTTTAAAAATATATATAATTTCTTTCTATAGATCGAATGTGTTTCAAGTTACGTCAATTCGGTTAACTGAGTCGATTTGAAATGACCCGTAATGGGTCGGATCGAGTCTGGTCGGATCACCTTTAATTGGATTAGATCAGGTCAGTTACGGGCAAAAGCCGAATCATTGCTTGGTCGGGTTCAAGTGAAGTTCAAGTCAAACGAATATCAGGTCGGGTATAACGGGTCTGGATAAACATGTATCGAATAATGGTCGGGTTTATATGGGTCAATTCGGGATTTGTGGCCTTTGGATCGCGAGTTGTTTCTGGTCGAACTTAAAGGTGATAACTAGTCGGATCGAGTTTCGTTTTGCTGAACTCATCTCGTTAACAACTCAAGTAGATCTTTGACGGACTTCTAACCAAATTGAACGAACTTGGACCTAGTTTGACTCGAGTGAATCTTGAGCTATTTGCGAGATTTTTGGTCATTTTACACCCATAAGATACATTGTACATAAAAAGTTGAGCTCGAGCAGTTCACAAGCAGTCTCGCTCGAATCAATCATTGTACATAAATGTAAGATACTTAAGATCAGTCATCAATGTTTTAGATCAAGAATCAATCATCAATGTTTTAGATTAAGAAATGATATAGTTAAGATCAATGTAATAGATCAATCATTAATATGTTATATGAATATCAATGTACAAAATAAGTGGGATCAATGTATAATATATTAAATCAATTTATTAGATCAACCATCCATATATTAGATTAATGTCTAAGATATATAGTTAAGATCGATGTTATAAGAGCATCAATATATCTGATAAATATATGAGATAGTTAATATCAATGTGTTAGATCAAACATTAATATATTAGATCAATCATACCAATGAATAATATGGGTAAGATCAATGTATTAGATTAGCGTATAAGATAGTTACCATCAATGTACTAGATTAACCATCAATATACTAGATCAATGTACAAAGTAGTTAAGATTGATGTATTAGATCAACAATCAATATTTTACTAGATAAATGTATAGGATAGTTAGCATTAATGTAGTACATCAATTAACATTATATAAGAACAATGTACTGTATGACAATTAAGATTATTGGATGATTTAGATCAATCATCAATGTATAACATTATCGAATTAGATAACCTACCTTTTAGTTAGGTATATATATATATATATATATATATATATATATATATATATATATATATATATATATATATATAAATTTGAGTGACTATGAGTTTATAAATTTTCAAATTCAGTTTAGTTTAATCGATCATTAACTAATATAACGAAACTACTTCTTAAGTCTTATCAATAACGACCATCAAACATTATCGTTGATATAACTTAATAAAACAATTTTCACGATGAAAGTTATATTTCTATCGTAATTTGTACTTAATAAGATAGTTAAAATTTGTGAATAGAATCAATCATAAATATATTAAATCGTTTAGGTAAATACTAAATTACAGTACTAATTTTTATTTGTAATACTTAATTACTAATCATATTTATTTAGAATACTTAATTACTACTTATATTTATTTAGAATATTTAATTTCTACTTATATTTATTTAGAATATTTAATTTCTACTCATATTTATTTACAATACTAGTTAGTATTAGTAATTAACTAATTATATTAACTAATTCCCAAAGATCTATCCTAATCCACCATATTAGCCCAAGCAACTACGGTCCAAGCCCAAAAAAAAACCCTAAAAGAACCTTAGTATATAAAAGCCTTAACCCTCCCAATTTCATTCTCCTAATAACCTAACCCTAACTTCACTTGAGTTCACTCTCTTATTCACACAAAAACACATTCACACTCTCTGAGCTTCTCCTCTCGAGTCTCGACGGCGCTCTCTACATGGACTAGATCTCACTCTCTCCTTCTCAAAAGCCTTCAATCCTTCATTTGTTCTTCATAAGCCTTCAAACATTCACCATAAAGACATAAGCCTTCAACATTCATCAAAAAACCCAAAAAAATCGTCTTTCCCACCCTCTCAGTCCGGCGCCGGCCGGCAGCCCCACCAACCTTCATCATCTTTTAGTGGTTGCTCATTAAGAAACCCAAAAAAAACCGTCTTTCATATTTTTGCTCATTCTTTAATTTTTTTCTAGATCTAAAAATATAATCATAATTTCAACTTTTTATATCGAAAAAGAAATTCAATTTTTATCTAGATCTAAAGAAATAATCATAAGTGGTTGCTGTTTTTTAGATTGAATACTTGTTACTGTTTTTTCATTTTATGTGGATTTATGTTATTTATATATGTTTTTTTGTTTTTATATCTCATGCTTTTGTTAATTTTTCGTTAATTTATTAATTATGTATGTTTATTTTATGATTTTATTTATCTCAATCTCATGTAAAATTATTGTTCATTTTGTTAATCATGTAACATGCTTATGCTTTTCGTTGTTTTTCTCATTTTATTCGGTCATTTCTAATTTTTCATTGTTGCTTTGAATTTTTATTGTTCTGTTTTCGTTATTATACTCATGTAAAAATTGATTATTCGTTTTTACTTTCTTGAATTTTTATTTTTCTGTTTTCCATGTTGCTTGGAAGGCTTTATTGAATTACTATTTTGGAAACCTAACCCGTTTTTCTTTGTTTTTTTCTTTTTGTTATTTTTTATTTGATATTATAATATTTAACACTGTTTATGTTTTAATTTTTTTTTTTGTAGAATATTTGAAGATTCAAAGACTTAAATTCCCAAAGAAGATCCCAGTTATAGAATTAAAATTATTATAGTTTAGATGTTATTTTAATTTTATAGGGTTTTGAAGTTGTATTATACTATTTGTGTAGTTTATTTTTGATGTAATATTGTACATTCTTTTTAATAGAATTATAATATTGGTTATTTTGATATTATATTGTACACTTTATTTAATAATTGAATCAGAATATTATACTTTTGATAATTGAATTAGAAAATTATTCATGGATTCTTTTTTTTATTTGAATTAGAATATCATATGACTTTGTAATCAATTAAAATATTGTACTTTTGATGTTATATTATATACGTTACGGAAGATTACCAGGTACCATTAACTCAATAATTAATGTAGTCAAATATTTAACAGAGAAAAACAAGGTTTAGCCATAGCTTGTTGGTCATTATGAATTTCCCTAAAATATACTATAGCATTGTTCATTTGTTCTATATGGCCCATATAGAAAAATTGCTTAGGAATTATTTAAGTATAATCGTTTCATATAGTTTCTCTCATTTTATTTCATGGTAGTTTGAGCTTATGGTTCTATACTATTATTATTGAATTAAAATATTGGTATTAAGTGTAATAAATCTTATGATTTTACTTAATTTCAAATGTATTAAAATTATTATAATTTTACTAAATCTTTAAACTTAGTTGTTGAAATGATTTAGGACTTCGAAATAATTAAATAATATTATATTACTTGATTGTTATTGTTTAAATAGTTTAAAGTTTTTACATGAGTTCATTTCAGTTTATAACTATTTTAAATGTTTTATAATTGATTATAATTTTGTTCAATTTGGTTAAGTATATAATATTGTAAAATATTTTTTACTTATTTCGGTTAATATTCGGTTCGGTTCTAATCGGTTTATATAACAGTTTGAAACAGTTTTCAGTTATTTTCGGTTAATATTCGGTCCGGTTCGGTTTAAAACGATTTTTGATACAGTTAAAAACGGTTTGGTTCCTTTTCGGTTCGGTTTTGGTTCGGTTTCGGTTCGGTTTTGGTTCGGTTTCGGTTCGGTTTAAAACGGTTTTTGATATAGTTAAAAACGGTTTGGTTCCTTTTCGGTTCGGTTTTGGTTCGGTTTCGGTTCGGTTTAATGCGGTTGACTTTGAAGCAGTTGATTTCAGTTCGGTTATTTTTTCAGTTACCGGTTGATTTCGGTTCGGTTTATTCCGTTCGATTTCGGTTCGGTTAACAGTTCAACTAACAGTTTTCAACCAAACTGACAGCTCTAGGTGGAGGCACCAATATCTTTTTCCTGATTTTTGGGTGTCCACTTTTCTAGTACTCTAGGATTCTCTTTTCTATTTTGAGTAAGAGACTCATTTATTTATTATAAGAGGTGCATTAGCTTTTTTACGTTGGACTACACTCCATCCTTGTTGGTGCAAGTTTTGTTGTTTTGCATGGGTAGGGTTTACAACGTCAGTTTGTGTTGTTGACTTCTGCATGATCCATGACCCGACCCGAAAGCATTGCAAACTTTACAGTACCATGTTCCTTCTTTGAACTCAAACTCCTGGTGTACGTTCCCTAGCCACACTCCCGGTGGTGGTAGCGCTTTGTTGACAAGGACATAAATATTAGCATACCTCCTCCCTTCCCCATTGATGGAGTTGGCATATATTTTAATGGTCTTTCCCAGAGAATTTCCTATTGTGTTGAGCATGTCATGTCTAAAGAATTCGATTGGTAATTCCGGCAGACTTACCCACACCGGTCCCCATTCCATCGAGGCTTTTGAGGGCTTGAAACCTGGTTCCCACGTTTGAACCCAGAGGTGGAAACCTAAGATGAACCAAGGTCCCTGAGATATAATATCGCGCTTGACAGAGGCGGATACAGGATTATATAGATGGTGGTTCCCCAGGGAGAGAAGTGAGGGAGTGGCTTCCCATTTCCATATTTTCCTAATTTCGGAAGCTAGAAACTCTTTAGAGAAAGACTTTCCATTGACCTTGATGGTTATAGTGTTTGTCCAAGCTGCACTAATCTCTTCATATTTTTCATGCGAAATGGGGATGAAGAGGTTGCTACCCAAATCAGTTAACGGGTCGGTCGCAAATGGGAGGTGGGTGGTGGATGAAGGGTTAATGAAAGGGTTTGGGGAGTTAGCTGTAAGGGTTGCTTTGTAGTTACGTTAGTTGGGGTGGTTATGGAGGTTTAGAGAGTTTTTTGCTGGTTGTGGTTGTGGGTATTGTTTGGTGAAGATGGGTAGTGTTAGGCTGGCTATGTTGACTTGCCAGTTGCTTCCCATAACTAGAGAGACAAACAAAGTATGTAGAATTCTTGGAACTAACAGAGGTCAAAACTCGAGGGTCAATTTTGTAATCAATAGATTCTAGTACACTCGTGTGGCACCTAATATTTAAAAGCTTAATTTTTGAAAGTCAGTTGTAAGTTGACTTATTATCTTGTATTCTTAGATGAGCTAAGATTTTTACCTTTTACAGAAGGCAATCCAAGGCATGAGCTCTACTGTTTTAGGAAATTCCCAATAGTGGCTCTTAGATCTTAGGAATTCCTAATGATAGTAATTTCAAAAAATCTTTCTCGCTGGTAGCCCTACTTTATAAATTATTCCTAAACAAAACCTTAATTAAGAATATTCCGTTATAAATAAAACATTCCGTTAGTTAACACTTAAGGTGGTCGCTAGCACATAAAACAAGGCATTTAGGGTCACTTTTTGCCAATTGCAATCTCAAAATCAACCCTTAAGGTTATGTTTACGGATTCTGTTTTAATCTTTAAGGGTTGATTTTGAAGTCGAAATTGGTAAAAAAAATTAACCCAAAATATACCGCCTTAACTGTTAACTAATGGAATATACTTTATTATTAATAGAATATTCTTCATTAAAGTTATGTTTGAGAATAATTTATAAAACAAGACTGCCGACAGGAAAGTTTCTTTTGGGAATTTCCACCACTGGAAACTCCTGAAACCTAAGGCCCACCATAGGAAATTTCTTTAAGCTTAATTGTGTTGGTTCAGCAATAATATAAAACATCACAGACTTGTGAGCAAGAAACGAGCTGCTGAAGATAAAACAACCAAGAACAATCGAAAGCATGTATACAAAGCGAAACAAGTCCGGACACATAAACATTACCTGATTAAGAAAAGAAAACATGTAACTGTACACAGTAAAACATTTCACCTCCTTGGAAGGCAGTTTGCTGATTAAAAGAATGAAGAAAACAAGATACCTGCATATGTTTAAAATATAGCTATACCAAGGCACAAATTATTTTTGTACAAAAGGGATTAATGGTATTGGTCCCTAAGCTTCTCCTCCAGTTGCAATTTACACTACAGAATCCAGTTTCCACTTTCACGCTATACCTATCCCAAAATGGGGCCAATAGGAAGTGATATCCCTTCCCAGTTGATCCTGCCCCCAACCCTGCAGTCCCCTCCTTCCAAAGCATAATTTACAGCCGAAAAACAGTAGTGTGGTAGCCACCATGCACTGGGGAGCTACAAAAAGAACCTAAACTCCCATATAATTTTGTACACCAACTTGTCATCTGCTCTCACCTTGTGAGAATGATCCACCTAGAAGTGCCGAGTTTTTCCACCTTGAAATGTAAACCAGCACTTTGCACGCTATTCTCAGCTTCCAAAGTAAGATTGGCCAACAATCAGACTCCACCAGATCACACAATTGCACACAATCTGAGGCCTCATCAGACTTTCTGTGCACCTTCCAATAATTCTGCTCGGTGCCACCCGCCAATGCAGCATATGTAAATGTCAGCATCAGTTGTGACATTTCTTGCTCTTCTTCAGCAGCATTGACATGTGATTGACACATTCGTTACCCATCTGGGTCCCACCCATTAGCCATTCTATAGCTTCAGAAGCTGCATCTTTCTCCGCGTTTTTTTTATTATTGCAAGGCCGTCCCATTATTTGCATTCCGTTGAACTCTACAGTAGCTCTGAACTGATTATTTGACAGTTGTTTCACTTTATACATGGGGGCTGTATAACCTGCCCTAGTAACTAACGTTTGAAGCTGACTCTTAGAGTTATCACCACCAGGTCCACTTTGAGTTCTAGAAGACAATGTTGGCATCGTTGGTGAAATGGATTTAGTAACAGTAGACTTTAAATTCTGGCGGCAAAATACAAACCGGCCATTGCATTTGTCCTCTGAAACCAGAAGCCTCACAGCAGACAGAAGGTCCTGATAAGGATGTGTATCCATCCTAGGATTTTGCAGCTGCACGCAAAATATGAACCACTTTAGACAAGCAGCATTATACGATAACCATGTGGAGCAATTTTCTTCCTTAACAAAAAATGTTAAAACGAAGGCCTCGACAGTCAACATTAAATACAAAACTCCTGCCAATGATCAGATATACAGAGCACCCCTGTATAAAGCTTTGCTTACTTTGAGCTGTATATAATCTTCGAGTTCTCTCTTTAGGTTCAAGTATGTTTCTGCCATGGCAGGTTTCATGAAAAATTCCAAGTATCCTCCCAACATATTTAGTTGCCCATCCTGCCATGACAGATATACTCAAATTAGAAATGAGGCAGTACAAATAAAAAGTGTCCAAAAAGAAAGGATTCACTTTAAGTCACGATATGATTCTTCTCACCATTGCACCTTTGACAATGTTTCCACCAAACAGTAAGACCATTGAATCTGACGCTGCAGTCGAATCACGGAGGAAAACTGAGTTTACTTTTATTTTCTCATTGAAAACAAGCCATGGATATGGAATTCTTGCCTCACGAGCATTGACAGAGTTCTGCCACATGATGACAGCCAAGATAATTTAGTTACAAGAATGAACTTACATCTGAAATATACTGTAGTTTTTGTTTACTCAGTAAAGTATTAACTGGGCCCAACAATATAAATGTATACACAGATTACACACACGCACACACACACACTCTTATTTATATTTTATATAAACACACACACACACTCATATATATTTTATATAAACACACACACACTCACACATTATATATAGAAAGGAGAATCGTAAACAAAGAACACAGTATACCGGGGAAAAAGAAATCTTACCGAGTAGAGGTGAACCTGGCCATCTTCCATTGTCTTCAACGATAACGACTTCTCATTGTGCTGCGGCAACATTAAAACCAATTTTAGTGACCACATAGACCCTGTTTAGCTAATATATTAGTTGGTTTGACTAAGTGGTGTATTAGCGGTTTTGACTAACTGTATTAGCGGTTTGTATAGAAGTTTTGGAAAAATAGGTGATAGATGATAGTTGTTATCTTATTTGACATAGTAACACGACATATAAGGACATGAGCATATTATATCACATCGGACAGATACAAGGTACCTGGCCTAGTTACTAATGACTTAGCCAGCACTTGGCAATATGAGAAAACTGATACGTCACAACAAATAAAACTCGAGATAAAAAACGACGCAAGATACTATCTTTAAAACCCCTAATGAAAAGAAAAAAAGTTCAATTTGATCAATTTGATGAATAGTTAAATACTAGCACAAGAGCACATACTCATGCTTTTACAGAAACACAATTTTATCAAAAGCGTAGAATAACTCTAATGAAAAGAACGAAATCGATGAAGGATATTCAGGTTATTCCTCAGTTGAAATGGTCGGATTCTTCGATGGATATCGATTCTAATTCTTTGTCTTGTACTTCGATTAATTAGAGAATGAAGGAACGGATAATCGCGAGCAATAAAGCAAGAGAGGATTTAACTGCTAGCTGGATTGCGGAGGTGCGGAAATCAGCTCAACAATCAGCTCAGAAATCATTGGAACAGGGTAAGGTTCATTCTATTACTATTTACTCTCTTATTGCTAGTGATTCTTGGAAGAATGCTTGCTTTGAGGGTATTGTTCAGGAGGGTGTTGCTTTATCTTATACTGTTGTACTATGTTACTCCTACACTTTCATTTACCTCAAAAATCGGGTGTCGTGTCGTGTCGTGTCCGACACGACACTTTATGTGGATACTTCATTTTAAACTAAAAACTTGACTTTTTTCTACAAAATAGCCGTGTCGGACACTTGGACACCCGTATCCGAGTAGACACTGTTGTGTCTAATTTGAATGTTGAGGCCTTGAGGGTAATGTTTCTTCACTGCCTCACATTTTAATGGAGGATGTGCAACCTGAGATTGAATAATGGGAGAATGTTGTGGTTGCCTATGTATTTAGTTCTAAACCTTCATTTAAAACTATGAATGGGTTCTTTCGAAGGGTTTAGGGCAAATTTGGGGTAGATAAGGTTGTTGCTCCGCCAAATGGTATTTTTCTGATTCAATTTACTGGTTTGGATGGTAAAATAAAAGCTCTTGATTCTGGTCCTATATTGATTGATAGAAAGCCTATTGTGATGAAAAGCTGAACTCCAGATATGACCTGAGGAAGGAAAAGGTTTATGTTCTGCCAATCTGGATTTAGATTACCTGACCTTAACCTTCGTTACCGGGGGAATTCTTCTCTAACTAAGATTGCTAGCTGTATTGGAAAACCATTGAGATCTGAAAGAGATGCTACCTTATGCTAGAATTTTCGTTGAGGTTGAGATTAACCAATCTTTCCCTAATTCCATTGAGTTTGTTAATGAGAAAGGGGTTAATGTATCTCAAGTGGTGAAGTATGAATTGAAACCCATTGTATGTTCTGATTGTAGAGGTTTTGGCCATAATGATGTTCAGTGTAAATCGAAGAAGTTGGAGGTCCATGCTAGGAAGCAGCCTGCTAGGTTTGGGTTCCTAAAAAACAGCAGATTCCACCTATAAATCCACATGTGGTATCTTCAACTGTTGTTGCCGGTTCAAGTAGAGATGTTGCTCTTGATATTGTTGAGATTAGTAATGCTACTAACAGATTTGATATACTTGTTGATGTGGGAGAGTTTCTAGCTGCTCCCAATGGCTAGTGTAGGTTTTTGGAACGTGAGAGGTCTAAATAGACTTTCTAAACATGCTGATGTAAAACTCTTTTGATTGAGCATTAAGTAGGTCTATTTGAACTTCTTGAAACTAGGATAAAACCTGTGAATGTTGATAAGGTTTACCCTAGAGTGTGTCCTGATTGGAGTTTGTGTGCTAATTATGTTTCGCATAAGGGTGGTAGGATCTGACTGATTTGGATTCTTGCTTGGTTTGATGTGGATATTTGGAGTGTAGTGATAAGTTTATTCATGCTAGAGTTATGCAGAAACATACTTGGTAACTATGATATATGCTCATAATGATGGTGCTTTGAGAGAGTTGCTTTGAAGTGATTTGCTTAGAATAAGTAAAAAAATGGAGTGTGCTTGGTGCATTATGGGTGATTTTAACAACATTCTCCATTTAAATGAAAGCATTGGGTCTCCTGTTACTTTAAAAGAAACAATCAATTTTAGAAATTATTTGAATGCTTGTAGTTTAGATGCGCTTCACTCTTCTGGTTCTTTCTTTACTTGGAATAACAAACAAGGGGAGTGTAGGGTGTTTTCCAGAATAGACAGTGTGTGTTGTAATGATGATTTGTTGACCATGTTTTCTGACTCTGAAGCCCATTTCCTTCCTGAGGGAAATTTTGATCACTATCCGTGTATCATTAATATTGATAAGGATAGTGTTGCTAAACCTAAAATATGTGGTCTGAGCATAGTTCCTTTGAAGAGAGAGTGAAAGAGATTTGGCAGATTTCCATCTCAGTTTCTCCTATGTTCAGGGTGGTGCAGAAATTGAAAAAACTTAAAGTGGTGTTTAAGGATTTAAACAAGACTAGTTATTCCAATATTGAGCAGCTGGCTGATAGAAGTCAAAGAGAGCTCCCCAATCTGATCTGCATAAAGCTCCTCATGATTTAGATCTTATACAAGCTGAGATTTCTGCCACAGAGGCTGCTGTTTGAGGCTCATAATGCTAACATGTGCTTCTTGAGACAGAAGGCCAAAATTCATTGGCTGGTGATGAGATTATGAGAATTCTGCCCTTTTTCATGCTAGTCTTAAGAAGAGAAGAAGACAAAATTTTATAGGTTGTTTGAAGGGTATGGATGGTAATTGGCTCCATATTCATCAAGATGTCACTTCTGCCTTCATTGAGTTTTACACTAATTTGTTGGGTACCAGAGTTCACTCCTACCATGAGGGTCAGATCCAGAGTTATTGCAAGAGGTTCTGTTCTTGGCAATGATCAGCAGGCTATATTAATTCAACCTTTCTCTTCAGAAGATGTTAGAAGACACTGTTTTTTATCTAATGAGCATAGTGCTCCTGGTCCAGATGGGTACACCACTAATTCATGTTGTGGATTATGAGGTTTATGCTGCTGTGCTTACTTTCTTTTCCCCAAGGAAGAATGTTAAAACAGGTCAATACCACTACTCTTACTCTTATTCCTAAGATTGATCATCCTCAAGACATATCTCAATTTAGACCTATTGCATGCTGCAATGTGCTTTATAAGATTATCTCTAAGATAATTTCTTCTAGATTGGTTGCGGTTTTGCCTACTCTGATTAATTCTGTTCAAAGCACTTTCATTGCGGGAAGGATTATTTCTCATAATATTCTCCTAGTGCAAGATTTGATGAAACAATATAATACTAAATCTCTTCCCCCTAGATGCACTGAAGATTGATCTTAGAAAAGCCTATGATTCTATGTTTGGAAATTTTTTGAGTCTCTTTTGATTAAATTAAAATTCCCTCCTATTTTCATCAATTGGCTTATGCAATGCATCACTTCTCCATCTTAGTCTTTGTGTATTAGTGGTGGTTTATATGGCTTTTTTCCTGGGAAAAGAGGGGTGAGACAAGGTGATCCTGTTTCTCCTCTTCTTTTTGTTCTCTCTATGGAATATCTCTCTAGAAATCTTGATTGGTCTACAAATAGTTTGCCTTTTCAATTTCATCATAGATGTAAAGTGTTAAAGATCTCTCATGTTGTGTTTGCTGATGATCTAATGTTGTTTTCTAGAGGTACTTCTCAATCCATTTTCTTCTCAGATCTCTGAAAACTTTTGAAAACTTATGCACTATCTTCTGGTTTGTCTGTCAATAGTAATAAATCTGCCATTTACTTTGGTAATGTCCCTTTGGAGGTTCAAAATTCCATTTTGGATATTTCTCATTTTTCAAAAAGGTGTGTTTCCTTTCAAATACTTAGGTGTTCCTATATCATCTAAAAGAATTTCTACTGATAATTGTGATGCTCTTTGTGAGAAGTTGCTTAATAGAATCATCCTATGGTCTTTTTAGGAATCTTTCCTATGCTGCAAGAGTTGTTTTAATCAATTCTGTTCTTCTGAGTCTTCACATCTATTGGTTCCAGATTTTCTTGATTCCTAAAAAGATCTTGAACAAAATTATTCAAATTTGTAGAGCCTTTTTGTGGTCTGGTTCCATTTCCCTTTCTAAGTCTCCTACTGTTTCTTGGGGTTGGATGTGTAAAACAAAAAATTGTGGTGGTCTTGGCCTTATGAACATTTCTGCTTGGAATGTGGCTGATGTGGGTAAGTGTGTTTGGCATATTGCTCAAAAATCTGACATCTTGTGGGTTAAATGGATTCATTCCACTTATATAAAAGAGCGAGATTGGTAAAGTTACCAACCAAAGAAGAGTGATAGTTGGGGGTGGAAGAATACTTGCTCTACTAGGGATAGATTGGCATAAGGCTTTCTTGGAAACTCTTGGAGCTCTGCTCCTTTTTAAACCATTAATGGGCTTGGATTAAAATCAGATTTACAGGAAGAGAAGTGAAAAATGGTATAGAAGGTTTTCTAGCAAAAATAGAAAAAAGGTTTGCTTGTTGGTGCTTGCTGCTCTGGTGAACCACATTTGGAGAGCGAGAAATGATGCTGCTTGGAGATTGAAGGTCATTAGACCTGCTGTTCTTGTAAGAGCTATCAAAGCTGAGGTTATGCTGAGGATTAAAGCTAGGAACATGCCTAATTCAATGTGGTCTGCTTGTGATCAAAATTGGTTGCTGAATCTTTGTAATTATAGTTTCTCTTTTGGGTTGTTGGTGATTCTTTGGCTGTTTGTTTTAAGCCTTCTGTTTGTTATGGCTTTGTTTTGGCTTTGTGCCCGTTGTTGGTTTAGGCCTGCTTTGTAAGACTCTTATTTTCGCCTTTCTTTGGTGATTAATATATTTACTTACCTTTCAACAAAAAAAAGAAAATCATTAAAAAGGAGCTTGAGACCAATATTACCTAATTCGCTAATCTGTTGTGAATAGTGAATTATGACAAGCGAATTGTGGTCGGACGGTTTTGGGCTATTTTTGGCCAATTTTGGGCAAACCGCGAATTAGATAGTGAATAAGATGCATTGCTTGAGACATTAATTGATCAGATAACGTGAATTTCATAATAGAAAAACATTAATCAAAATATCCAATCGAGCATTACTAAAATCCTACGAAAAGATACAGGTCATAAGAGGGGAGATCTTCACCAAATCTAAAATATTGTAACCGAACATCAGATTGTAGAAATAAAATCAGACAAGAAGAGAACCATATCTTGCTTCTCTGGAAAAAGAGAATTGGTAGTGATGCTTACAGTGCAATCAAGCAGAACAAAAAAAAAAAATACAATATACCCATTACCCAGTGATATCCCCCAACATAATTCTTGAGTGAACGGCAAGGAGGGGAATGAGCAGGGGTAGGGATGTCAATGGGGTGGGGCGGGGCGGATGTTGGCATTCCTATCCCCATCCCCGCCTAAAAAACTCATCCCCATCCCCGCCCCATCACCCATGGCGGGGGAAAATCTTGTCCCCATCCCCGCCCCAACGGAGACAAGATAAAATCCATCCCCGCACCCGCCCCATCCCCGCGCGAATCCCCGCACCCACCCCATCCCCGCCTCAATCTATTTGGGTTAAGGGAGAGGAAAAACAAAAGTTTAAAAGTAATTTTGGATTTTAGTCTTTGGAAAACAAAAGTTAAGGGATGGAGCGGGGCGGGTGGGGATGGGGCGGGGCGGGCGGGGATGGGGCGGGTACTAACATCCACCCCCGCCCCATTACCCATGGCGGGGATGGTTTTCATCCCCATCCCCGCCCCATCCCCCGCGAAACCTTC
The DNA here is from genome assembly GCA_947645195.1 of Patellifolia procumbens. Classification (NCBI taxonomy): domain Eukaryota; kingdom Viridiplantae; phylum Streptophyta; class Magnoliopsida; order Caryophyllales; family Amaranthaceae; genus Patellifolia; species Patellifolia procumbens. The sequence goes on from CANSGD010000055.1 coordinate 775,234, forward strand.
CCCCATCCCCACCTACCTGGGGCGGGTGCGGGACGGCTCTCCACAAACATGCCCCACTGACATCCCTAAGCAGGGGTGCTGATACGAAACTGAGTGATTCTATGAAGAAACAACAGCAAATTTAAGGCCTATTGTTTTTTGATATGAATTAGGGTATCAGATTTATGAAAAACCCTAAAACTGTTTATGAGATGGGATGATTGTAAGTGGATTTTAGATGGATATATGACACTCTGAATCTCAAACTAATGAGAAACACAACTCAACTTTGAGTTCAATTGCTTGATTCCGAAACTGTAACAAAGCAAGCTCAAATTTAAGTCACCAATTCTCAATTAATCTCCACCATGAACTACAACCCTAGGATTATATGTATAGTGCATACGCCTCAATCCCTACTCTAAGGAAAAACGATTTATTCATATATTTAACCTAACCTCTCAGCGTGTAGAGTGTTACAATTTCAAAACCTTGAATTTTAACTTAAAAGCTACATACCAGACATATACTCATGGATAGACCGTCTAACACAAGTTTTTGTAATGAACTAAATTAGCACAATAATAAACCCCTATTACGTGGAACCCATTTATAGACCCAATATTATTAACCTAAGAGGGTGGTTTTTTTTGGGGATTTCAGGAAAGGGTAAGGGAATCCACTAAGTTGAAACCCTTACATGCTATTTGTTTGGTTGATTTAATGATCCCCTTTACCCTTCCCTTACCCCCGAAGTCCTCTACTCTCATTCCCCACACCCCTTTAAGGTTACGGTTACCCTTTCTCTCATCTACTCTATGGTAATTTTAACCGATCATTGACCACCGCCTACACCAACTCCATAACCACCCACCTCACACCACCTCCACCACCCTGACCACCAATCCAACCCCCCCCACCACCGAGTAACCCATCGCAACTCACGCAGTTATCAAAGCCCTACCTGTCCGGAATCCAAATTCGGCCACCAAGATTGATGCCCCACCCCACAAAATACCACCCTTAGTCCCCCAAAAAAATGGTTTGCACCCCACTAAACCCCCATCCCCCCGAAAACGTTGCCCCAACACCATTAGCCCCCAAAACCTTACCCAGAGCCCTAAAACCCAACCCAAACTCAACGCAAACCTCATTCCCAGCCTGAAAAACGCAACGCCACCGAAACCCTAAACTAGCCCCAAAACACAACCCCCAAGCCACTTGTGGGAGATAAAGAAAGACGCCGGAATGAAGAATGGCGAGCGAAAGCTGCAGCAGGCACAAAGGTCGTAGTAGTAAAGGAATGCCGAAGTGAGAGATAGAGAGAAAGAGAGGTAGAAGGTTTAATGTTTTTGACTATTAACCATCTCTTATGAAACACATGTTTGAAGGTAAGGGTTTAAAGTTCCTTTCCCCTTCTAACCCTTTCCAAATTCCTTTCCCTTTCCCCTCTTTCAACCAAACGCCCCCTAAATTCATTAAGTAAAACCCCGAGTTAGACAGAAACATTGATCCCAAAGAAAGTAATAAAGTTAGTACTCGCCGGAAAAGCTAGGCTAGCAATTTGGGCACAATGATGTGGGGCTCAAATACACAAAGTGCACACTCCTGAAATTGAAAGTTGATTCCGTTAGGGGAATAAGATGAGATAATAAAGGAAGGATGGAAGAGGGAAGGAAAAAAAAGATGGATGAAGAGGAAGAGAGGATAAAGAAGTAAGGGACCCACGAGGGTTGCCAATAGACATCATTGCCTTGACAACCCATCGTGACTCCTCCAGAGGCAAGAATAAAAAGGTGAAGGGAGGATAATTCATTGCGGTCTTCGAATTTTAATATTTTAAACTATTTCTTGTACTTTTCAATGTTAAAGAAGTTTATGTTGCTACGCCATGAAAACAGATAGAAAACTAGGATAACTAGTTGTTAAATTTATATAAGAGATTTGTCACAGAAGGCAATTTTATATGCAAAACAAGAGCTTTTTATAAGGTCAACCAAGATCTTCTTGAAGTTGCCAATTCACTAAGAGATTGTCCATAAAGAGTCACCTAAGATCCGGTAGAACCCGGCCTCACCGTGCCTCATTTTATTCAAGAATTGAACTTCCAAGCATCGTACTCATATCTCAGAATTCAAATTGTCCAATAACTAATTGTTACAATTGCATATAGATGATCTTTCAATTCTTTTCATCCAACTCATTTTCTTTTTTTATAATTCATTTCAAACAACCTAAATATTCACAATAAAAGTTTTAAATCGCAATTAAACCACTCACCACAACAGAGCAGATCCCTGGATACAAACCATAGCATATAACAGCACGAACAAGCTTATCGTCCTGGCTCCATCCATTGAAGAAAGATAGATTATCATCAACTAGTCCGGTATCCTTCAACAATGAATAAAATTCCCTCCGAAGAGAATCAATTGCTTTTATGGACTGTACTGATAGAAAATTTTTCCAGCAGTAGTCATAACCACCATACTCTTTCTCAGCATTCTTCCAGCCATCATAAGCGCGAACAAGTGCCAGATGGTCACTATAATCGCGAGAGAACTGAGCTTTGGCAGCCTCTGCAAGCTGAAGAGCAAATCCAAAAAGCAAACTTAAAACCATACAGGAAACAAAGACAAACAGATAACCCTGAGTTATTTCAGAATAAATAAGAGAGCACAACGTGACGGTATAAACAGTAAATCTTGGCATGTGAGGCCGGGAAGGGGAGAGGAATGCGGCACATACAACCCTTTCATATCCAATGTTCTACATTCAACACAAAAAGTGTAAGAAAGAAACCATTACAAGATTGACAAATAACTTATTTGACAAAAAGTTGTTGGCTAAAATTTAGAAACATGCTGAGAATCCCAGGCAACTTAAAAGTAAATAGTACTCTAGAATTTTAAAGCACCAAATTGCATCAGAAAACCTACTTTCTGTGTGGCAGGTGCCTAAAATTCATATATATTCAATTATAAGAAAAAGTACCACTAAACCAAAAGTAAGCAGTATTACTACAATGCCAGAGCCAGCTAGAAGCATTAAGTTTATAGTTACCCAATAAGTGTAACACTTCCCAATTTCAAGGTCAAACTTCACAAACTTCGACAATCTATCCTCAGCAATATAAGCAAAAAAAAACATCCACATAGGATCTTGATAGATTTGTTTCATTGTGCATGTTCAGATCACCACCTATTTGTGATTTTATCGATGCACAATTAAAGATATGAATGGTTAGAAGTGTGCAAGACCATGAAACAACAAGCGTTGCACTTGTTTGCAACGGAGGATATATAGTAGTGCTTTGCGTGCCCACTCTCAGTTACCATCTAGGTGACCTTAACATCATTAAAGGAGCAGCTCTTCACTTAAGTTTATTATACTAGTTACTGCAATCTTCTATATGAGGGCAGCTTGTCCTCTTAGTTACACATTACATCCTTGCATGGAAACAAAACTCGGTCGTTACGTAACGTAACGACCGTTATGTAACAGATTTTGAACCTACCGTTACATAACGCCACATTCTCTGTTATGTAACGTTATCTCCTTGGCCAGCTGTTAAAATTCCCCACTAAGAACCCCCATTTGACCTCAAACCTTAATTGTCAAAAGCACACGCACAACTGATCACCTCTACGTACATCTCACTCTGTGCCCGAGACCAACCACCAACGGGTGCTTCGTCCAATCATAAAAGACCTAAGGTCTATTCTATTTCTACGTAAATATGTTTTTCAGGAAGAATAAATATTTTTCCTAAATTATTTAAAGAGAAATCAAGGAGGAACCATGTCAGTTTATTTTCCCCAAATCCACCCTTATCCAAAAGGCAAGGGGAACTGCCAAGTCAAATTATCAAAGACCTCCACGCATATCTAAACATATTTTTATCTTGTTTCTGTACACAAAGTTTGCACATCTTTCCTTTCCTCGATACAAGCACATAAAGTTCACACATCTTTCCTATCCTCGATAAAAGCCAAAGTAGATAAAACATATGGAATGATGCAAGTTGGACACAATAACTCATTAAGATATGGACCATCCAGCACCAGAAGAGCACCAAGACAAAAGTGTCGTTTAATCTACATAGAGCATCGAGCACTTGCGATCCGATATTATAATCTCACTTACGTCTTTCTTGTCCATGGGTGTCAAAAAAGGATCTCTCACACTGAGACCAGCAACAATAGTCAAAACAGGATCCAGACAGCCAAATATAGCACCTAATACAAGCATTTTTCCTAGCTTTGGCTCCATCGGCAACATTGTCAGGTACCGACCTGCCAAAGAAAGACAAGCGTACAAAGGAGTTTAACAATTTTTGTAAAGGTTGTAGGAAGAGATGAACATGGAAATGTGATAGCACACACCTAGAACAGTGAGATTTTCATCTGTGTCCAATGCCCCGATAACCTTTAAATATTCTATAGCATTTTGAACCTACACAATGTAGATATTTAAGCATAAGGAGACACAAACATTGGAACAAAATCCAAAGCAAAGTGCAAAATGTGAAGGCAGAGATTCCGTCATCTATTACTCCATCAGTCACAGAATAGGTTGAACACTTTCCTTTTATGTTTGTCCCAAATTAGTTTGAACACTTCCATTTTTGGCATGGTCCCACTACTATATTATTTCGTTTTCACTCCTTGGGCCCACATTTTACCTTTATTACTAAAAAAGTAATTTTTTTCTCCTCCAATAAAAAAATATCCCACCAACTCCGATCACATCTACTTTTACCTTTATCACCAATACAATAACATTTGATAACTACACTACAACATATGACATATCACCTTAAACTATGTGCCCCAATATGTGTTCAGATCTTTCTGGAACGGAGCGAGTATGTAAAGCCATTTAAAAAAAAAATCCGGAGGAGTGGGTGATAGCATGTGGCTGGGCTTCCTGAGATAGGACCCTCTGTGGGCCTACTTGTACCTTAAATAAAATTAGAAAAAGGATCTAAAAGAAATAAATTCAAAGTTACCGCCAGTAATTCAGGCGACTGCAAAGCTCTGGACAGGAATTCAGATATACTGCCAAGTTTTAAACTTTTGATCTGCAGACACAGGGACTGCAGAGGCGTCCTTAAGATTTCTGGAAGCTGATACTCTGTAAAAGCATCATATACGCATCTTGGATAGAGATGGTAACATTCTCCAGGTTGAACACGGCCCGCCCTTCCTCTTCTCTACATAAAAAGGAATGAAAAATTCAGTATACTGAAAACAATTTCAGCAACAACAGAAATGAAAACAAAAAAAAAATACTCCGCATAACATGCGACCACCCCATTCCTTTTTCACTAATTTTGATCAAGATATCCGGCAATTCAGCACAAATGATTTTTAATAATATTATTTTCTCATATACCACCTATTAAGCAGCTACCTTGTCACGAGACAACCATTACAAAACACAAATAAAAAGCACCTTTTGGGTTTTCATCCTATTTTGCCTTGCAGGGGGGGCTATGTTACATGGACACGGGGTACAGAATCCGAGTGTTCGACACGGCAATCTTGAAAGTTTAGGATACAAGGACACCATCCTAAGTTTGGACCTGGGTACGGGGATACCGCAATCTCAGAACTAACTTATTTTAACGGTAATGTTTTCTATTCATGTTTTTTACTTATGCAAATTGACAAGCCCACATCACACCACTTACAAGTTAAAACTATCACAACTTTAAAAAAGAAAGAAAAAGAAAAAGAAAAGATGCCCATTTTAAATCATGAGGGGGAAGGGGAGGCGTCGCATGGATATGTCAGTGGGTGGGGATGTGGGGTAACTTAAGGGATGGGGGATGGGGCGCTTTATTACTATCTCTTTAAACAAATTAAACCGAGAGAAAAGTAAAAAGAATATAAATGAAGAAACAGGAACGTGAAGGTCGAAGGGCATTCACTGCCACCGAGGACTGCAAATCTGGTTCCAAAAGGTCGAAGGGCATTCACCAGCCGCCGAGGATTGCAAATCTGGTTCCAAAAACTACAGGAGCCATCTCGGTGACAATCTCTAATGACCGGCAAAGCATCGACCTTTATGTAATCCCCACACGCGAACTAGGGTTTCCTCCATTGTTCGAACTTTCTCCTTAACCTAGCGGTATCTGAGTGCAAAGTTAGGATCCATGGGTATTTTGTAACCGTATCCATGTCAATTCGTATCGACATCGGTACGCCAGCCATATTGCGGTGTTCGAGTAACACAGGGGGTGGGGGAAAGGGGGATGGGCTAAAACTCGATAAAATCTATATATTGATCGAGACATTGCAAGATATTGATATAGCTGAGTTTGATGGCTGAGAAGAGTAGTGTTCGTGATGAATCCACGTGAACTCTTTTTGGGGGCATTTGGTTACCATGTGGATGATGTGGTTAACGGAATGAAATCAAGAAAGGGGTAGAGGAGGGAAGGAATGTAAAACCCTTCGACAAAAAGAGTTGTTTGGGTACCTCTTTCACCATCACCAAAACCAACACCAGCCAAAAAAAGACCTACCACTGTCTCTCCTCCCACCGGCCGCCACCAACTACCGCCACCACCTCTGGTTTCACTCTCTTTCCCCCTTCAGTCCATGTGATTTTCGTGGGTGGCCTATTCATGGGTGGATGTTGTGGGTGGGCTGGGAGGTTTTCGGTATTGATTTACGTTGGCTTTTGTGGCGCTCTCTCTTGACATCCGTGGTTGTTTTCGAAGATGAGCTATGAATTCAGTGGTTTTTGTGGCTTTTGTGGCTGAGTTTGTGGTAGTTTTCGAAGATAGGGAGGAGTTGGGCGGTTTTCATCGTGCTTCTCTAAGGCGAGTTAGGTTTGGTGGTTTTCATCGGTGGGTTGTAGTGGTTCTCGAAGGAGGGTTGGGGTTGGGTTGTCTCCGCTCTCCAGTTAGGTGTTTTTCATAGTGGTTCTCGGGGTTTTTGTGGCGGCTTGGGGTGGTCGTGGTCGACTTCAATTGTTTGTGAGGTGGAATTTTAAGGTGGAGGCTGGTTAGTTAGGTGCTGACCTCGAGAATGGGTGGCACCGCAAAGATTTTGGTTTGAAGAACATGAAGAAGGCATGTGATGTTGTTGTGGTGGTTGGGGATCTTCGATTGCTGCTAGTGGAGAAGTCAAATGGGCAATGATAGTGGAGTAGCGAGTAGCGGAGAGAAAGAATAAGTGAAACCTTAGGGATGGGTGGGGATGAGAGTAGATGAGTTTGGGGTTAAGGAGAGGGTAAATGGAATGATTATATGGACCTAACAAACAACATATAACAAATACTTTTACTTGATTCCCTTACCCTATCCTGAAGACCACGAAACAAACGCCCTATTAGTTCTATGGTTTCCTTTGATTTGGTTTTGTTTCTCGTTTCATTTGCTAAAACCAATTTCCATTAGTACAATACTAAAGAAAAATGTATAAATTGGAGACTTAAAAAGCATAACAATAAAAAAGGTAGAGTGAAGATACAATTGCTTGGTGTCATTGTGCAATATTATGCAGTCCATTTGATTAGAAAACGTCGATTGTAAAATACCAAAGCATAAAAAGTTTCCATATTTACTTATAAAATTTTTAGTTTACATCCATTTGATTCCCAAAATAATTTGGGGTTCGGCTAACATGCATGGACATCTGAGACCGTTGAAAAGGGAGATGCTATCGACAAGTGTGAAAAAAGTTTCAAAAGTATTTTAGGTTTTAAAAGTTTTAAAAACTTTAACACATTTTAAGATAAACAAAATAAATAAGGTAAACAAACCCCGTCCTCAACGTGAATACCGTCCCTCCACTCACTTCTATCCAACATCGTCCTATCCTCGGTCCCAAGTAAACTCATATCATTTTCAATTACCTTCATCCAAGTCATCTTAAGTCCTTAAGTCCTGCCCCTTACCATTTGACTACTCCTCCACTCTTCAACTCTTCTCGCTGGCGCATCACTTGGTCTCCTCTTCACATGATCGAATCATCTTAATCGATTTTCCTTCATTTTTTCTTCAATAGATGCAACTCTAACCTTTTCCCGATTCACCTAATTGCTTAGTTGATCCTTCTTTGTGTGACCACACATCCGCCATAACATACGTATGTCCGCCACATTCATCTTATGAACATGGCATTGTTTCACCGCCCAATACTCAGTGTCATATAACAAAGCAAGCCTAATTGTCGTGCATTAGAATTTTCCCTTCAATCTATAGGGAATACCGAAATCACAAAGCAACCAGGTGGCGCTTTTCTACTTTAACTAACCCGCGTTAATTCTATGGGCCACGTCTCCATCGAGTTCTCCATACTAAGGGGTAAACTAATCATAAAAATAATCATCTATGAGTTTTTATTAGGCACTTAAAATATGATTTATCAAAATTAATCAAGCCGGTTAAAAAAAACAAAGGGAGAGTGATACATCACTAAGGGGTAAAAATTGCCTAGATGGAGTCTTAGGCAAGTATGCCTTTGGATTTTATGCAAACCTCACACAAATAATGATGACTCCACATCAAGCATACATGGAGCAACTAGGACAAATGACTCAATTGTTCTCGGAGCATTTTTGGTGAGGTAGTACTGGAGTGTTGATAAGCACGTCTTTTGTTTTCTTAGTTAACTTAACTCTACAGAGGGAAATTGTTAGATTAATATTCGTTGTCTTCTCTTTTATCCTTTGAGCGATTTGTGTTATCTTTTAGGAAAATTTGTAAAAAATCACTACAAACTTTACACCTTTTGGAAAAAACCACCGATAATTTTTTTTTAATAATTTAACCACTATAAGTTTCCTAAATTTTGTGAAGCACCACTATTTTACGCCTTTTGTTAAGAATTCCGTTTGGGGGAGGGCTCACCCCTATTTTCCCAAGCAATTATTGTCTAAAATGTCCCTCAAAAACTATCTTAACATCATCTTCCCAAAACCTCTCTTTCTCTCTTCTACTCTCTGTTAGTTATCACAGTAAGACACCCAAATTCAACATAAATTCTTTTGCTGAGCTTAGTGACATTAGGGTTTTTTTGTCAAAGGAGAAACGATGAAGGCAGCAGATATGAGCTATGGATGAGAGAGCTAAACGTGTGTGGAAATCAAGCAAGAAAAGGGGGAAAAACAAGGTATATTTTTGTTGTTGTTTTTAGAAATCTTAGAAAACTAATAGTGGTTAAATTTTAAAAAAAAGACTATTTGGTGGTTATTTTCAAAAAATGCAAAGTTTTTAGTGGTTTTTGACAAGTTTTCCTATCTTAAAGTAGCATGTTTGTGAGCCTTGGCTGGCAAGGAGTCGTGAAATGATAGTTGTTTATAATCAGGATAAGTGTTTTCAGAAATTTTAACCCTTGATTTGTGTTAAAAACCTAAAAGTTTCGGGTTACCATTGAACCCCTTTAAAAAAAGAAAAAATTGACACCATCAGTCCCAACTTAATACAGTCTTCTATAACGGTCTAAATTATGGGAAATCCCTGAACAGTCCAACCTACAAACTTGATTTTTTTGTTTCTCTTTTATTTTCTCATTTTTAATTTAAAAAAGTCTTTGGTTTTTTGAGAGACCACTTAATCGTGTTTTAGATGCTCAAGACGTTTTTTCGAAAAAATGGACACCATTATATCGGGAATTCTTACAAACTGAGTACAAGCATGAGGCAAACGCGTCGCCTGGATTGGAGGAACCGATTTGTCGAACACCTCCACTCGCTGATAGCGCCTCAAGGCACACTTTATAAAACTAAGCAAGTCTTCGCGCACACAACTTCGAGATGACTTTCTCGACTTTTCCCGGGCTAAAGACGATATTTTTTCGAAAAAAGGACACCGCCGTGCATCCTTATGGGACACGAATTTTGAATATTCCTATGAAACAATACCAACAAAGTTGGGTTTTAGTGCACGCACTTCGATGCGACTTTTTCGACGATTTCGGGCAGAAGCAATTTTTTCGAAAAGCGGATACCGTCGTTCACCCTCTATGGTCACAAATTTCAAGAAAGAGTACCAAAAAAACAGGTTTTTAAGCATTCACTTCGAGGCGACTTTTTCGGGCTAAAGACGACGTTTTTTCTAAAAACGAACATTGCCATTTGCATTTATGAGCACGAATTTCTAGAATACTAAACGAGTACAATGGTTCGAAAATATGGCTTAGGTTCAGAAACAGGAACGGTTTCGGTTATGGGAAAACAGAACGGATACATTGGACGCGGACCGCGTTGCACCATGAATTTAGTTTTCGACTTTTTTTTTTTGGTCCTTTTGTTTAATCTTAGATCTCAGTGGAGTTATATAGGGTTTAGTAGTGCAGTGGTCCCTCTTCTCTTTCTTTTCTTTTGTCTATGAGTTATTATTGGAGGTAGATCGGTGCTACTGTATAAGTAAAGGTAAGAAATCTCTAAAAATATTAGCAAAAAACTTGCAAAATGACGTTTTGCAACGAAAAAAAGCGGGCCAACCCGCGGGTGATACGGCGAAACAGTCAAAATATACGGCTTTTTAGATTTACCTTGTTGAATCGGTCGAATTCGGTTCGCCAACATTGAAAATTGTTTCAACTCGGGCGAACCGTTCCGATACGGCCGTATATATGCACCATGACAAGTACCAATACGTCGGGTTTTTTGGCACGCACTTTGAGGCAACCTTTTCCGATTGAAGGCGACACTTTTCCAAAAAGACAACCAGGAATCAATATCGAAAAACTGACGTCTTCGGCATCAAGGAGCCAATCGCCTAGAAATGCGTGCAAGAAAACTCGGCTAATTGGTACTTGTTTTGTAGTGATTCTCGGATTTTTTGCCCCATAAGGATGCACGGCAGTTTCTGTTTTTCTAAACAACGTCGTCTTGAGCATCAATAATGCAATTAAATGCTAGCTCGAAAAACAGAAGATGTTTTTTAGCGGGAGGTTCAGCTGGTTTAGTTACTTTCTCGAATAGCAAGTTGATGTTTGTGGAAGATTGGGTTGATAGTTTGAACTGTTAATGGAATTTGCATAGTTTTGAACTTTTATAAAAGATGGTCCAAAAGTTAGAACTGCAGGTGTCAATTTTTCACATAAAAAAACACAAGTCAATTTCACCCCTACATGTAAGGTTTGCAAAGAACTCAAAGCACAAGCATTAGTAAAAGGTGCAAGACGCATCGAGGCGCAAAGGTCCCTCGAGCCTAAGCACAAGGCAAAGGTGCATGCTTCTTGTAGGCTAAGCGCATCTTTATCTGCTTTTTTTAAAAAAATTGACTTTAATTATTCGGTTTTTTGTGGCATAAAGTATTTTATTTTACTATACTCTTTCTAATATATTTGAGTAGAGGTAAAAAAGTATAACAAATGAATAACAAATTTCTAAAAAAGCCAAAGCAGCAAAAGAAGTACAACTGGTCAAATATGAAGGAAGCAAAGGAAGGTCAAAGTAATTAAAGTGTTCAGTCGGCACTAGAAACTCTCATGTGATGTTATGATGTCACTCATCTTTAAGAAAAAAAAGCCATGTACAATATAGTGAACAAGCAAAAAGAGAAGAAAAGGGCAAGTGAAGAACAGTGGCTCTTCTGGAAGAATGACCGGCGGAGATCATTGTTCATCTCTAGTCGGAGGTTTCTGTCAGTGTTAATGAGGGTGGCATTCGTCAATTTTGAATCATTCACAAATTAGGGTTTTGACAATTTGGGTCTTTTTTATTTAGGGTCCAAATTGCAGCATTTATATGAAATTAAATGAGGGATTATGGTCGAATTTGACTTAAAAGGCATGGGTAAATTTTAATTTTGTGATTTTTTTAACTCCTAAACTCAGATCTTCCTTTTCTATCCTGTTTCTACAAGCGGCAAAGGCGTTGTGCCTTGCGCCTCTTCAGAGCGCACCAAAAAGCGCGCATACGCCTGGATGAAAATGCCTAGCCTAAGGTTTGAAAAGCGCCACCACTGGCGCCTTGCCTCGCAGCCTAGGCACACCTGAGGCACACATTTTTAAACTACGGTTATAGGAAGAGCACTTGTGATATACAAACATTTAGCAAGGTGGCAAATATCCAGAAAAAAGCCTATACTACAGATGGAGACACGGATTAAAGCACTTAAAGTCTAAAAAAATTACAGCACTTCGTGGTAAGTGGAGATGATGCCTCACCCAATCAAACCAACATGGTCAAACATAAGCCAAGAGTTGTCATACCATGGTGCGAAAATACGGCCGAGTTGGAACGTACCGGCCGAATTAACACGGTTTTGGAACTCAGCTAAACGAGATTACCCGATGAGTACTGGGTCTTTGAAAAACAACGCATTTTGGAGCGGTTCGGCCGGTTCTAGTGATACATATCGGTATCGCCCGGGTCCAGCAGTTGGTGCGGCCGAAACGGTAACCTTTTTCATTGCCATGGACGGATTTCATGAAGCTTTCTTGCCGTTTTGGCCGGTAGAAGGTCGAGCTTCATTATTGCGTGAACTTCAGTAGACCTAGGAAAGTAAAAAGGCCAGCTGTTTTCTGTAGGCTTGATTTTTATTAGTTTACTAAGGCAAAAGGCCAGCTGGACACTTTATTTTATAAGTGAGGGTAGGTAGGTCAAAGTGGCAGGGCATTTATTAAGCAGAGGTAACACCAGTTCCTTCACAATAAAAAAAGGGATGGGCTTTTCTTTTAGATGATAATATGAAACTGGGTCCAATAAAAAAAAATTGAAACTGGGTAAGTGCCAAGCTAATACCTAACCCTTTAAAATAAATTTTAAAAAGGTGAGATATTATAATATCTTAATATTTTTAAATAAACTAAATGTTGAATTAAATATCAGATTAAATATTACAAAAATATTCAGTTTCTCATTATACAATTTTCCACACTACTGTATACTCATATTAATATTGGGGTATAATCATTAAAAATAATAATTTTGTGCCTCGACAACCGTTACGCTGTCCGCGACTAACGTATCCGTTCCGTTACCCCGAAACCCGAACCGTTCCCGTATCCGAAACCGTTCCCGTATTTTCGAACCATGGGTCATACTCAGTCAAAGATGATCACAGCAAAAGCTTCATGATGAACAACTTTTTGGAAAGAAGATGACAAAGAAAATTACCTGCTGGGCAGAAACCTTCGAAATCCAAGAAGGAAGCAAGCAAGGAGTATTATTCAAGGCATCATAGGACGTCTCCTTTGCCTTACCACAGTCAAGCACAAAAACCACATCATCAATCGTGATACTGGTCTCCGCAATATTAGTAGCCAGCACTATTTTGCGCACTCCATCTTCTGGTTTCTCAAATATCAATCTCTGAAACGATCAATTCACACAATATAAGATTTGGTGACAAAAGAAAAAGGATGAATGATATAGCACTTTGCTGAGATGCCAAACCATAGCACAGGCAAGAAGGAACTGAAATGAAGAGCAATCAGTTTCCTTATAATTTCAAAAAGACATGCAATTACCTGTTCTGAACTTGCCATAGAACTGTGGCAAGCAAGCAACAAGACTCTACTTGGATTTCCCAAAATAGAATGAGCTTGAAGTTTATCTTTAAGTGAGCTTATGTCATCCCAACCGGTCATGAAAACCAACACAGCACCAGGCCCTTCATTTTCGCAAATATTGCAAAGTATATGTTCAATAAGATTAAAGCCCATAGAATCTGGATTCCAACAGGATAAAGATTCCCTGGTCTGTGTACTATACTCTCTGAAGTCTGCAGCAGTAAGTGCCTCCTGGTAAAATCAAAAAATAATATCATAGAAGAGATAAAAAAGGAAAACAAAAGAACAGTCCAAGTCAACAAGCTGCTTACCTCAACAACAGAGGCAATTTGACTCTTCCTTTTCCTGAACCCTTGTTTATTCATCTTCCATGATCTATCTGAACCATAATCATCTATCTGATTGTAAGGAGTCAATCTATATCCAAACCTTTCCAACATATCTTCTAGAAAATGAGTTCGAACAGGGTAGGTGAATCCCTAGCCAACAGCGCAAAGGTTAACCTCGTTAAATTCAGTTGAGAAACAAGAAGCAACAAACCAAATAGCCATTATGAACATTAACAACTAAAGATTTCCGAGGATCATAAATACAAAGTGGGAGATTACAATATTAGTACACTACGCTTCAAAAAAAGCATCCAGAGTTGCAGAAGCCATAAATTCCTCAGTTTATGCATCTGAATCCTATGATAGCAGAAGGGGTTGTTTGATTATTATCAAGGGAAAAGAACAGAATCAAGAAAAAAAGAAGAAAAGAGCAACCACATATGTTTGATTAGGAAAAGGAAAAGGGCTTCAATTTCATAACTACTAGTTACATTAGAACAATGAAAACCTAACATCGATGCATTTCACATCCAACCTTCCCTTCCCACCACCAACCAACTGGCTGCTCATTCTATCACCACCACGAGAATGTCATTGCACATTCTTTCATTACCACAAGGATGTCACTGAACATTCTCTCTCTAAACAACTGTTACCCACCTCTTTTCTCGATGCCTTTAATCACTGCTGTTCTGCGGTTGTCCTAATTGCATCCATGATCATATATAAGAATCTCAAACGTGGAGTTCTGTCACTTCAGTGGCAAGATCAGGACACAAGAAAACAACCCCATCACCACAGGCCAAGTTCTAGGTCCATCTACAACAAAATAAAAAATTCTATTCCAGTGTGAGATATTCTCTTATGATAGATTCCATATTGTTCTGGGAGGGAGATAGGCAGATAGCTCTCACATAGCACCTTAGTTTTAAAAAGCGCAAGGCGCACCGAGGCGCAAAGGATCCCCGGAGCCTAGGCGCAAGGCGAAGGCGTGCGCCTCTCGTGGCGAGGCGCATATTTATTATTCAATATTTTTATTTTATTTTTTCTGGTATAAAATATTAACTTGGTAATTAAAGCCAAGATTTATGCATAAATTAAACTTCAAATAGAGAGTTAAAAATACAAATATATAAAAAGAAATTTAAAATAGCCATAATAAGCATAAACAAGAAATAAGGTGACAGCATGTGTTGGTCAAACTAAAGAAACCAAAGAGGAAATTGGTGCTGAGTCAGCAATAAAGACATAACCCATTATTTATGAATCTGCCAGGAGCCATTTAGAAACTGAAAGACGGATAAAAAGAACTAAAGCAACAGCGAAATAGTACGAACAGCAAGCAGTCGACTATGTCGTAGTAAATGGGCCCTACAGCCACCGGCGACCGGCGAAGATCAATGGTAACTAACAGACGGAAGTTTCTGTCTCAAACAAAGTCGGTGTCACTCTTCGATTCAATTCGTTCTGAAATTAGGGTTTATGCCGATTTGGGGATTTTTTTGTTAGGGTTAAATCTCAGCAATTTACCTCAATTAAATGAGGGATCTTGCACGAATTTGACTGAAACGGTGTGGGTAAGGTTTAATTTCGAGTAAATTTGATTCTTTCTACTTCAAAACTCAGATTTATTCTCTCTCTCCTATTTCTACAACAAGCGGCAAAGGCGCAGCGCCTTGCGCCTCCACGAAGGCGGCCAAAGGCGTGCGCCAGCTTGACGAAAACGCGAGCATCCCTGCGCCTCGCCTCGCCTAGTGCCTGGGCGCGCCTCAGGCGCGCTTTTTTAAACTAAGCATAGCACTACTAGCAAAATGAAAGCAACGGTGACAAGCAAGGTTGTCAGTATCAAGGCCGTGCTGGATAGGTGGCGACGGTTTTGGGAGGGAATGGTTTTACAGTTCTGGCTTTGATACCTTGAGTAGCTGTACAGATGGAAATTTAATGGTGGCAAGATATTTCTGCTACAGTGGTCAGAGTAGTTGAGATGGATTAGGCATTGGGATTGGAATCGATTGCTAAGGTGGCATGTAGTGGTCCTTACGCATAAGGATGGAACCTAAATGGGGTAGTGAGAAGATGGCAGTAGTGTTGAGTTGGTAGAAGGTTGGTGATAGTTCTTATGTGAAGCCAAAACTTGACTTAGGAAATTCAAACCTTAAGGACTCTGGTGAAATATGGAAACATCAATTTGTCGGAATGGTGGGCACTTAGGAAGGATCGTAGTAACAGATGCGTGGGCGATAGATGTGTGCTTGTGTATGTGGGATAGATGTGTGGAACACTTTAAGCGAAAGCATTTGAAATGAAGATAGTTGAAGGAATGTAAGAGTAGAAAATATTGAAAATCAGATGAGGGAGAATTTGGGCACATGTGGCATCAACCACAAAATGTAGGTAAGGAGAATAAAGAGTTGGGTTTATGGGAATTTTAAATAAACCGAGAGAGACGAAAGATGGTTTGGATGATAAGTTAGAAATGATAAGAAGAAAATAGGCTTGGGAGGACGAGGACTTCAAGGCTGTCACAAGAAAGAGTATTTCTGAGTTCAAAGAGCTCACCCATTTTGGGATTAATGCTTCACATTATTGTCAAATGCGCAAGGGTTCCCACATGACCCGCATAATGGACAAGGTGAAGATACTAGTCTATGGTAATTACAAGGTAGTAGGATTCGTGTGGGGACGTGGAACATTGCCTCTTCAAAAGGGGGAGCGATAGAATTAGTGAAGCTTTTGTGGGGGTATAAACTTTGGTACACGGTAAATAATAAGGGTAGGATTGAGTAGGTATTCTCATTAATCACGAGGAATATGAGCGAAAATATATTGATGATGTAATGGATGAGTCTAAAAAGACTGTTGAATCATGTGTTAATCTTGTGACACGGGATGAAATCATACATATAGTAAGTACCTATGCTTTACATATAGGATTGAATAACTCAATTAGACAAGAATTTTCGGAGCACTTGGAGAAAGTAATGCATCCTAGAGGCGAGAAATTGATCATTGATGGTGATCCTATCTATGGTTCATAAATGCGACCGGCCGTAACGAGATGATGCAAAAATATAGATCAAAAGAGTATCTTGATTCTTGAACGCGATATTTTCATATCTATTCGGTAGATTTGAACATTGCGGCCAATACTCGAACCTTTTTTTACTCCTTAAAGTTAATGCAAAAGTGGGCTTTAGTCAAGATGGCTTCCAAAGCATTCATGAAGGTTTTGGATACAAGAAATAGTGTTTGTGGGTTTCGCATCGGCATATGACGTCAACACTTAGTTAGAAAAGGCATCCCCACCCAATGACTTATAAGAATGCAAGTAACGCAAGCAAAACCAACTTCTTTACAATAAGGACATTAGTTCGAAAGAAGCGAGGTACGCGAGCTTTAGTTATTTATTTTATATGCTTTGAATTATGCCATTGTTGTTTTTAGGTTGTCAGTAGAAGACCAATAATTTAAGAAAAAGCTTGATATATTTTGGTTCTTGCCATGGCCTCTCAACACCATGGATTTTGGATGAGTGTTGGGTGGTGAAACAATGCCACATTCATAAGATGAATTTTTGCAGAGATGTGGATGTTAAAATGGATATTGGGGAAAAATTAGAGTTGTAACTATTAAAGCAAAGATGAGGGAAAAACGCTTAAGATGGTTGGTCATGTGAGAAGACGACCAAGTGATACGTTGTTTAGAAGTTGAAAAGTGGAGGAGTAAGCAAATTGTAAAGGGCATGGGAAAGACCCAAGATGACCTAGATAAAGGTAATTGAAAGTAATATTGAGAAAGGATTTATGTGGAGGAAGAGGTGTAATTACCTTATACAATTGTTTTTGTTTTTCTTTTATCTGATTGTCAATGTTAAAACAATCGGAAGAAAAAAGTGTTACGTAACGTAACGGGCGCTTTGTAACGAATCTGAGAGTGGCCGAAACGTTAAATACCGTTATGTAACATTTTGATGAAAATCACACTCAACTCACCGTTATTTCCGTTACATAACGGGTAACGGCCGTTTTTCTCCGTTACGTAACGGATAACAAACGATATTTTCAGTCATAGGATTGTCATATCTTGGGGAGATGATAAGGGTTAGAAGAAACATATAGTGCAATTATCTTAATCACCAAATCTATAAATATATAGTGTAATTATAATAGGTTTGGTTATATTATGTTATACATATCCTTGCCAAACTTTGAAAGTGCAAAAAAAGCTTAGGTGATTTTTTCCAAAAAATTCACACTGCGAAGGCCGCGATCCGTTACATTACAACTGTTATAACCCGTTCCCGTGTTAACGTGACGATTACTGCAAACGCGACCATTTCCATGATTTTCTTCCTTGGCGGTTCAAGACGATTCATGTTAGCTGACCCCAAATCATTTTGGGAATAAGACTTCATTGTTGTTGTTGTCGTAGTATATTAGAGTGTAGCGATTACTCAAAAGGTAAATAGAAGCTTGTACCTTCATAATATCAATGGGGGCAAGATTCAACTCACGGTCAATTCCACGAGAGGCTTCACCTCTGGATTAAGGGAGAACTGAAAGTTAATCCCTTTAGTCGAATGGATGATATTCATTCATATATCATTCCCTAAAATCGTTTGTATTACAAGAACCTACAAAGTATAATCACAAAACTAATACGTGAACGATTTTAATGATCATGATCATGTTAATGATCGTGATCTTATGTGATGGATTTAGACTTTGTCATAATGCCATTGACCAAAGGGATGCTTTTAAAACGATTTTTATTCTTGACACTTGCATAATTTAAAACGAAGACGAAAGCACGTTTCACATACTCCAAGGATAGCATCCATATCTATTATAAAGTTTACATGATGCCGGAAAAGAGTTGCTAACGTCTATATATAAAGTTTACATAATGCCTCAAAAGGAGTTGATGAACTCATTTTGACATTTTTTTACTTCTGAAAAACTGTGAATAAGCATAACCGTCAGTTTGTCTTGTCACCAAAACAAAAATTAGTAATCTTCAACAAGCTAGACATAAGCTTTAGTGGTTGTTTGCATTCTTTACACTTTGACTTGGTCCAAAAACAATATGAAAGTAATGATAAGATAAATCAATTACTCTTTCTCCTCATATTCCATTTGGCAAGGTTAAACTACATATATATATTCACATTTGCCAGCAATAATGTTTGTCATTTCATAATCCATAGCAGGCCCCTTGTGGAATAAAAGCAGAAGAGAGTCATTGATTTATCTTCTTTCTAACTCATTTTCGTTTTCCAGTATGGTCAAGTCAAGGGTAAAAATAAATAACGGTCCACTCAAACTTAAATCTGGCTTGTTAAAGATTCTAATTTTCATTTGGATGAAAAGACAAACTCAGTGGAGGGTTTGTTTTTTACAATTCTTCATTATCATGAAAAAAAAGGAGAATTCATCAACTCTTATTCAAGAAGGTATTTTGGTTAAACATGAAAATTTCTTTAAATTAAAGTAAAGGAGGTAATTACAATGTGTCTGAGATGGAATTTAGATAACTGATTTCCTATTTTATCATAAAGCAACTGTTGTGAAGTTCTTCTGAAGTAATTCTGGGATCTAGTAAAATATTTGAGAAGTTTGGATCCATCGACTAGGCAAAAGGCACACAGAATCATATTTATGAATCCATGCGTGATTCTAATTCACTAATATGCCAACCTCCAACCTCCACAATTTTCATTCACATCCACACTATATACTCTGTAGCTTCTTCAAATACAAAAAATCAATGTGGTAGGAAATGATATATGGAAGACGTCATCCTCAGCAAGAGGTATTGGGTCTCCCTTAATCCAAAGCTATAATCTCCATCTTGACCCGCGCGGAAGGTAAGAATTTGTAGTTATTTGTTTATCTCGAGCGAACTCATTCAGTTAACTGTCATTTTTTTTCTTTTTTGGATAAGATATGCTCATACACAGTCGTTGATGATAGAACGACAACACTCCTAAGGTTTGTTAAGAGGAGGGTGAATCTCAAGGTTGACGGGTTGATGATTTGGTTCAAAGTTCAAGAACTTAGCCGCAGGAGATTCAATGGCCGATGAGGAGAGCTCAAGAGAGTTATGACATTAAAAAAAGAACTTATGAGGTTAGAGTTAAGTAGAAGAAAACTCCACGCCAAACAGGAAAGACAGATTAATAAAGAATAGATATTTTAGGATTTTAGCGATGTTAAATATATATAGAAACTTCTCCCTTTTTTATACGTGCATTTCTCTAAAATACAAAATGCGTACTATTCACTATCATTTCCTGTCTGTCTCTTTCCTATCTCAAGGGTTCCCCTTTTCATCGACTTCCTTTTCAAACGCTAAGAAATGAGAAGGATTAGGGTCACACCACTACTTACATTTACATCAAATATATAATCACAAACCTACAAAAATGTCTCAAAAAAGTAATTCAATTCTTTTGGAGTCACGACGCTTCTTACTAAAGAGTTGCATCAATTTTTATTTTTTTAGGGTAATTCCTAATGGTGGCCCTTAAGTCTTAGGAATTCCCACTGCTGGAAATTTCAAAAAAACTTTCCCGTTCCTAGCCCTACTTCATAAATCATGCCCATACATAACCTTAATGAAGAACATTCCGTTATTAATAAAGCATATTCCGTTAGTTAACAGTTAACGCGGCCGCTCACACATAAAACGAGGCATTTTGGGTCATTTTTTGCCAATTTCGACATCAAAATCAACCCTTATGATTATGTTTAGGGGGTCAGTTTTAGTCCACAAGGGTCGATTTTGAGGTCGAAATTGGCAAAAAAATGACCCAAAAATGCCTCGTTTTACGTGTGAGCGGTCGCTTTAACGGTTAAGTAATGGAATATGCTTTATTATTAATGGAATATTATTCATTAAGGTTATGTTTCGGAATAATTTGTAAAGCAGGGCTACCAAAAGGAAAGTTCTGTTTGGAATTTCCACCACCTAAGGGCCACCACAAGGAATTTCTTGTGAAAGAAACAAAAATATCGTTTCTCACACAAACAAGTTTCCTCATATGAACTTATCTCTTTGTGTGTGCATATATTGTCTTTATGCATATATGTATATAGTACGTATACATATATACTTCCTCTGTTTTTATTACTAGCATCATCTAGGTTCGGCATGGGTTTTGAGGAGCCCACATCAAAATAGTCTCTCCTATATTTAGGAAGGTAACTCAAAGACAGCTCACATAGAAAGCCATAAGGCAAAGTAAGATATATCCAATGACAAACAACATCACCTTTTCATAAAGGCATAGCCAAAATACTCATTAGTTATTTTGCAGATTTAAACTTCAGACACAGCAACACTTTTAGCTATTTTACAGCGAACTTACTGGAATGTTGACCAGAGGAGCACCACCAAAATAAGAAGAGAAAAGCTCAGCATCTAAAGTCGCACTCATCAAAATCAACTTCAGCTCTGCTCTACGTGGGAGTAGCTCTTTAAGCACAATAAGAAGAAAGTCTGGAATAAATAGGAACACTGATTAGATTTGGCAACCATAGAATGAGATTAGATGTTTCATGGATGTAGTTTTGACCTTCATTCATCCCACGTTCATGAATCTCGTCCACAATAACATGTGTTATTCCCTTCAAAGTCCTGTCAACAAGCAATCTCCGCAACAAGATGCCTGTAGTGCAAAACAGAAGTCGCGTATCTCTCCCTTTCATCCCCTCCAACCGAACTTTATATCCAACCTAGACCAAAGAAATGTAAATTTACAAACCAGCAAGACCTTCTAAGCTTAAAGACTTTGATAAAAATGCTCACAGATTCTCCCAATTTCTCCCCTCGCTCTGCAGCAACTCTCTCAGCCACCGACAATGCCGATATTCGTCTTGGCTGAGTACATATAATGCTGCATAAAGCTCCACGTCCAGATTCTATTTCAGACTCCATAATGAATTGTGGAATTTGTGTAGTTTTACCACAGCCTGTTTCCCCAGAGACAATAATGACCTAACATATGACAAGGAAAAAAACTAGTTAAGAGATCAATTTCAGGTTTAGCAAAGGAGAGCCAGGTATGCATCACACTTTAGGAGAAGACAACAAAATGACAATTAAGCTTACAAGAACTCAGATAGCACGCAACAATAAAAGACAAATCAACGTGTATATCAATAATGATAAAAGCCCTACTTTCATGATGTAATCATCAAGAAAAGAAATTGATCAACAAACTGATTCAAAAACAAGGGACAGAGAAATAAGAATATGGAGTCCTCAATAGCTTGCGATGTGGGTATCAAACAGGGGCATGGACAAAAGAGTATAGCATGGAAAGTTTCTTATCTTGAATATCCAAATACAGCTCTGAGCCTCGGAAGTTTTCGAATTTGGAATATGGACTTATGGAGACATACTTAGAGATAATATATATAAAAAAAAATAATTTTGCAATAAAGATCACGAATGAGAAGAAAATATGATAAGTTTGAAATGATTGATGCAACTATAACACTGCAAATACGTATATTACATAAACCCACTCTATTAACTATTTGCATGTCTTCCAAACCCCACCCCCTTCCTCATTTTTGTGAGTGATAAAGAATTGTGTAAGCGGCGAATGGTCACATATACCAAAGGAAGCTAGAGACGAAAAGGCTCATGGCTTATGTTAAGTAATTTATCTACAAACCTAGAAGAATCAAGTGGCATAGTCAAGTTAAAATTTTAACCACACAAAAGCTCCCTCGAATCTTTTTCAGTGCAAATCCTTCCTATCGTATCGGTCTTTAGATGTTAAAATTAACTATTTGCATGTTTTATATGTTGGTGCTTTGTACACATGGTGTCAAAACAAGGTAGTACCCTATCGTATCGGTCGTATTATAAAGGTTTATCTACCATTGTGAAGTTGCAAAAAAAAAACCTTGTTTTACGCCGATCCAAGTGATATCTTGTGGTCTCAACTGATACTTAGCGGTGCAACAACCGCATCAACTCCGTTACCGCGAAACCGTGACAGAAACCGCATTTTCGAACCATGTTTGTACATATTGGTCTTTAGATGTCTGTGTTAGTTTAGATGCATTATTACCCTCTTTGTAAGGTAATGATGATTTAAATCAAACCTCACATCCCCCTTTGATATATGAGCTATTGTTGTTTCCAATCTTGAAGGAACTTGTGTTGCACTCACATTCGAGCATCCTGTGAATACAAAAGTGAACACAAACACACAACCGAGTTTGATGTCGCACTTTCCTTGCACTAATCACTCATGACCCCAAAAAAGCACCTTTGGACCGTGACATCTCTCGAGCACCACCACCAACAATCAGCTTTATCACAATGTCAACCGTGTAGTCAACTACGACAACAATAATAAGGTTCCAAGCTCAAGCTCGAAGCAGAAAATGATCACACTTTAACATCATATCAAGGAAGAAAATCGTGGATGTGGTCACGTTAACAATAGCGATGATGCGGAAGCGGCTTGTAAACGGTCGCAATAGCGTGAAATTTTTCGAATAAATTCCTACATTAGATTTTTAACCTCAAATTTGCATTTTTGAAGTTTATAAGTATTCTTACAACTTAATTTGACCAAAGCAATCATATGGTTGGATTATACTTAATTTGTACTACCATGTGCATTTTCCTTCCTCTTTTTTCACCAATTCTTTTGTTACCAATTCCCTTGAAATAACGGAGGTAATGGGTAAAAAAACGCTCTAACGCAACGAGTCGCCGTTACGTAACTGACAACGCGCCGAGATCAACGTGAATTTTGTCCCGGTGGTACATGACGGCATATAGCTAAGATAGCTAGTGAAGATATTTGGTCTCGTAGTACGGAAATGGTTGTAGATTCGACATGGAAAAATATAAAACATAGTATAAATAAAGCGGCGAAAGAGGTTCTTGGAGAATCTAAAGGTTTTGTAGTTTGTATCATCAAGTAAGAACACATCTAGGTGGGACGAGGAGGTGAGACAAGCGATAAAAAGCAAACGAGAAGGTTACAAACTTTAAGGAAAAGATAGAACATAGAAGTGATGTGAACTATGAGAAGTACAAAGAGGCTAGAAGAGAAGCAAAGAAGGTAGTACGGGAAGCTAAAGCAAAGGTAAACCAAGAGCTTTATGCAAGATTGGATATGAAAGAAGGGGAAAAAGACATTTATAAAATTGCGCGTACGAGGGATAAGAAGACAAGAGACATAGAAAAGGTAAAATGCATCAAGAATGTCAACCAAAAAGTTCTTGTTGAGGATGAGAAGATAAAAGATATAAGGATCCCGCCAAGTATGGTAAATCGAGAGTTTATGAGGAGGATTCAAAAGGGGGAAGTCATAGCAGTATTAAGAAAGATGGGATTGAAGAAAGCTATTGGGCCTATGGCATACTTATTGAAGTTTGGAGGTGTTTAGGGGGTGAGGGATTGGCTGACAAAATTCTTCAACATGATTTCGAGACACCAGATGGGAGGAAGAGTACTTTGGTTCCTTTGTATAAGAAGGAAGGCAATGTACAAGATTGTACCAACTATCGAGGAATGAAACTAATAAGTCATACGATGAAACTCTGGGAACGGGAATGGGTGGTTGAGCAAAGACTTAGGAAACATGTGAAGATATCGGAGAATCAATTTAGATTTATGCCATTACTGTGATAAAAAGAATAGTCTACATATGATTTTTATTGATTTAGAGAAGGCATATGATAGAGTACTCACATTAATACTTTGGTGGGCGTTGCCAAAGAAAGGTGTTTCAAAAAAATATATAGATATCATCAAGGACATGTATGAGGAGGCCACTATGAGTGTGCAGACTACATTGGGGAAAAGAGTTCCCTATTACGGTCGGAGTGCATCAAGGTGCATTTAGTCCCTTTTTATTTGATCTAGACATGGACGAAATAACGAGGTCAATTCAAGATGATATACCGTGGTGTATGATGTTTGCAGATGATGTTGTGTTGATTGATGAAACAAAGGAATGTGTTGAAAGTAAATTGGAATTGTGGAGATATACATTGGAAGCTCGTGGTTTTAGATTGAACAGAAGCAAGACGGAATATCTGAGACAGAGGTGGTCACTTTGGATGACAAAGTGGTTTAAGGATTGAACGTCTTCCGTTACCTTGGATCTACTCTCCAAAAGGATGGAGAATTTACATTTTTAATAATATCAGTTAGCTATGTCAGTTCATAGCAGAAAAAAGCGTCACCGGATTCCTTTTTGATTGCGACAGTCCTAGAGATTAAAGGGAAAATTCTGCTGCACGACAATTAAGCCTGATTTGTTGTATGGCATCGAATGTTGGGCAGTGAAACAATACCACGTTCATAAGATGAATGTGGCGGAGATGTGTATGTTAGGGTGGATGTGTAGCCACACAAAGAAGGACCGATTAAGAAATGAAGTGATTCAGAAAAAAATTAGAGTTGCATCTATTGAAAAAAAGATGAGGGAAAATCGTTTAAGATGGTTTGGTTATGTGAAAAAGAGACCAAGTGATGCGGCAGTAAAAAAAAGTGAGAAAACTTGAAGAGTGGAGGAGTAATGAACTTGTAAGGGGCGGGGAAGACCTAAAATGACTTCAATGAAGGCAATTGAAAGTGATCGGTTCTTGGGATCGAGGAGAGCATGGCGTTGGATGCTGGGTGGACGGCAATATTCACATGGAGGAAGAAGTGTGATTACTTTATTTATTTGTTTATCATTTATAACTTTTTGTTTAAAGCTTCTTTTAAAACTTTTTCTGTAAATTTTTTAAAAAACTTGAAATCTTATAAAAAAAAATTTATCACAATTGTCGATGTCGTCTCCTTTTCAACGGTTTTAGATGACGATTCATGTTAGCCGTTCCACATCATTTTGTAAATAAGGCTTAGTAGTTGTTGTTGTAGTTGTTACATAACGGAATTTTGCGTAAGGGCAAATACAAGATCGATTACATAATGATTGTTACGTTACATAACGACCTAAGTTTAGTTTCCATGCATCATATACAAGAGATACTTTTGTGTTAATAGTACATGACATATGGTCTTGACGACGGTTGAATTGAACCTTCAAAAGTTCAAATTTGAAGTTTTGATAGTTAAACTCAACATGAAAAGGCCTTTAGGCGCTCCTTCAAATTATAATTAACAAATGAAAACGGTGATCATGATAGAATGTCGTTGTGGATGTGTTGAGGGAGAAAGATGTTCATATTCATGGAAGAAGGTTTAGGGAGGAAGATGGGCTACACCATTGAGAAAGGAAGGTAAGGACAAAAGGGGTTTTCTTTTTATCACCCCCACTTGAAAAAAAAATATACAGAAAGGAAATGAATCAGTTACACAGCCAAACTTAAATCAGAAAGGATTATGTTAGCAGAAAGTGTCAAATAAACCAATTAAGTTAGTCGCGTTAGGCATTTCTTAAAGGGTCGCATTTTAGTTTAGGATTGAAGACAAGTTCAATAAACACATTATGTTTTTGGTAAATGTTTCCAAACTTTCACAAAGAGCCCGATACATAAATCTAGAGTCCATGCAAGGAGCCTTTATTAGTAACAGGTAGTTAAAGCAACACTATGCATTTCTAATACTTCCTCCGTTTCAAAATAGATGCCACATTGCACAAGTGTTTCAAAATAGATGCCACAATGTTTTTTTTCCTTATTTAGTAACTTTTGCCTTATACTTTTACCATTTTACCCTTACTAACTGTTATAATTATACTTAGTATAGCTTAATTAATCTTCTTTTGTGCTACTTAGTACTAATAATCTTTTACCACCCACCTCTCTCTCTCTCCTAATTTTACCCAGACCCCTCTCTCCTCAATCTCCAGCCAACCCACCACCTACAACCTCCCACCTAACCACCATAAGCAAACACCACCAAACACTACATTCACCACCAAACACCACATTCACCACCGTACCATTCCCATCAAAACACCACCAATCACCACCGTAACACCACCATTACCACCAAACCACCACCATTCACCACCGAAAGTCCGAAACACCACCATTACCCCCGAAACACCACCATTCACCATTGAAACACCACTATTCACCATCGAAGCACCACAACAACCAGAAATTAAAACCCACAACAACCTCAAATCGAAACCCCCAACAACCATTCACCACCCAACACCAATGAAACACCCAACAACCATTCGATTTGGAGGAGTGGTGATGTGAAGGTGGCGCTGATGTGTAAGAGTGGTGGTGTTCTTTCTCTCTTTTTGAGTTAGGGTTTCGAATCTATGAAGATGGTGGTTGGGGATCTGGGTTTTCGTTTGGGGTTGAAGATAAGATGGTGTTAATGGTGGTCGGTGACGAGGGAGGATGATTCCGGTTGGTTTACTGGTGGGCTTTGGTTGTGGCGGTGGTTTCTAAGGTGTTGGCAGATGTTGGTGGTGGCTATGGAGGAGGGAGAATGGGTCAGTCATGGTGGAAGGAGGAGAGAGACTGGTGGTGGATTGGGTTGGGTTGTGGGGCTAATTAAAATTTTAATTACATGTCCACTTTACCACTTTCAACTAATTAATCATACTTAGGAAATTTTGCCTAGGAGTCCGTTTTAATAACAATGTGGCATCTATTTTGAAACGGAGGAAGTACAAAGTATTGTATTTTGCTATAACATTTTTTAATAATTAGGGGAAGGTGGTGGTAAGTGATTGGTCTTTTGATATTCAATTTTTTAATGACTTTGGGTAACTTATTGCTTCATGAGAGTTTGTGGACATGCAATTTTCGTCCTTCGCCCTATTTTCGTAAATGGATACCGGAAGGGAGCTAATCATCCTCCGTACTAATGATACATCTTGAATCAAATCAAATACTTTGTATGGAACCAATCAAGTGCGTGCAATAAAGTATATTGTAAATGCCACACTAAATCTTAAAGAGGCCAGAATAATCAATTGTCATTAAGCATCATGCCAAATAGTCCACATCTAAGCAAGAAGGAAACAAGAAGACTAAGAGGCTGACTTTGCACCAAGACGACCTTAATAGTGGAGTGTTTTAGGTTCCCTGTCAGTTTGATTAATTATTAATAGAGTTTACCTGATTACATGCAATGGCTGTGAGCAGTGCATCTCTCTCCTTAAATGCCGGAAGGCTTTTCCGGAACTCCAACATTTTCCTTCCTTCAGGACATTCCTGTGACAGATATGATGCAAATCTATTAAGACACAAATAAGGAACCAGATATCCTTGATTCCAGGAGCAACAAATCAGCATTTTTTGACAATGACAAGGAAGGATTGAGAAGATGAACCTGCCAAGCAAGCTGCTGATCACGAAGCTGCATGTTTCTTCGTCTTATAATTCTCTCCATGACAGAACTGCTCAGATTCAGAGGTTCTGGTTGCTCAAAGAGACCTTCATCAGTGGCGAGACTACCACTACTACTTGATCTTGAAAATCCATTATCTTGTAAAACATTTACACTCTTAGCTTTATGAGAAAGGTAGTCAGCAAGATAAGCATCCACTCTCCTGTGCAGACTAAGATCTACTGTAACCTGTGGACGATATAGTAAGAACTTAGAACCCCCCAAGTGTCAGTTGGAAGCAATATTGAGGGTTTGAAGGGTAGTAAATTTGGCATTTATGCCCTAATCCAGTCATATCACCAGTTATTCCATCTCCCCGGTAACCATACCCTCGCAAGAACCCTAAAGATGATGTCGGCCCTAAACCAAGGGTGTTCATAGTCAATTGGGGCCAAAATCCCACCCCACATGCCAAACTACACTTAAAATCTAACCAGTAAGGGCTGCAGAAACTCATTGCCTACACAGAAGAGGATAAGGAAAAAGGACTGAAGTTAGGGCAAACAAGTCATCATCATTGGCACAAGTGGTTCAGGGTTAGGCAGTTCACCAACATAGAAATTTAGGAGCACAAGCATCAATACAATGGGTAATAAAGAGAGCATCATGCATATGTACTGTGAAGAAGAAGCTGCAGTTACCTCTCTCTGAGGACGCTTCTCATCAAGGTCAAATCTGTAGTTCGGTAAGGGGACCTTACTAAAAACAACTACTTTGACATATGAATGGCTGCAAAAAATAACATACTTTACATAAGTATAAAAGCAGACTAAAGCAGCAAAATCTTTCTCAAGCTCTCAACATACCTATACAAACCCATCCTGTTAGCCACATCAGCAATTTGCTCAAAGTCGCGTCGGTCCTTTTTCTCCCTGGATATCAATTCTTGCTTGTCCTTGTCTCGTAGAAGCATGTTCAACTTCCGCTTCCACTGCTCCACATTATCAGCTATTGGAGCGGACTGAAACTACTTTGTAGTAATAGTCAAAAAACATATTTCATAACATCATAATCAAACAATGAAAAGATTTAAACTAGACGAAAATATAGGAGGGAAGTGATTATGCCTAAACCCTAGCCTCCTTTCTCTATCCCCTTATTCTCACATCACCCCTAAATTCTTCTCTCCAGTGCCACCACATACAAACTGACAGCCACCCTATTTTTTTTTTCACAATAGTAGTTCTATTTTAGAATTTAATTTATTTTTTAAACTACAACTATGTCTCATATTGTGAGGAATATTCAAAAATTGTGCTCACATCAACTGCTAGCGTCTTCTTTTTGCCCAATCAGGAACATATCACCCAGCTTATCCAAATTTAAATTATATAGAAGTAATTATTTAGAATGCATAACAAAGGAACAACCACTGAAAAGTGGGGGGAGGACAATAGAAAGTTGCTTTGGGGCATAACAGCATACAAAGAAAATGCAGTAGTGGTTCACATTTTTGGTAACAGTTGCGGTATCATAAAAGTGAGACGTGCCTGCAGTTGTTACATCGTGATTAGTAGACACAGGGCATGAAATGACATATCTCAAAATTTTCTACTTAAGCATGGTCATTCAGAAATTTTTGTGATAAATTTGATGGAGATACGAAGAAAAAATAGAAAAGAACAAGATGAGAAGTGAAAATAGAAAGTTGCAGAGATGGGAAAGGTTGATGATAGATTTTTTGCTTAGCAGGTCACAGAGTTCCATTATCGTAAGGCTGGGACTCTCCCACTACAAAAGAAATTAGATCACACTTTTCTTATTGCCCTCTATCTCTTACTAGCGAGCATTTTATTACAATTTTCTGCATACCTTTCTCTCTCCACAACTCAATCACTCACTCAAGTCGCTGTCAATCCTAACAACTTCACTCAAGTGTCTCTGCAACACATTCTTCAAGTTTATTTCCCATACAATCCTTGTGCTCTTACGCCTCTCATACGAGAAGTACACAAGTGGCCTACGCTGATCCATAGAATTTCTTCCTGCCATGACAAGTACGTTGTCCTCAAGGTGGAAGTTTGTAAAAATGAGGTTGGACTATCATAAATTTCTCCTTGGTGGCTTCAAAAATCTGTGATGCTTTCCCTAGCCATGAGCAGCTCGTTGACACCGAGGACAGCCTCTGGATCTGCTTACAGCTCCACGTCTGCACATAATGGTATTGGCAGGTCTTGTGAAATGGGAATATGTCGAGGGCTTGTTTGGGCTATGACACCTGAAAGAATGTGTATACTTTGCTTGTGGGAGGTAACTCTAGTTTGTAACCCACTGCACCAAATATTTTTAATCACTAAAAGAGGCCCAGAATCACAGGCCAAGTTTCTTAAAGGGTCATTTGGAAAGGAACTATTGGCAATTCGGTGGCAACTTCAAAGATACCAACTCTCCCACTTTAAATTGTCCCTCTCATCGCATCAGCAGAAAGTTTTAACTTCTGCTGTGCTTTAGAGGAGTTGAACCGTGGCGTCAGCTCATCATACACGGCATCACACTCTTGAAGGTGGGCCTCAATTGATATACTTGTCTATCCTTTGCCAATTTCAATCACTAGAGTGGGTTACAAGCTTACAACAATACAATACCTCAAAAGGTGGAATACTGGGTTGAAGAGTGAGCAGATGTCATGTTAGAGAGCTCAGCCATGCAGCCAATTAGCGCAGTTCTTAGATTGTCCATTGATGACACAAGGTAAGTTTGTTTTCAAGGAATAGTTTGTGGTATGATGTGCATCTCTTCAAATCAGTCCCTCTTACACAAATAAGTTCTCGACAAAACATGTTCATAAACACCTTGTCTCAATCCGGAAGAATCGAAGTCATGCAAACGAACCACACATAAAATTTGTTGCTAAGTTTGAGGGAGGGTGGTTAAAATGAGCATTTATGGTGGAACAGTCGACCGCCAAAAGGTATCGAGGCCTTGGGATTTTTGTCATTAGCCTTCCTTTACCCTTGTCCTTGAAGTTATGAAAAAAAACTAATTCATAAAAAGGCCATGATGAGTAAAATTCTACCTACATGTTCTACAAATTAAAAGATACAAACTAAGTCCTTGAAGGCTGCAATTGCTAATCAATACTAACTCGGACACCTATATATTGAACAATCACTTCCTATTCGACCAATTACACTAGGAAATATAAGCCATCAACTAAGCTAATACAAGCATAAAACAATAGTCACTACAATAACAATATCCAAACTTAAGCTTTCCACTACACAAAAAAAGAGGTTGTGCATCACCCCTTCAGTGGACCAATTCCAACATGGATATAGCACTACAGTGGGAAAAAAATGGTATGATGGGATATCAAATAATAATCACATTTAATCCCACAAAGATGAGATGCTTACTACTTCCTTCTATGCTACTCCTACACCCTCATTTGCCTCAAAAATCGAGTGTCATAGACACGACAAGAGACTTAAATACTTCTTTTAAAATCTTTTTACTACATAATGGCCGAGTAAGATACTTAGACACTCGTATACGAGTAAACACTTTGACCAGTGTCCTGAGTAAGATAGACTTCCTTTTTAGGAAAAGGAACAAAAGAATTTGAAAACTTATCGCGCTTAGGACTACAAGACTCAAAAGAGAAAAATGAATGAGTTTTTCAAGTACATTAAGAGTTAAGACACTCCTGTCCTAATAGATAGTATTTGCTGAAAAGAGGGAGAAGAATTAGGGAAGTGAAATAAATAATGGGAGAATAATAAAACTTGTAACTGACACTATAATTTAGAGGAAGTAAGGGAGCAAATATGCAGATTAACGCTATGCATTTCCCAACCCCACTAATGCAAAGGTAAGAAATGAAATGAAAGTTCCTAGCATGGATAAAGGTTGCCACTTAAGTGTTATGCCTTTCGAGTGAACCAACCAACACCAACAAAAGAAAGGAAGCTTCTTTAACTAAGGGAATGAAGAGCCTTGAACTCCTCGATTTAAGAACAAATCCAAACAACATGCATCTCACCTTATAAACTTTCAAGTCATACGATATAATCCAATCAACGTATACCTGATGAATCTCACGATTGCTCTAGAAATACATCCAATCTTCTAGTAGGAAGTCAATCTGTCACACACACACTATGTAACCACATACAATTTTATTTCTACATAGACCAACCATATCGAGTTTTGTAAAGTCATGAAATAAAAATTCTTTATGGAGTCCTCAAACTTGAATTTATAAGTCCAACTCCAACATCTACAGTCCTAGATCTAGTCCTAATTATAGACTTCTAAAACTAGAGTCGTGGATCTAGAGTGCGTATGGAAAGAACCAACCAAAACTAGAGGGCTATAGATTCATCAAGAGCTAAAAGCACAACCCTTGTAACAAGCTCATGCAACAATGACTTCCTAACCATGAATTCTTGAACCAATGGGTTCAAAGCCATTCCTTCGAAAATCTAGAACTAACTTTCGACGTAATCCTTTCATTACACGATCAACAGTGTGAGACTACTATCTCACGATGAATTGTCTCATAGCCTCATACCCAGTGCATATATGTCTTTTCTCGCCATTATACAAATAATATTTTATTAACACATTAATTCATTTAATAGCATGTGAGCCATAATGTATAAAAAAGGAGGATTGTATACTCCTAGCAATGGGGACCACCTCTCATATTTGCTTAACGAAGCTAAAAGATAGAAACTCTAACCGATGTCAAGCTATGCATAGCTCCACTTAAAGTGAAAATGAATCCACGTATGGAGTCACCTCAAGATTATTCATTAACCAATTAGCATCACACAACCTAAACTCCCAAAGTGAAGTCCAAGAGTAGTTTTAAAGTATCTTAAAAATGGAATGAGACCTGTGTTCTTTTTGAAATGTATGTTGGAGTCATTTATGGTGTTAACCAATGCTTCTTCGAAGTTATTAGACTCCTTCAATAGGCTCTCTACATAATGAGATTGAGAAGCTGAAAACACTTAGTCTCATTATTCACAAGTGTGCTAAAAATGAACATGTCCTTAAGGAAAATGACGAAACAATAGGATACAAACATCATCTTAACAAATACACATGCATACGGTCCATTTAAGAAAAAACCCAAAACTCAAAATGGATTTGAGAATCTTAGTGTACAAATAAATAGACATCATACAGGGACTTATTTAGGTTACACACCTTAAATTCATTCCTAATCCCCCACGTTGCATAATAAGTATAAAATTCAATTGAAGTAATAACAACTTATGAGCTCCTTCTAACTTGTAAGTTGTAAGCCATAAAAATGGATGAGAAGCACAAGTACTCACCCCAGAAGAAGGATAAGAGGAATCCTCAAAATCGCGGTCAGAGCCCTTTTCAGAAACAACCTCGTCGACGACAGAAGTAGTATGATGGAGATCACAATTGAATGAATTAGTGCTGGGGGGGTTGTAGAACTTGTAGTGGAAGCTATTGGAGTTCCAATTTCCATATCCAGGAGACACATGAGTATTAGGGTTATCATGATTGTGATTAGAATCGCCATTAGCTGAAGGTGAAGAGTGGGGGACGGTGATGACTGACCTCAGCCTCATCCTCTGGTGCGGTGGTACGTACACTGAAGAACACTGTGCCCGATCCTTCATACTTCTTTATTACTCTTCTAAATTGCTGGAGTTTTCCTTTCAAGATCAATTTTATTACTTCTGTTTTGTTTAGGGTTTTAGAGTAAAAGAAATATAGAGATCAATGTTGGAAACGGATGATGGTAAAAAGGAGTTCATTCGCTTCTAGAATCTAGTCTAGACTAGATGCTTGTGTCAGTTGAACTGCTCAATACATTGTCTGCAATCCAACTTCATTTTCGTCTCAGGACGGGGAGAATACGTTAGTAATTGAAAATGGTTAGATACGGATCCTATTCGGTATTCGACTCAATTGAAATGAACGCCACCAATCTGCAATTTACCAAATTAAACTCTCCATCATATTTTTCTTTTAAAATGTTAAACTGAAAAATATTTCTTTCTTGCGATGGAAACAAACTTATTTATGTCAATGTAATCTGCTTTTTTTTATTAACACCAAACTGAAAAAGAATAAGAGAAAGTTTTAAGCTTCTCCCTTCTCTCTGAGGTAGGGCTTCCTCTCTTCTTGTGAGTATTAACTACACGACGGTGTGTCTCTTCTTGGGTGAATCCCAATGACTGACGAGATCGTGACCCAATGCTTAAACCTTAATATCAATGATGATGACAGTGATATTATTATCGGAAGATCCTGTTTCAAAAGAAAAGCTTTCGCTTTTCTTGGTAGGGAAATTGATGACGGCGCGGAATTCAACGTTGAATCCTTTAAACAAACCATGACAAGGGCATGGAATTTAAAGGATCATTTGATTATCACGGGACTCGGCCCTAACTTGTTTGGTTTTCAGTTTCTGTATTGGAAGGATATGGAGAAGGTTTTGCGGGGATGCCCGTGGTGCTTTGATAATAATTTGCTATTACTGAAACGTGTGGATGGAGGCGAACAACCTGAGGAAATCATCCTAACTCATTCCCCATTATGGGTTAGGGTTTTGAAATTACCCCTTAATTGTCGATCTGACAATGATGTGAGAAGGGTAGTGGCCGGCTTAGGAGAAGTTTTAGAGGTGGAAGATGATATTCTGGGCACTGGGCGGTACAGGCGAGTTCGGGTTGCAATAGATGTATCAAAACCAATACGCCGTTCTCAGCGCATTAAAGATCGAAGTGGGAAAATTGTTACAGTGGAATTTAAATATGAGCGACTCCCCTTCTTCTGTTTTGCGTGTGGGATCATAGGGCATGCTGAGCGCGACTGTTTGATGGTGGATGACACAGACCTGAAACAAGGGATGGGTTGGGGGACATGGTTGCGGGCCTCGCCCATGAAAGGCAGATCAAAAGAAATGGAAGATTGGGTGACTTTGAAGGCAAGTAGAAAGACCCTATTTGTGAGTAAAAATGAAGCCCAACCTGAACACTTGCTGACTGAGGTGAATGTGGGCAAGAAGGTGAACATTGAGAAGGATGGTGAGGGCACTGCTGAGGAGACAACGCATTATGAGGAAGAAGTGACAGCTCTAATCTTGACAGCGGATTCTAACGTTAACCAACCATCTGTTGACACGTTGCCAATGGGGGAGGAAAGACCAATCACTTGTGGTGTAGAAGGTTTTGTTGTGGGAAGTAGCACACCCTCCAAGGAGGGGCAAGGGAAGAAATGGAAAAGAGCGGCCCGCGGAGGAAGGCACACTGGAGGACATTTAGTTGAGTCAGTTTTAAGCAAGATAAATTTTGAGGTGGTAGCTATGGAGGTGGAGCAAGAGGAGGTTGATGTAGTCAAACGTCCTAAAGCTTTCCTAACGGTGGAGGTTGGCGAAGACTAACCCCGGCGAGAGCCATGAATATCCTAAGCTGGAACTGCCAGGGGATTGGCAACCCCCGGAAAGTTCGTCAACTCTGCCGGTGGAGTAGAGTTCATGCCATTGATTTTTTTTTTTTATCGGAGACTATGGCTGCTAAAGCCGATGTTGAAAAATTAAAAGATCGTTTAGGTTTCTCTTGTGTTGTTGGTGTGTCTAGTGTAGGTCGGTCAGCAGGTTTGGGCTTCTTTTGGAAGGGTGAGAAGGTCCATTTCGAGTTGGTGCCTTTCTCCCAAAGACACATTTGTGGTGAGGTTCGTGATCCTAAAGGGGTTTGGAGATTCATTGGCATTTATGGTTGGTCAGACTCGGAGAATAAACATCGCACTTGGTCGCTAATCCGAGAGATTTGTGATGAGGAAACTACTCCGATTGTTTTAGGAGGTGATTTTAATGAAATTCTCTCTTATGAAGAAAAGGAGGGAGGGGAAGATTGTGAACGGCGTGAGATTGATAATTTTCGAGCCGCTCTTGAAGATTGCAGCCTTCGTGAGGTCCATTTTGAGGGTACTTGGTACACTTGGGAGCGAGGGAACACCATTTCCACGCGCATACGGGAAAGATTGGATAGGTATGTGGCCTCTCCATTGTTTTTCTCTCTATATCTTGATATTATGGTGGATCATTTGGTCAGATTTAAATCAAACCACTCAGCCATTGTTATGAAGTGTGAAGCTCGGAGACGGAAAAGGAGTAAGGGAAGAAATAGCAAGTTTCGCTTCGAAACTGCCTAGCTCTTAGATGGTTCATGTGAGAACGTGTTGAAAGAAGCGTGGGAGGCTTCGACGGGGTTCAGCTTTATGGAGCGAGTAGGGGCTGTTGCTAATGACTTAGGAGCGTGGAGAAAGAATCTTTTTCACAAGCTGGAGGATAAAATTGATAAGGCCGAGAAGCAGTTGCTCGAAGCCTAACGCTTGGGGGTCAGTTTTGATAATATGGCAGAATGTGCGCAACTAGAGGCCAATCTTGATGAGTTGCAGCAGAAGCAAGAGGCGTATTGGTACATTCGTTCTCGAGTATCTAAAGTCAAGGATGGTGATAGGAATACGAAGTACTTCCATCACAAGGCAAGTCAGAGAAAGCAACGCAATCATATTAAGGGTCTTAATCATGAGTTTGGGGCTTGGAAAACGGAGGAGGAGGATCTAGAGAATATCATTACTCGTTTCTATCATAAGCTATTCGAGTCCTCTTTGTCCAGAGATTCGGATATGGATGAATTCCTCACGTGTGTGGCGCAGTCAGTTACCTCCGACATGAATGAGGCCTTGATGAAACCGTTCACGAAGGAGGAGATTCATGACGCCCTTATGCAGATGCACCCTTGCAAAGCGCCGGGACCGGATGGTATGCATGCTATTTTCTATCACCGTTTCTGGAATATTATTAGTGACGATGTATTTGCTTTTGTTAGTAGTATTTTGCATGGTTTGATCTCCCCTTGTTATGTGAATAGTACTACTATTGCTCTGATTCCTAAAACTCAGTCCCCTTCTGATTTGGCTGACTTTAGACCGATTAGTCTATGTAATGTGGTGTATAAGTTGGTTACCAAGGCTCTGGTCCTTAGATTGAAAAACATTCTGCCCTGTATTATCTCTGAGAACCAGAGTGCTTTTTTCCGAGCCATTTGATTACAGACAATGCTTTGATTGCTCTTGAAATTTTCCATTCTATGAAAAAGCGTTCGAAAGGCAGGAGAGGGAATATTATGCTGAAGTTAGACATGAGCAAGGCCTATGATAGGGTCGAATGGGGGTTTATGAGGAAATTACTTCTCACCATGGGCTTCGATGGAAGATGGGTGAACTTAGTCATGGACTGCGTCTCTTCAGTCACTTTTTCTTTCTCGCTGAATGGAAGAATTTGTGCTAATGTCATCCCGGGAAGGGGTCTCCGACAGGGGGAACCCCTTTCTCCGTATCTCTTTATTATGGTTGCAAATGCTTTTTCTATGATGATCCAGAGAAATGTATGTGTTAAGCGGATTCATGGTGTTAAGGCCTCTCGCCTTGGCCCTGCTATTTCTCACCTTGTTTTTGCAGATGACAGCTTACTCTTTGCTAGAGCCACCAGTCAGGAATGCACCACTATAGTTGATATTCTCAACGAATATGAAGCAGCATCCGGGCAGAAAATTAACTATGACAAATCTGAGGTTTGTTTCAGTAGAGGGGTCAATGTTGTTAAGCTAGAAGAATTACTTTAGATTTTGCAAATGAGACAAGTGGATGAACATGTGAAGTATCTTCGCATTCCATCTGTGGTTGGGAGATCGAAAAAGGCAATCTTTAGAGCTTTGAAAGATCGCGTGTGGAAGAAACTGAGGGGTTGGAAGGAAAAGTTTTTGTCACGAGCAGGTAAGGAGGTTCTCCTAGAAGCCGTCATTCAAGCTATACCCACTTATCTCATGAGTGTGTACATGATCCCTATTAATGTGATTGCGGATCTACATAGCGCTATGGCCCGTTTTTGGTGGGGAGGTGATGAACATAAACGGAGTATGCATTGGCGGAGTTGGAGTAAAATGAGCACTCCCAAGAGCCTTGGTGGGATGGGATTCAAAGACTTAGTCGTGTTTAACGTGGCTTTGCTTGGGAAACAAATTTGGCGTTTGATGCATAATGAAGAGTCTTTGGTTTCTAGGGTTCTCAAAGCCAAATATTATCCATATAACTCGGTCCTTGAAGCTCCTCTTGGCCATGCTTGTAGTTACTCTTGGCGCAGCATATGGGGGTCGAAATCGTTAGTAAAGGAGGGTCTTTTTTAGCGTGTTGGTAATGGGTGTAGTATTAACATTTGGGCTGATGCATGGGTGCTAGATGAAAGGGGAAAACTGATCACGAGCGAAAAGGTTGAGGGGGTGGACTATGTTAAGGATCTTATTGATTCTGATAGAGGTGAGTGGCGCTTAGATATTCTAGATAGCAATTTCAATGACAGGGACAAGGAGTGCATACTCTCTATACCTCTTAGCTTGCGGCAACGGAGGGATGTGCAGTCTTGGGGCCTTTCGAATGATGGTATTTATAGCGTCAAGTCAGCTTACATGTTGGGGAAGGGGTGCGACTTAGATCAGTTTCACAAAGCGTGGGTGACCATTTGGGGACTTGATGTTTTCCCCAAAGTGAAGCACTTTATATGGAGGTTATGCACCAACACACTCCCCGTGAAGAAATTGTTGCTTGAGCGCTATATTATAGAGGAAGGTGTTTGCCCTTGGTGTGAGGATCATGTCGAGACAGCCACCCACGCATTATTCGAGTGCAGCAGTGTCAAAAGCTTATGGACAGCCTGCGATTGTGACCCTGTATTAATTGACATCCCGGTGTCGATGTGTGATTTGATCGAAAGATGGAGTACGTTGGATGCCAAGATGGTCAAACGTGGTTGCTTCCTTGCGTGGAGCATATGGAGTGAGAGAAATGCAAAAGTCTTTGATGGCAAACAGACCCCTGATGTGATAATTGTGACTAGGATTACACGCTATGTTCAGGAACAAAATGACTATACTAAGCGTATCTACTCGAGGCCAGCAATATTATAGGTTCGCAGCTTGAATTATTGGCAACCACCGCCTGTAAACATTATCAAATTGAATGTGGATGCTTCCTTATGCGTGGAAGGTTGGGTGGGTCTTGGAGTGGCGGCTCGTAACCATGCGGGTGCTGTGTGTTTTTCTCCCACGAGAAGGACGCGTGCCAGATGGCCTCCTGCGGTGGCGGAAGGAAAGGCTCTGTTGCTGGCTGTACGGCTTGCTCTACGACATAGTTTATCAGATGTGATGTTTGAGTCGGATTGTATGACGTTGATCACAAAGCTCTCGAAGGCTGCCACTTTCTTCTCGGATCTCGATACCGTGCTGGATGACATTATCTCTTTGAGTTCTACCTTTAATTCTGTTAGTTTCTTACATGTTAAAAGGGATGGGAATTGTGTTGCTCATCACCTTGCTAAACTTGTGCCTTTTAGGTTGGAACAATGCTGGAAATATTGCCCTGCGGAGATAACCCCTTATGTACTTATGGATAATTTATCCGCTTAATCTATGCACAAGTTTCCTTTCAAAAAAAAATCTGCTTTTTTTTACATGCTTCAGATCAAAGGCTGCTCATAGTAGCGTTTTTTGCTTAAAATCCACTAGTGTACAACAATTTTACTTATTTTTTTCGATACCAGTTTTGTATAAAGGCAAAACCACTGTAAATCATCTAATTATACAACATGTTTTTCAGCATTACAAACCTGAATAGACGCGCAATAAATCTCCACAATCTATCTATACTTAATACTAAAGCAAAATCCATCTTGCCACATGTCTTATAAGCCGAAATTCATGGACACATGTCAATGGCTGTTTCATTTAGACCACGTGTCACCACAAGGCATCTCATATAAAACCAAGCCTCATTTGCATTCCCATCTAACCCTAATTGCAGGGCTCTATTCTCCCCGCCTCAGTTTCTGTTGGAACATCTGTAAGGGTAATGGATTTAGTTAGTTCACATATGGGGGAACTAAATAAAGGGGGGACTAAATAAAGGTGAATGATTTAATTCCGGAAAAATAAGAGAATAGGAGGCAGGGCTAGCCCACGGGCCGCGACTGGGCACTGCCTGGTGACGCTTTATTTTGCGATATGACCGTTTATGTCCGCTGAAGCGTTTCGCTTGGTTTTTCATGGTTATTGCATGGTTAATGGGTGTCTTTATTTTCTCATTTAAGGGCCTTATTAAGGAGCATTTTAAAGGTCCTTAATGAGGGCCCTTGCATATGTGACTATAAAAGGATGAGGTGATCTCCATCCTTGATGAAAAAAAAATAAGAATTGCTTGCAAAAGGAAAATTCTAATCAGTTTTTCTTAAGTGGTTTTCATAAAAGCATAAAAACACAAGTTCATTAGGATTCACTTTAAAGATCATAGAAATGAATTGTTACTCTATTGTATCTCATTAGTTATTTCGTGTAACTCGGTGATCCTAGAGGGGCGAAATAAAACTAATAGGAAAGCGTAGTTTCCGTGCCTTGGAGTGGTGAATTATCCGGCTCCCTCTTGTTACATTGTTTATCTTCTAACAATCTATTAGTTTTAATTTCCTTACAAATATGGCTTCATCACTCAAGAACCTGACTTTGAACTTCCAAAAGTTGGATAAGTTTGAAGCGGTGGGTTTTCGTCGTTGGCAAAAGAAGATTCATTTCCTCTTAACGACTCTCAATGTGGTGTATGTTCTTACAACACCCATTCCGGCTTACCTCGATGAAGGGGTTGAAGAAGCCTTGGAGACTACAAGGAGGCGAACAAAGTGGGAGAATGATGACTACATATGTCGTGGTCATATTCTCAATGCACTTTCGGATGCTTTGTTTGATCTTTACCAAAATGTGGAGAGTGCAAAGGAGCTTTGGGATTCTATAGAGGTCAAATACATCTCGGAAGATGCTTCAAGTAAGAAGTTTCTTGTTAGTAATTTTAAGGGAAATTCCCAATGGTGGCCCTTAGGTCTAAGGAATTCCCACTGGCGGAAATTCCAAAAAAACTTTCCCGTTGGTAGCCCTACTTTACAAATTATTCCCAAACATAACCTTAATGAAAAATATTCCGTTAATAACAAAGCATATTCCGTTAGTTAACAGTTAAGGCGGTCACTCCCATATAAAACGAGGCATTTTGGGTCTTTTTTTGCCAATTTCGACCTCAAAATCAACTCTTAAGGGCTAAAACTTACCCACTAAAATCATCCCTTAAGGGCAAAAAATGACCCAAAATACCTCGTTTTACGTGCAAGTAACTACTTTAACTATTAACTAATATAATATGCTTTATTATTAATGAAATATTCTTCATTAAGGTTATGTTTGGGAATAATATGTAAAGTAGGGTTACTAGCGGAAAAGTTTTTTTAAAATTTACACCACTGAGAATTCTTAAAACCTAAGGGTCATCATTGGGAATTTCCCTAATTTTAATATGTTTAAAAGGACTAATGAAAGGCCTATAATGGAGCAATTTCACGAAGTTCATCACATTTTATATCAAATAAGGGTATATGGTATGGTAATGGATGAAACAATTGTCGTTTCTTCCATTATTGATAAATTACAAACTTCTTGTAAAGACACTATACATACTTTGAAACATAAGAAGGAGGATTTTACCATGGAGCAATTATGAACTCATCTTCGTATTAAAGAGGGGATCCGGGATCAACATGGGGTTAAGGACACTATTTCTAGTGCTCCTAAGTCTACCGTTAATATGGTAGAGGTTGGAGTCTAATGGGACCAATAAATCCAATGCTCAATCTAAAACCAATGTTGCAAACAAGAAGAGGAAAACTCTCAGTTGTTGGGTGTGCAATGGTCCTCATTTGAAGAGGGATTGTCCATCTTGGAAGAAAAAGAAGACGACAAAGAAAGATCAACCTAGTGTTGGTTAAAACCAAGGTATGGTTGCACATGAAAACATAATTGAAGAGATGAATTTTTTTGCTATGATTTCTGAAATTAATGTCGTGTAGGTTGATGATTCTTGGTGGATTGATTCGGGAGCTTTTCGACATGTGTGCAATAATAGACACCATTTCAAGTCTTTGAAGGAATTGGATGATGGTCCAATTTTGTATATGGGGAATGATTCTACGGTAAAGGCTAAGGGCATTGGCCAAGTAAAATTGTTGTTAACCTCGGGAAAGACTCTAACTCTCCGGGATGTTGTTTATGTTCTGGAAGTTAGGAAAAACCTTGTGTCGGGAGGTCTTTTGAACAAGTTTGGTTTTAAGGTTGTTTTTGAATCTGGTAAGTTTATAGTGTCTAAGAGTGGTATTTATGTTGGTCAAGGTTACTTTTGTAATGGAACGTTTAAGTTTAGCATTGATAATAATATTGCTAGTTCTATTTACATGCTTGATGTTTCTTCTCTATGGCACAATCGGTTATGTCATGTGAACTATCGTAGATTATATGACATGTTTAAGTTAAGTTTAATACCTTCCTTTGATTTGAATTTAGAGAAGTGCAAGACATGTATGTTAAACAAAATTACAAAGAATCCTTTTTCTAGTGTGACAAGACAATCGGTATTGTTAGAATTGGTGCATAGTGACTTGTGTGACTTTCATAATTCACCATCTTTGGGAAATAAGAAATACGTTGTAACTTTTATTGATGATTTTTCAAGGTTTTGTTACATTTATTTATTATTCTCAAAAGATGAAGCACTTGCAAAGTTTAAGATCTATAAGAACGAAGTGGAACTTCAACTTAATGAAAAAGTTAAAAGACTTCAGACGGATAGGGGTGGTGAATATGACACGGTCGTTGTACGTGCCAAATTAATAACCTAACTTAGCCTAATATAGGGTAAGAGAGGGTCGAATCCACGAGGAAGCAAAGATTAATCAAGGTTTGAAAGTGATTAAGCGAGCTAAGTCTATTTTTAATGGTTTTTGATAAAATTGATTAACTAAGAAACTATGAACGAATTAGCTACAATAAACTAAATGGATGGGTTTAAACTCTAATATGAAGACACTAGGGGTAGGGGAATCACTAGTTAACCATTAGCTAACCTATTTGTCAATCCAAGGGGATTCATTAGGGTCAACTAAGGGACTAAGTCACTCAAATGCTTCCTAATTACTCTCTCAAGCTAATTAGGAGGACTTAATTAACCAATTTTACCTATTCCCATGTAAAATCAATCAATCAAGTAGTTCCACAACTCATAGCGATTCAATTAAGGTCCTAGGAAGCCAATCATCTATTCTCATGGTGAAGTCAACCTATTGACTAGCCTTAGGTCCATCAAAAGCTTCATATCTCAATCCTTCACTTTTGATCCCCAAATCAAGTTCAAATGGTGATCAATCAATTAAACAAAGCAATTAAATAAGCTAGCCAACCTAATTTCACCTAGGTCTAACCCCCAAGCTTGACTTTTAAGGTCAACTAATGATCACCTAGGTCATCCCCTTTCCCTAGCTAGTAGACTACTCACTAGCCATAAAAAAGGTAAAAATAAAAAGCTTCAAACAACATATGTGATCCAACAATGGTGAAAATCATACTAAATAAATTAATCATCAACTAATCACTACTAATCAAATGCTAAACCAAAATAAAACAAGTATGAAAGCAACTAAAGAGAAGAGTAAGAAGAAATACTCAAATAAGGATGGAAATCAAATGATAATCTCCATTGAAATAGCTTCAAAACTTCAATTCTCAACTTCTAGATCTAGTTTATCTATCTAACTACTACTTCTTTCTCTAAAACTCTCTCTAATTAAAGCTAATTAAAGTTCAGAAATTAAAAGCATACTATTAGGATTATTACAAAATTGGTTTTATATCCCGTAGAAATAAGGGAAAAACTGTAAAAGACGAAACCAAAAATAGGAAGACTGGGCGACGGAGCGCCCGCTCCTGGAACGCTCCAGGGCCGCTCCAAGCTACTGCCATCTTGCCTTTGTTTCTTCACATATGGAGCGCCCGCTCCTTTTCCTATGGAGCGCCCGTTCCCCTGTTTGGAGTCTCTTCCTTGCTTGTCTATCTTCAAAACACTCCAAGAAAATATTAGATGGGGGAGGGGGGATGCATATGCAAATGAAATGACCTATATGCAACCTAACTATATGCAAATGAACTAAAACTAAATGCTAAGTATGAGATATGAGAAGTGACGAAAAAGGGAAAGAAAAGGAAACTATATGG
This sequence comes from Patellifolia procumbens, assembly GCA_947645195.1. Lineage (NCBI taxonomy): Eukaryota > Viridiplantae > Streptophyta > Magnoliopsida > Caryophyllales > Amaranthaceae > Patellifolia > Patellifolia procumbens. Next base: position 819,493 of record CANSGD010000055.1, read on the forward strand.
CCTAAAATGCATCTAAATGACCTAAAACTAAATGCAAATAACTGAACCTAAAGTCCACTTATCAAATTCCCCCAAGCTTGCCAATTTCTTGTCCTCAAGCAATTAACAATCTCAAGTAAACCAATGCATGAATAAAACAAAAAAGGGCATGACAAAATCAAGGTCATCGTCTTATAAGAGGTGTCAAGGCAAATGGAAATCTCGACCAACTTTTGAAGCTTATAGTCGTCCTTCCTTATCCACAAGTTAGGGGTCAAAGGAGTGGTCTAAGCTAGTGTGCAAAGAAAATGATCGTCCTAGAGGTCCCTCAACTATCACACAAGCCCACATTGATCCTAAGTGAAACCTTTCCTTACAAAATGGAAAAACTCGCTCAACCTTGTACCAATCACGCCCCACAATCTTACAAGATCCCCCAAGCTAGCCTATTTATTCACTAGTTAACTTCTTTTTGATTGCAAGGGCCCTAAACTACCTCCTCACGCTGTCTACCTCTCACTCGATAGTCATGTTTCTGAGGCATGGTACCGAGCACTCGGTATGAGACGCGATAAGAGGGTAAGGTAGCTCATACCAAAGGCATTGGAGCATCTCTAGAGGCCAAAGCATGATTTTTTTATTACTATAGGCTACTAGCCTTGTGGGCTCTTATGCACCACTTATTTGATCAAATTGGCCAAAAGGGCTCTTTTACTTTTCATTTTTTTCAATTTGTTTTTTTTTGTTTTTGTTTTTGTTTTTGTTTTGCTTCTTTTATTTTTTAAAGGCTACTAGCCTTCCACTTTATTGAGCTAGAAGGGTTCTCTAGGTCGCTAAATGGCTTATCCAAGGTCAAGGGAGAGAGTAAAGACTTTTTATAGGGAAATAGAGACACTAATTCACGCTAAAGGCGGTCTCGGACAATCGAGGGGTCTATTCGTACCAAGACCTAGGCATCCAAGCTTAAAGCACCCCTAATACTCCTAACGAGCACATAAGACGCTCAAGCTAATTCACCCCTACTCAAAAGTCAAGTTTCCAACCTCTAACCTCTAAATTCAAAACATAGAGTCATTCCTTAATTAGGTGATGCAAAAATCTTTTTTTTTGATGTTTTTGAAAATTTTAAAAACTTACACGCAAACTACCAAAGACAAATCCTATATGCAATTCATAAGCTACATGCAAAACTATCATGATATGCAACTATACTACATGCAAGTCTAAGACCTAAAGAAGAGAACAAAAAAATAAAAAGAAAAGTAAAGCAAAAAGATATAAACAAAGAAACAAAAATGGTAGAAATAGGAGAAAGTCATATACATGTAATATACAAGGAAAAACAGTCAACCATGGTCCTAATCATCAAATTCCTCAAGGCAATGAACAATGAAGCACAATCTCCTATCATGCCCGTAAACCCGACTTAGAAATGCATCCTCTCTAAGACGCGTACCCAAAAAGACACCCCAACCCCTCAAAAAGAAGCCACATCCCGCGAGTATAATCAAATATAAACACCCTCCAAACAATCAAGGCACCGTCCTCGGTGCAATCATTCAAACAAGTAAAGGGGGAGCGGGGCAAAAGGAACTAGTCCTCGTCCATGTGAGATGGACCTTCTCACGAAGGGGGAGGTGGTGGCATGTCTCCCGAAGGGGGAGGGCGCGGCATCGAGCCGTAGAAAGCTAAAGGAGAGGGGCCATGAGGCTCCCAACCACCCGTGTAGCCCGGCGGCCAAGCGCTATAGGGGTGGGGATAAGCGGGATCACCCATGAGGTTGGAACCCCCGGGTGCTCACCAATCATAGGGTGGGTCGCGGTGGGGCCAATACGGGTACGTGGGTTGGCGTTCATTCCATCCCGGTACCGGCCCATGTTGAGGAGGCCAATTTGGAAAGTTCACATATGGGTCAACATTTCCACTCTCCACGTGGTGATGGTACATAGCATTAGTTTGTACCATCATACCACTCAAGTCTTCTCTCATGGCTTAGATCTATTCATCATACGATCTTGGTTGAGAGCAAGACTATAATAGGCCCCCTCGTAATCAAAAGAGCAGGACGACACTGAGGCACGACGGCCGAAACTCGGCTCCTCTTGATGGAGAGGATGAGCTAAGTCGACGCGTGCGGCCTGGGCTTCCCCGACGGGGGGCTCAAAAAGGATGAGAAAAATATCAGCATCCTCCCCGTCGCGATCAAATCGGGTCACCTCTGGGTTTGGTAGGTAACAGTGGTGACGACCCCTTACCTTCCAAACAAACCGCTCGGGATCGGGGGTAAAATCAATCCACCCGGCGGCTCTAATATAATTCAAATCAAGGAAGGGGTTCTCATCAACAGGAGAGAATTGCTCCCCAAACCCAAGAGCGGAAGCAATGATAGTAACCATCCCCCACAATGAATATCGGATTTGAATAGTTGCCCACGGCGTATAGCAAGACACCGTTGGAGAAATAGAAATCTGAAATTCAACTTGCCCCCAATTTCTTCAGGGTGATGGGCGGCAATGTAGAGTGCACTCACCTCCTCCGAGGCTACCTTACTTGGTTCCTTTTTTGAATAAATGGTGGTAACCAAGAGGCAGTGAATGTATCTAAGGATGGGGGAATGCATGTGAGAGGAGTAACCCGTCTTTGGATCAAAGGGGGCGTATCCGGCAATGTCACACTAAACTACGTCCCTTTGATAGAAGATGGGATATTGCCAAGTCTCGGGGTTGCGAATGGCGTTTGAGGCATCACTTTGGAAATTTTGATTAAGCCTCGCCAAAGAGATGCATTGGGGTTGATTGAACAATTGGAAGGAGATTTCATAATGTAATACTAACAAAGCGCAAAACTAATATTTCGCTAGGATTAAATAACTACTTTAAAGTTTGAGGACGAACTTCGTTTTTAAGGAGGAGTAGATGTAATACCCCGAATTTTGATAAATTAATAAATTATTTTATTTAAATTAAAAACGTATCAATATGAATTTTCTTTGATTTATTTCGAATTATTTTAAATTAATTGAAAAACATTTATTATTTTAATAATATAATATTAATTCTATTATTAATGTTATTATTTCATATTCAAATTATTTTAAGAAGCATTTTGAAATGTAATTCATTAGAATGTTATTTTATGTACTTAGCTAATTTGATGTACAACTTTTTAACAAGTTTGATTTAAAATTACTACAGAAGCCCTTATCACTCCCATAGATTATCATGACCACTTATCACTTATCACCCTCCATCATCACCTTCCTCCTTCACCCAACAACCATAGTAATGGTTTCTCCAAAACCTCAAGCAAACCCATAACTTTCCACTTGCAAAAATCAGATTTTTCCACTCAAAAATCTGATCAACTTACACAATTGAGTCAAAGAAGCAATCATCTCTTCAACCTCTACATCCTACCCTCATCAATGGTGCTTGACTATTCAAACCCAAATCAGAAATTTGGCCTATAAATACCTGTAACACCCCGCCCAAACCGAACCCTTTTTTTATATTAATAAAACTCGTTTGAGGGGAAATCAACGAGGGTTCGATACGGATGGAGCGTTACCGCCGCACTCAACTCCTTGGAATTAAGTGCAAGGCTAAGTAACTAAAACATATTCATTCCAAACTTAATTAAAATCAATCCTTACAACCAAATTAAGCTAGTTCGTTAAGTACTAAATACTAAGTGTTTCAGAGTTCCAGCGGAAGCAAAATATTAAACTAGGTGGATGACAACTTCTAGTTGATCTCTCATAATTCCCCTCGATCACCCACCTGCAAATAATCATGGAAAAAGACGAGACACAAGCTCCCAAAAATCAGATAAACTGAGTAATTCCAACTCCATCCCGTAAAATACTTAACTTTAAAATACGTTGAAAATATTATATAAGTCGAGTTGAAAAGCATAGCACATAAATACATATGGTTAATAGGTCACACTGACATAGCGATATTTTATTTTATTTACGGAAGGGAAGGAGAACGCTAGTGGTGTGAAGTTGTCTTATACTCCTAACCAAATATAATTAACCTTCTTTCCTTAACAACTGAGTGTATAGCGGAAGTAAGGATTGTATCCACAGGGAGCACAGTACAAGTCTATAAGTAGCGGAATCAAACCCCTAGAGTCTTATAGGAGTCACGTAACCAATGGGGGGGTTTGCATAGGAACAAGGACTATATCAAAAGAGATTAAACAAGAAATGTTGTAAGTTAAATCAATGAAAAAGGAACTTGGACTCGATTAGCATCCACTTTCAACCAAAGTATCGATCATGGAACTCATAAACGTTTATCCCCTTTTGGTCACCTATTGAGAAGTCTAAACTCCTAGCCTCCTAGATCGTGGTTAAACAAACACGATCAGCGTGGTTTGAACCCCCTGTTACTATCACCCAACTCAAACAAATAGCATTTAAGTTCAAACCAATAGTAGCATTAGAACCGAGGCACAAGAGGATTGCTAATGATAATGAAGCATTAACATTCAAGCAATAAGTAAGATCTCTCTAAGCACTTGAAGCAAGATCAGCATTACAACAAACACCTAGTGTGCTACTAAAAAACTAACAACACAAACAACCGATTATGTCCTTAACTCTAGCATTTGATCATTTACAACTACACTAGTAGTACTCCTAGCAAGATTATGCAAAAATCAATGGAATAAGCTCAAGAAACCTTACAATAACCAAAGGAGATGAGAAGTACAAGAGTTCTCACATACAAGAGTTGAAAGCTTCAACTAACCGGATCCAAGAACAAGTTTACGCTAGAACAAGCATGATTTACACTAAATATTTCTAAGAGATATTAGTGTTTTAAAACCCTAGGAATGGAAGCTAATTACTCTTTGGTCTACTTCTCTCTCTACAAAAATAAAGACGAACTAAAACATATATGCTAAAACCATCCGTAGAAGGAAACATAAAAGAAAGGAGAGGTGGGCGGCAGTGCCTGGTCGCGACCCGCGACCAGCATCGCGACTCGCGATGGTAAGCTGCCCCTCCTTTCAATCAAGTTTTAACATAAAAGGGAAAGGGGAAGGGGAAAGGTTTAGATAGCCCAGCAGGATCTTCCTTGGTGGCTTGGCCGCTGCAATGGCTCGATGCTTGGAGCTCGGAATCGGAAGACTTGGAACTTGGCTTGGAAGATTCAAAGGGCTTCGGAAGGCTTCGAGATGACGTACCGCTAGGAGGTTGGATGACTTGATCCTTCGGAGAGTGATAGAATGCTGCACGAACAAGACAAACACCAAAACGTGGGACACGACTCTCTAGACCTCTTTAACACCAAATCAAACCAAAACCCGAACTCTAAACACAAACTGACGCACAAAAACATACAAAAATCACCTAAGATTGGCGAATAACTTTGACGCATCAAATTCCCCCACGCTTAGACTTTACTCGACCTCGAGTAACACAAAACAAAAGGGAAGATAAGACCGATAAGCAAGAACATGCACCAAGCTACAAATACCCTTATTGCTCCACTCCAAGCCGTCCAAACTACTAAATCCCAACCATCTAAACCTGGGACTACACAAAAAGAAGTACACCCCACTCAATGGCCCAAAAGAATACTCTATAAATCAAACTCCATCTCCGAAAAGTTTCGAGAATCGAGTTTTAACAATCACCATCACAATTCTATCAACCCAAAATGCTTTCAAAGGCTAAACGCTAAGGACTCGACGACTCCCCCACGCTTAGTTGTAAGCTCACCCAATATACAACTCAAACATCACCAAAAATGAGCCAAACGAAGGACACGTCCTCACCTCCGAAGACACAAGACTCAAGCCTAGACTAACCCGAAAAAAAAAAACTCCAATGTCGCCCCACTTATGACGCCAACACCGGCAAATGAGATGAATGCACCAAAAAAAAATTTTTTTGGCAAATGAGATGAATGCACCAAAAAAAAATTCTTTCTCTCTTTTCTTTTCTCTCATTTTGCTTAGGAGCCCTTTCGGGTTTTCATCCTAGCTTAACATTCATTTTATCTCTCTTTTCTTTTGGCTCACTACCTCACCCGCTCATGATAAGCCACTTTTTTGCATAGGCCGCCCTTACGGGTTTTCGACCTATCCGGGCCTCTAAATTTTTCCCTAGTCACCCGCCCTTGCCGGTTTTCAACTCAGCGGGATTTCTTTTCATCTCTTTTTTTTTTTTTTTGTATTTCAAATTTTTTTTCTTCAAATTTACATCAAATTACAAAGTAAAGGCTCAAAATAAATTAAAATCAAATGCGAAATAAATATAAACAACCACATTTGCAAAATATTCCCCCTCCCCCACACTTAAAAGGCACATTGTCCTCAATGTGGAAAGGACAAAAAGAAAAAAAATGGGGAAGGGAAATGGAGGAAAATCTCTAGGAGCCGGAGGGACCCCCGGGCTCACCTCGCCTGGAAGCCCTCCTAGCCTCTCTCTCTTGGCGGCGTATTGCGCTCCATCTCAATATCAGGAGAGGAATCGGTATACCCAATTTCTTGGTTTTCCGGTCCACCATGAGGATATCGCGACACAAAGAAGGTGTTCATGGCCGAGACCATTGAACTCATGGTGTACATAGTGTCTTCTATCCCATAATATCTCTCCTGTAAATCACCCAACTCACCCTCAAAAGTGTCTAGCCGCTGCATTACCTGAGCCTGGAATGGGAGTGAAGTCATTTTTGGTTCGGGCTGCTGATGATGATGATGGTGCTGGGGAGGTGCCGGTGCTACTTGGAGGCCCAATTCTTCCTCTACCCCCCGCCTATACTCCTCATCAGGGGGTAAAAAGAGTTGCTCCACTGTAGTGTGCTCTGTAATGGTAGTCCGCTCTTGCGGTAATACCATATATTTCACATGATGTGCCCTGAATAACCATACATACCTTGTCACTCCTCTCACGTTTTTGGTCCACAACATTGCCGCACTTTTTAACTGGTAGACACCATAGATGTTAGTACCCGCACTAAAACGCTCTGCCTCCTCACCCAAAGGTTGAAAGATGGGTTCCCCTTTTTAGTGGGTACTTGAACTCCCAAATATGTGGTTAAGAGTGTAATCATTCCCCCCATGCTCAATTTTCCCGAGGTTTTCCCCTGCACCGATTGGGCTAGGCAATTTTGCACCCATACACTCACCCAATCTGGAATACCTTCCCCTTCACTGGTCATAGCCTAAAGACACTTAAGGTCGAAATCGGGAAGGTTAGTGGGTTCCCCTTGGCAATATATGGTCATGGAGAGAAACCGGTGCACAAAGCGCAGATCGGGGTGGGAGATACTACTGTTCTTTATTCTACTGTGCCATTGTTGTCCACCAGTTATTTTATACCAAAAGACGACATTATTGTAATTTTAATGCATCATCAGGCTCATACTCCCACCCAAACGCCGTTTTGATTTCAGAGTAGGTCATTGTATAATTTCGGTCATTTAGGTGGAAAGTAATATATGGTTCCTCATCCTCATCCCTTTCATGATTTTCCACTGTAGCTAGAAATTCTAAGGTGTATCTCTCGTAGGTTCTTGCGTGTTTGAAAATAAATAAATTAAGGCCAACCTTATCGAGGAGTACTTCCACGGACTCTAGCAACTCTAGTTGTTCTAAGGTGGACACATGAACAAATTTGGTTTCTTGAATGGTCCTCCCCGGTCTTGTTAGTCTATTCCAACGCCTCTTAGCATCTCTACTAAGTTTTTTAAGGCCTCGGGCATTAATGGCGGGGAGGAGTCCTGAAGAACTAGTAGGTGTGGAGGATCGGGCTCTTTTGCTCATCTTTTTTGACACTTGATTTTCCTTCTCTACCTTCACTAAGCAATTCTAGGCACAATCACAATTCTTCAACACAACTTCAATTCCCACTCAACAACTTCCAAACACACAACTAACACCACAATTTCAATCAACAATCAAGAACGACAACCAAGGATGACATTTAACAACCAACAATCAACAACCAACAACCAACACTAAATACTCTTATAGGCAAGTAAGAATAAGAATTTCAACCAAGAATAAAGAGTACTAGGCAAAAGAGATTTATACCCCCAAAAGTTGGTTGTTTTGTGGAAATGATGGCCAATGGAGGTTGAAGAAAGCTTCCTTGATCTTCAAAAGTGAATCTCCAAGCTCCAATTGTGGTGAAAATTGCTCCAAATGAAAACCCCCAAATTCTAGGGTTTGTAGAAATGTGAAGAATTTCTGAAATTTTGTGAAGAAGGTGAGTAATGTGAGTGTGGAGAGAAAGATTGTGTGAGGATTTGAAGAAAGTGAGGGAGATTGAGAGATTTATTGAGGGAGATTGGAGGCTTTGAGAAGGTATGAGTGAGCGCTAGAGTGAGAAGGGGGAAGGTAAGAGAGTAGTGAGGGTCGAGTAAGTAATGAAGGGGAGGGGGGTGCTGAGTTGGTAAAGAAAAAACGAGAGGGGCAGTAGTCGGTCGCGACTCTCGACCTGGCCATCGCGAGTCGCGATAGTGATCGCGAGTCGCGAAGCGAAGCTGTTTCGGTCTCTTCTCTTTTTTTTCTTCTTCCCTCCTTCTTCCCTTATTCTTTTGTATCATGCCTTCAATTTTACTACTCCCTCCTCACTCTTGTCCTCCTTTTCGCTCTTTTTCATTTCATTTCTTGCAATTCTTGAACCTCCATTCACACAAGCTTCTCACAATTCTCAAACTCACTTTTCCTTGCTCGATGTATTTCCTGCAAAAAGCACAACCAAAAGCATAATATCCTACAAAATAAACAAGAGACTAGCTTTATACAATTATATACACTAAGATTTGTTTATTTAACGTCGTCGACACGACGTTGCAAAGCTCAAGAACTCATCCATACTCAGGGTCACCGAGAGGAACATCCTCGGCCCCTGCTTGCTGAAAACCTTCAAAGTACGGCTTTAGCCGCTGCCCATTCACCTTAAAGACCTTCGATGTGGCTTCACTCATGATCTCCACAGCTCCATGGGGAAACACTTTTGTGATAATGAACGCCCTAATCCAACGAGAACGGAGCTTTCCTGGAAAGAGGCGTAGACGGGATTGAAAAAGAAGAACTCTTGGACCAACCTTGAGTTCCTTCCTTATTATCAGCTTATCATGCCATGCTTTCGTCTTAGCCTTGTAGATTTCCGCATTCTCATAGGATTCATTCCGGATTTCCTCCAACTCTTGAAGCTGCAACTTCCTATGTAGCCCGGCTTCATCACTATTCATGTTAAAGCTCTTTATTGCCCAATATGCTTTGTGCTCGAGCTCCACCGGAAGGTGACACGGCTTCCCAAACACCAAGCGATATGGTAACATACCAATAGGTGTCTTGTAAGCTGTCCTGTAGGCCCACAATGCATCCTCCAACCGCAAACTCCAATCCTTCCTACTTGGATTCACTGTTTCTCAAGAATGGATTTGATTTCTCGATTTGATACCTCCGCTTGACCATTTGTTTGTGGATGGTATGCAGTGGACGTCTTGTGAGTCACATGATACCTCTTAAGAAATGCTCCTATGGTCCGGTTGCAAAAGTGTGTCCCTTTATCACTAATCAAGGCTCGTAGGATCCCGAACCTACAAAATATGTTAGATTTCACAAAGTCCGCAACTACCTTAGCATCATCAGTTCTAGTGGGCCTGGCTTCCACCCACTTTGAGACATAATCAACTGCAAGTAAGATGTATTGAAAACCAAAAGAGTTTGGAAAAGGCCCCATAAAGTCAATACCCCATACATCAAAAAATTTACAATATAGGATTGAAAATTGGGGCATTTCATTCCTTTGGGAAGTATTTCCAACTCTTTGACAATTATCACAAGACTTACAAAAATGATATGAATCTCGATGTAAAGTAGGCCAGAAAAATCCACAATCAAGTATTTTGCAAGCTGTCCTCCTTGTTCCAAAATGCCCTCCACAAGCGTGGGAATGACAAAAAGTGAGAATAGAAGTTACCTCTTCATCCGGGATACACCTTCTTATCACATGATCCGAACAATGTTTCCATAAGTAGGGATCGTCCCAAACATACCATCTAGCATCACTCTTCAACTTGTCTTTCTGTGCTTTTGAGAAATGAGAAGGAAAGCGGTTAGAAACAAGATAATTCACAATATGAGCATACCATGGGTGTGAGCATCCAAGAGCAAACAAATGCTCATCCGGGAATTCCTCACAGATTGGCTCCTTCCACGGCTTCTCCGAAGTAGGCTCTAGATCATATGATGATACCAATCGACTCAAGTGATCTGCAACCAGGTTCTCCGTTCCCTTCTTATCTTTTACCTCCAAATCAAACTCACTTAACAACAAAATCCACCTTATCAATCTTGGCTTGGCTTCCTTCTTCGTCATTAGATGGCGAAGGGCTGCATGATCAGTATAAACAATGACCTTGGTGCCGAGTAAGTAAGATCGAAACTTCTCTAAAGCATAGACCACAGCTAATAACTCCTTTTCTGTGGTGGAGTAATTTCGCTGCGCTTCATTCAATGTCATGGATGCATAGTAAATGGCATGAGGTATCCTTCCTACTTTATTTGTCCAAGCACGGCCCCTACCGCATAATCACTTGCATCGCACATTATCTCAAAGGGCTTGGACCAATCTGGGGGTTGAATTATAGGAGCTGAAACTAGCCTCCTCTTCAGCTCATCGAATGCTCTTTTGCAAGCTTCATCAACCACAAAATCAACATCCTTCTGCAACAACCTGCATAAAGGAGATGAAATCTTCGAGAAATCCTTAATGAACCTGCGATAAAATCCTGCATGTCAAAGAAAAGATCGAATTTCTCGCACATTAGTCGGATAAGGTAAAGAATGAATAATGTCAATTTTCACTTTATCAACTTCAATACCCTTTTCAGAGACTACATGACCAAAAACAATGCCCTGCTCGACCATAAAGTGACATTTTTCGGAGTTCAAAACAAGATTAGTTTCAATACATCGTTTAAGCACTAAAGTCAAATGGTCTAAGCAATTGTCGAAGGAGTTTCCATGCACGGTAAAATCATCCATGAAAACTTCTACGAATTGCTCCATATACTCCGAGAAAATGCTTACCATACATCTTTGGAAAGTAGCGGGGGCATTACATAACCCAAAAGACATGCGTCTATACGTGAACGTGCCAAAAGGACACGTGAACGTGGTCTTCTGCTGGTCTTCCGGTGCTATTGCCACCTGAAAATAGCCTGAATAGCCATCTAAGAAGCAATAAAATGAATGTCCAACTAATCTTTCCAACATTTGGTCTATGAATGGCAATGGGAAATGGTCTTTTCTCGTTACTGCATTCAATCTACGGTAATCAATACAAACCCGCCACCTGTTTTGAATACGAGTGGGCACTAACTCTCCATCCTGATTTTCAACAACAGTTACTCCAGACTTCTTAGGCACAACTTGAGTGGGACTAACCCATTCACTATCAGAAATAGGATAAATCATACCTGCTTGGAGTAATTTCAAAATCTCGGCCTTCACCACCTCCATCATAGGTGGATTTAGTGGTCTCTTAGGCTGTCTCACTGGCTTTGCACCTTCTTCCAATAGAATCTGATGCATACAGGTTGTAGGGCTTATTCCCTTAATGTCTGCAATAGTCCATCAATTGCCTCTCGATGTTCCTTCAGCACTTTGATAATTTTCTCCTCCTGTTCCTTGGTTAACTTACTCGATATAATCACTGGCAAAGTATTTTCATCACCAAGAAATGTATACTTCAAATGCTCGGGAAGTGATTTCAGCTCCACAGTAGGTGCCTGCACAATAGATGGTAAAAGCTTGTCCCGAGGGACGGTTAGTGGTATCGGCCCTTTAGAAAAGGGGACGATAGGAAGCTTTTCATATTCTTCCAAAGCTTGAACCGCCTCCTGCAAGTTAGCACTCAAAACATATTCAACATTTTCATTAGCCATACTATTTTCAAGAGCTACTTGAAGTTCGTCCTTACCATCCATCTCGAACACTTCCTGTGAAACAACATCAACCACATCTATGGAATAACACGAGTGATCGTCACTCAGAAATTTCATGGAATCATTAATATTAAACTCTACCATATTTCCATCAAATTCCATAGTCAAGCATCTACTATGCACATCAATTTTAGTCCTTGCGGTTTTTAAAAATGGCCTACCTAACAAGATAGGAGTGGCATGTTTATCATGTTCCATGTCAAGGACATAAAAATCAGCAGGAAAGATTAACTTATAAACTTTAACTAACACGTCCTCTACTATTCCCTTAGGATAAGCATTGGAACGGTCAGCTAACTGAATCACTACACCTGTTTCATGTAAGATACCAAGCTTTAAGGACTCATACAAATGAATAGGGAATTACATTAATTGAGGCACCTAAATCAAGCATGGCTCTTTGAAACGTGGTGTTTCCTATCACAGATGGTATAGTGAATATGCCCAGATCACTGCATTTTGGAGGTAGTTTCTTTTGAAACATAGCGGATACATGTTCACTTACCTTTACCTTATGCACTCCCCTTAATCTTTGCTTTCTTTTTGTGGTACAAATTTCTTTGAGGAATTTAGCATACCTAGGAATTTGTTTTAAAGCATCTAAAAGGGGAATGTTTACCTCACACTTACGAAAGACTTCGTAAATGTCCTTGTCACCTTCCTTCTGTCGAGTATCCTTTAGTGCCACGGGAAATGGTGGAATTGGCTCATAGGGTGGAAGTGGTTGTTTCTTCTCTTGTTCTCCTGATGTGGATGGCAATGGCTCGGCCTCAGGCACCGGCTCAGGAACAACTACCTCTTCCTCTATCTCTTTCTCGCTCACAATTGCCTTTTCATTACCTTTTAACTCCTTACCACTTCGTAAAAGTGATGGCACTTGCATTTTGCTTGGGGTTAAGCTCCATTTGTGACGGTAACTTACCCGAATCACGGGCCTCTAGCCTGCCCACTGCTCCCGAGACTTGGCTCAGTTGCTTCTCTAAGTTCTTTATACTCGATCGGGTTTCCTCCTGAAATTGGACCATGTTTCCCTGCATGTTAGTCACATTTTTAGTTAAAGCATTAATCATATCCTCCGTTGAAATGCCGGAACTTCATCCCTGTGCTTGGCCTTGCGGCCGGAAATATAGAGCTCCTTGCTCCGGTGGTCCTTTGTAAGGTGGTGGTGGACGGTTGAACTGATGGTGTGGCGGTTGATTCCCAGATGTACCTCCATACCTCAAATTAGGATGATCTCGCCACCCCGGATTATAGGTGTTGGAATATGGATCATAACGCTTTTGGAAACCTTGGCCTTGGAAACCGGCCGCCTTTACCTCCTCACTAGCTTCTTCCCGTAGATGGGGACAGAAATCAGTTGGATGATCTGATGAACAAATACCGCAAGCCTTCACGGGGTGTGTCTTCTCTTTAACTAGGTACTCCCTCATCATGGATGTCAAAGCTTGTACCTGGTCCTGCAACTTAGAAGAACTGGAACCCTCGGATACCACTCGACGAGCCCCTGACTTTCTAGTATACTGCCTCGAGCCTTCAGCCAGCTCATTTATCAAATCTTTAGAAGCTTGTGCAGTTTTATTAATGATAGAGCCTCCACTCGCTGCATTTACCATCCTAGCATCTTCATCACATAGCCCATTGTAGAAGTAAAGTACTAGATGTTCATCAGAATAACCGTGATATGGACAACTAGCACATAACTTCCTAAATCTCGCCCAATACTCATAAAAGGTTTCATTGTTATTTTGCTCGATGTTACTAATCTCCTTCTTCAACACAGAAGACATTGAAGTCGAAAAGTAGGCTCCGAGAAAAGATTTCTTTAAATCAGCCCATGTGGATATGCTACCTGGTGGAAGGTAGTATAACCAGTCATTTTCTGCTCCTTTTAATGAGAACGGGAAGGCTTTGAGTTTCACCTTCTCTTCCGACACCCCACTAGGCTTCATGCTGCTACAAACCACATGGATTTCCGAAAGATGCTTGTTCGGATCCTCATCATTTAGCCCATAGAATGTAGGAAGTAGATGTATCAACCTCGATTTCAGCTCAAAGGTTTCCCCTTCTTCTTCTTCTGGGAATGTTATGCATAGGGGTTGCTGATCAAGGTTCGGAGCTGTAACCTCCTTTAATGTGCGTTGCTCAACTCTCGGAGGCATCTCTTCTTCTAGTTCAATAGCAAAAGGAAGCTCCCTGAAGTTTTCACGCAATTCTCTTCTCAACCTGAAAAGAGTTAATTCCAAATCTGGATCGTACTGCAAGGGTTGTTGGTTAGTAGCACGAGTAACAACCATAAACCACAAAACAAGCAATACAATCAATAATAAAATACGCTAAACACAAACAAGTACACCTTGCTCCCCGGCAACGACGCCAAAATTTGGTGTGAAGTTGTCGTATACTCCTAACCAAATATAATTAACCTTCTTTCCTTAACAACTGAGTGTATAGCGGAAATAAGGATCGTATCCACAGGGAGCACAGTACAAGTCTATAAGTAGCGGAATCAAACCCCTAGAGTCTTCTAGGAGTCACGTAACCAATGGGGGGGTTTGCTTAGGAACAAGGACTATATTAAAAGCGATTAAACAAGAAATGTTGTAAGTTAAATCAATGAAAAAGGAACTTGGACTCGATTAGCATCCACTTTCAACCAAAGAATCGATCATGGAACTCATAAATGTTTATCCCCTTTTGGTCACCTATTGAGAAGTCTAAACTCCTAGCCTCCTAGATCGTGGTTAAACAAACACGATCAGCGTGGTTTGAACCCCCTGTTACTATCACCCAACTCAAACAAATAGCATTTAAGTTCAAACCAATAGTAGCATTAGAACCGAGGCACAAGAGGATTGCTAATGATAATGAAGCATTAACATTCAAGCAATAAGTAAGATCTCTCTAAGCACTTGAAGCAAGATCAGCATTACAACAAACACCTAGTGTGCTACTAAAGAACTAACAACACAAACAACCGATTATGTCCTTAACTCTAGCATTTGATCATTTACAACTACACTAGTAGTACTCCTAGCAAGATTATGCAAAAATCAATGGAATAAGCTCAAGAAACCTTACAATAACCAAAGGAGATGAGAAGTACAAGAGTTCTCACATACAAGAGTTGAAAGCTTCAACTAACCGGATCCAAGAACAAGTTTACGCTAGAACAAGCATGATTTACACTAAATATTTCTAAGAGATATTAGTGTTTTAAAACCCTAGGAATGGAAGCTAAGTACTCTTTGGTCTACTTCTCTCTCTACAAAAATAAAGACGAACTAAAACATATATGCTAAAACCATCCGTAGAAGGAAACATAAAAGAAAGGAGAGGTGGGCGGCAGTGCCTGGTCGCGACCCGCGACCAGCATCGCGACTCGCGATGGCAAGCTGCCCCTCCTTTCAATCAAGTTTTAACATAAAAGGGAAAGGGGAAGGGGAAAGGCTTGGATAGCCCAGCAGGATCTTCCTTGGTGGCTTGGCCGCTGCAATGGCTCGATGCTCGGAGCTCGGAATCGGAAGACTTGGAACTTGGCTTGGAAGATTCAAAGGGCTTTGGAAGGCTTCGAGATGACGTACCGCTAGGAGGTTGGATGACTTGATGCTTCGGAGAGTGATAGAATGCTGCACGAACAAGACAAACACCAAAACTTGGGACACGACTCTCTAGACCTCTTTAACACAAAATCAAACCAAACCCAAACTCTAAACACAAACCGACGCACAAAACCATACAAAAATCGCCTAAGATTGGTGAATAACTTTGACGCATCAGCTAGCAAGCCGGTGATGCACCTCGTAAACTACTTGCTTAAAGAGTGTGAGCCGGTGATACACCTCGGAAACTACTCACACAGTGGGCCGGTGATACACCTCGTAAACTACTCACACAGTGGGCCGGTGATACACCTCGTAAACTACCCACTAAAAGTAACATTGGCCATAAACACAGAGTCCCTAGTGTGCACACCCCTTCTAACTTGGAAACACATCAAGATAGAAGGAAGACAAATAACAGAAAAATCAGCATAGTAACAAAAGAACGTGTAGGTGGCCGCCAAACCTCCCATATAGGGCAACCTGTTCATCACTTCCTTCCTTTTATTTCACTTTAAGTGATTTATAGTTTTTACTTCAAGTTATCACATATCACATATCACATATTCACTTATACATCGTTCATTTAAATGAGAGTGAAAACTGTTACTTCAATTCCATGGCTCATTTCATACATAGCTAATTCCGATAGCATATCCATATTCTCAACCATCACTTGGTTACATTAACTCATAATCATTTCCATATGTTCATCACAATGTCAACTTACGTTTATAACTTCAATATTAATAATAACGATTATAATAATAGTAATAATAATAATAATAATAATAATAATAACAAGATTTTAATTACTATTTTAAATCCCGTCATAATAGTCATTGTCATAGTCCATAATCCAACTTCCATATTCACGGTTCATAATAAAGATCCATTGTTGTTATCCATTCCATTACTCATAATTCGTACTTAAATTGATAATCATAACCCATAATTATTCCAAAATCAACATCCACATATTAACTTTACTATCACATAATCACATCATTAATTCACATAATATCAAGGTTAAATCATTTTATTTTACGAAATCTACTTATGGATGAACATTGGTATTTACCTCTTGAAGAGTGTCTGAAGTTAATCCACGAGTTGATCGCACTCTCGATAATCTTCTTCTACTAGATCGGAGTCTACAATTAAACGAAATCTAAAATTAGTTTCCTAAATAACCCCTTATGATTTTATAAATAAATAATTTAAATAATTTAAATAACTTAAAGAAACTCATTGTTTAAAGAAATTTATAAATCGAAGTTTAAGTTTCTCGAATTTATTTATAAAAATTATTTTAAGTATTTAAATATTATTTCAACTTAAATATTTATTTAACTTAAAAGTTATAAATAATTTAACTAAACATAGAAAATCAACTTCAATATACTCCCTCCGTTCCAAAATGTTATACCCATTTTCCATTTTAGGCCGTTTCAAAAAGATATACCCATATTGAATCTTTTCTATTTATATACATTTTTTCTCCCCATTTTATCCTTCAATATCTAAACATTTACCTACCTTTTAATCATTTGTACTTTAATGGTCCCCACATTTAAATCTCTCTCTCTTACTTTTCCTAATAAAGACAAAAAAAAGTACATGAAAATTATTAAAATAAACATAAGATTCTCCTATTATTCTATTTGCCTTGGTTTTCCCCCATATTCCAAATGGGTATAACATTTTGGAACGGAGGGAGTATTCATTATTTATTTTAGAAACTTAGAAATATTTTTAAGTTATGAAAAGTTAATAAAATCATTAATAGTAATAATAAACTTAAATGGAACTTTTATTTTAATTAAACAAAACAACTAACAAAGAAGGATGGGTCATTTTAGAGTGTTGGGCTAACTTATAATTAAAAAATCTTATTTGGGAGGGAGTAAGATTGGGCTTGGATCAATGTAAGTAAGTAAGAGTTTATTTGGGTCATTTGGGTTTAAGTGAAAACAAAATAAGAGAAGAAGTGAAGCAGTAGAAGTGGAAGGAAGAAGTGGAAAAACAGAGGAGGTGGCTGCCGGATTTGGTGCGGTTTTCGGCGACCTTGGTGGCGTCCGGAGGGTGGCTGGCGTGCGTGGCGGCAGCAATGCTGCGTGGTGCAGCAGCGAAGAGGGCTGCGTGTGCTAGTGGGGCAGCAGCGAAGGGGGGCTGCGTGCTGCTGCTGCGTGGCGGCAACGGCGGCGGTCGCTGCTGTTGCGCGCGGTGGTGGCGGTGGTTCAGGTTTTGGTTGTGGAGGTGTATGTGGTGGATCTTGAGGTGGTGTTAATGGAGCTTTTAATTATTTTATTTTCTCAATTTTTTAAAAACAAAAATCAGAAATTTAGAGGGGAGAAAGAAGAGAGTGAAGCAAACCTTGAATATGATTTGCTTGAGTTCTTGGGTGGGTATAGATGGGGTATTTATAGGCAAAAATTCTGATTTGGGTTTGAATGGTCAAGCACCATTGATGAGGGTGAGGTATGGAGGTTGAAGAGAGATTGCTTGTTTGACTAGGGAGTTGGTCTTGGTCAGATTTTGGAGTGGAAAATCTGATTTTGCAAGTGGGGAAAATCTGATTTTGCAAGTGGAAAGTTATGGTTTGCTTGAGGTTTTGGAGAAGCCATTAATGGTTGTTGGGTGAAGGAGGAAGGTGATGATGAGGGTGATAAGTGATAAGTAATGGATGATAGGTGATGGGTAATGGGTGATAATTGGTATGAGTAGTAATTTTAAAATCAAGCTTTAAGAAGTTGTACATCAAATTAGCTAAGTACATAAGATGTACATAAAATAACATGCTAATGAATTAAATTTTAAAATGTTTCTTTAAAATAATTTCAATATGAAATAATAACATTAATAATAGAAATAATATTATATCATTAAAATAATAAATGTTTTTCAAATAATTTAAGATAAATCGAAATAAATCAAAGAAAATTCAACAAAATTCATGTTGAAACGTTTTTAATATAAATAAAATAATTTACTAATTTATCAAAATTCGGGGTATTACAATACCCCATCTATACCCACCCAAGAACTCAAGCAAATCACATTCAAGGTTTGCTTGACTCTCTTCTTTCTCGCCTCTAAAATTCTGATTTTTAGTTTTGAAAAATTAAGAAAATAAAATAATAAAACCACCATTAACACCACCCAAAGCTCCACCACTTAAATCACCACAACCAAAACCCGAACCACCCCAACAACCGCCGTCGCGCAGCAGCAGTGGCCGCCACCGCGTGCAGCAGCCAGCACGCAGCCTCCCCCCCTTTTGCTGCTTCCACGCAGCACACACAGTCCAGCCACCCTTGCTGCCACGCGGCCAGCCCTTGACCGCCGCCAAGTCGCCGGAATCCGGCAGCCACACTCCTTCCTCTATTTTCCTTTTCTCCCTTCCTCTTGTACTGTTTCTTCCTTTTATTTCCTTCTCTTATTTTTGTTTTCACTTAAACCCAATTAACCCAAATAAAATAACCCAAAGGCTCCTTACTTACATGCAACCCAAAGCCCAAGTTCCCTTCACTTAAATATGAAATTCTATTTAGCTTAGCCCAACACTTTAATTTTACCCATCTTTCTTTACTAGTTTTATTTTGTTTAATTAAAATAAAAGTTCCATTTAACTTTATTATTTCCATTAATGTTTATATTAACTTTTCATAACTTAAAAATATTTCTAAGTTTCTAAAATAAAATAATGAATATATTGAAGTTGATTTTCTATGTTTATTTAAAATTATTTATAACGTTTAAGTTATATAAATATTAAAGTTAAAATAATGTTTAAGTACTTAAAATGATTTTTATAAATAAATTCGAGAAACATAAACTTCAATTTATAAACTTCTTGAAACAATGAGTTTCTTTAAGTTATTTAAATTATTTGAGTTATTTATTTATAAAATCATAAGAGGTATTTAGGAAACTAATTTTAGATTTCGTTTAATTGTAGACTCCGATCTAGTAGAAGAAGATTATCGAGAGTGCGATCAACTCGTGGATTAACTTCGGACACGCTTTAATTACCAATGTCCATCCACAAGGAGATTCCGTAAAATAAAACGATTTAACCTTGAGATTATGTGAATTAATGATGTGATTATGTGATAATAAAGTTAATATGTGGATATTTATTATGGATTGGTTATGGTTATGATTATCAATTTAAGTATGAATTATGAGTAACAAAATGGATAACAAGTGTGGATTGAGATTTCCGAACCATATATGAATAAGGAAGTTGGACTATGGACTATGACAATGGCTTTTATAACGTTGTTTAACATATTAATTAAACTCGATATAACTTTGTTGTTATTATTATTAATGTTATTATTGTTATTATTATAATTGTTATTATTAGAATAGTTATTATTATAATCGTTATTATTAATATGGAAGTTATAAACGGAAGTTGACATTGTGATGATGGAAATGATTATGAGTTAATGTAACCAAGTGATGGTTGAGAATATGGATATGCTATCGGAATTAGCTATGTATAAAATGAGTTATGGAATTGGAGTAACAGTTTTCACTCTCAGTTAAATGAACGATGCATATGTGAACATGTGTTATGTGATAATCTGTAGTAAAAACTATTAATCACTTAAAGTGAATTATCGGAGGGAAATGATGAGCAAGTTGCCCTGTATGGGAGGTTCAGCGGCCACCTACAGGTTTCTTTGTTACTATGTTGATTTTTCTGCTATTTGTCTTCCTTCTATATTGATGTGTTTCCAAATTAGAAGGGGTGTGCACACTAGGGACTTGATAAGAGGTTTTTAGTGTGTCGTTAAGGCACTAAGAACCGCTTAGCAAACACAATTTATAAACCTAACGAGCAACTACTAAGCACGTAGTAATGGCAAGTCAAGGGTCGAACCACAAGGAAATCGGGATTGACTAAAGTCCACTAAGTCCAAAACTACCTAAGTGAAGGGTTTTTGGGGGTTTAAGATTCAGTAAGTAACCGACTAATTGACTAGCTAATGAATACCGACTAATAAACAAATAGGAGGATTAATATGATAAGGAAGACACTAGAGCTTGGGTTACTCGCATGAACTCGGGCAAGACACGACACAAATGCAACTATGAAGTTATAGAGAATAACATGCAAGGTTAAGTTTCCCTCTAAGGTCCTTGAGTCCTCTCTCGAATGGTACTCAAGTGTAATCAATTAATCAATCGACTAAATCCTCTCTCGAATGGTCTTTAGCCAATTGATTAATGGATTCAATTTGATTGGAAAACCCCTAAATAGGTTCCTCTTAATTTCTACCCAATTTCTTGGTCTAGAAATTAAGTTGATTCATGGGAATGACTAGACAACAATAATCAATTAAGAGTAATTGAAATCTAAGCCCTAGCATAAACTTGATCAAGGTCTACCCTATGATGTCAAAACACCAAGAACAATGCATATTAGACATGAATACAGCAATTACAAGAACATCTACATTAAGCCCCTAATTCATGCTTTCACCCAAACCCTAGATTAGAAACTACTCACTAATCATGAATTCTAAGCAATTAAGATTCAATAAATTAAACATCATAAACAAAGCAAAAAGATTAAAGGAAAGAGATAGAAGAGAAATTACTTGAATTGATTCACGAATTCAACCTTCAATAATGAAATAATTGAGTAAACTAGTGTTTAGAGAGGGTTTAGGGCTAAGAAAGCGTAATTAGAAACTAAGAGTAATGGGTAATGACTAGTCTAAGCTAAAAAAAACTAATTAAAAGAGTCATTAAACTAAGACGGAGAAAACGGGTCAACACCCGAAGTCAGGTCACCACGGTCGTGGTGATTTTGCCACGACCGTGGCCCCTAACTTTCCTAGGATCAGTTCCAAATCTTCAAACGTCTTTTTTGCTTGCTACAGGTCCCCACGACCGTGGTGATTTCACCACGACCGTGGTGACCTACTGGTCAACGGACAGCTTAACTTTGAACGATCATATCTCTCTCGTCTCTTATCGGAATTGAGCTCATGACCAGTCGTTGGAAAGCTATCGAAATGAGCTAACACCTCCCGCTAGAATCACCTTAATCCGATTTATAGATCAAACGTTATGTCTATTTGAAGTTCAACAGTCCACAACAAGTCTTCCAATGATCATATGACTTCAAAAACCTGCTAGTTAGCCTGGAAATCATCCAAATACAACTAAACAGATAATGAAGCGGCAATATAACTCAAACGTGACAAAAACCATGCAATGCTAGGCTTAAATGCTCTAAACTACATGCAAGGACACTAAAAATGACCTACAATTAAGCACAATAAAGTGCTTATTAGGACTCTGTTTTATGGCCAATTTTATTTTAGTGGGTGGCTTACATGGTGCATCACCGGCCCACTGTGTGAGTGGTTTACGTGGTGTTTCACCGGCTCACATTATTTAAGCAAGTGGTTTACGTGGTGCATCACCGGCTTGCTAGCTTTCTCCTTCCCTTCCGTAAATAAAATAAAATATTGCTATGTTAATACGTCCTATTAACTATATGTATATATGTGCTATGATTTTCAACTCGACTTATATAATATTTTCAACGTATTTTAAACTTAAGTACTTTACAAGATGGAGTTGGAATTACTCAGTTTATCTGATTTTTGGGAGCTTGTCTCTCTTGTCTTTTTCAATGTTTATTTGCAGGTGGGTGATCGAGGGGAGTTATGAGAGATCAACTAGAATTTGTTATCCACCTAGTTTAATATTTTGCTTTCGCTGGAACTCTGAAACACTTAGTATTTAGTACTTAACGAACATGCTTGGAGTTTACACAGAATAACTCAACTAAGTGATGATTTTAAGAAATCGAAAGACCACGAGCTCAACCCGACAAATAAGCACGAAAATAAGGGCACCGACTAAGACAAAAATTTCAATAAACAAAATAAAATAAAGACAAAAAAACAAATAGTCACACACAAAAAAAAACAAAGTAAAAATTAAGGAAGATTGAAAAGAAACTAGAAAAATTAAAAACAAAAGAAACTAGGAAAAATTAAGCTAATTAAGCTAAAAGGAGTAAACAACTAAAGAGAAAAGAATGAAAGAAATCACACAAAAATTCCAAAAATCAAATAAAAATCAAAATCTATCTAAATCTACCAGCTAACTCCACAAGAAGCACGACAATCATCATATATTCAAATTTATAAACCAAATCTAGAAGAAAAATGAAACTTAGGGTTAGGGTTTTACCTCCCTCTTTAAGAGGGGTGAAGAAATTCCACAATTGCGAACAATGTAGGTTACTTCAAGCTTCAACCGTGTTCCTTAACCTTTTTCTTCAAGAAATCTCCCCCAAACTTCAACTTTGAAGTGATGACGAATTTTTGAATTTATGGCTTTTTGACGATAGTGGGTTCTTTGTGTAGAGGAGGAGAAAAGATGAAGGTTTTGTGAAGGAAGTGAGTGAAAATATTGAGAAATGAAGGAGATATGGAGGTTTGAAGGTTGAGTTTTAATGGAGTTTAGAGAGAGAAAAGGGAGTTTGAGTGTGAATGAATGAGTGAAAGGATAAGGAAGAGAGTGAATGAATGAGGGTAATGTGAGTATGAGGGAGAGGGAAGTGAGATGTGGACGGATTTTGGGGGGGGGGTTAATGAAATGGCACGTGAAGGTTTTTTTTTTAAATGAAGAGGCGCGTGCTGGCAGCTGGAGCGGTGGAGCGGGGCGCTCTTTTCTCGCTACCCCCGCTCTAACTCACTGATTCTCCTCCTTATTTTTGCGGGGGATGGAGCTCCCGCTCCTCTTATGGAGCGCCCCCCTTGGGAACGTTTGGCTCGCTCCTCCTTTTCTTCTTCAATACTTAGCCAATTTTTTTTATCTTTTTCACTCTTACTCTAATTTCTCCCATACTAAACCTCTTATTCACTCCTCTTTTTCTTTTTTTTTCTCTTTTCTTTTATATATATATATATATTTTTTTTCTTTTTTTCTTTTTTTTTTCATTCTTTCTAAAAGCTAAGAACCTGGGTGCCCTCCCGTAAGCGCTTCTTTAAAGTCATTAGCTTGACCTCCGTAGATTAAAATTCTCATAGGGGAAGAGGGTAGTCATCCAAAGCAATGTGACAAATGTGCTCAATTTGAGTTCCATCGTGATATACCTTGAGTCTTTGCCCATTTACTTTGAATGTCCCTTTTTCTTCGCTCCACACTTCCACCGCTCCATGCGGGAACACTGTTTTTACTTCAAACGGTCCACTCCACCTAGACTTAAGTTTCCCCCGAAAGAGTCTTAGCCTAGAGTTGAAGAGAAGGACCTTGTCTCCTACCTTGAACTCTCTCTTCATTATCCTTCGATCATGCCATGCCTTAGTTCTCTCCTTGTAAATCCTAACATTTTCATAGGCATCCCGCCTAAGCTCTTCAAGCTCATGTAGATCTAAAATTTTTCTTTCCCCGGATGACTTGAGATCAAAATTCAAAAGCTTGATGGCCCAATATGCTTTGTGCTCTAACTCAACTGGCAAGTGGCCGCCCTTCCATTTCTGTTAATAAATGGGATTGGGGCGTTCCTTTCTTTTATTGAGGATTCCAGGCTTTCCGGACTCGTAACAGACGGCTATAGGAACATGATTTTCCATACACAAGCTTGTAGGGGGTTGTGCCAATTGGTGTCTTAAAAGTTGTCCTATAAGCCCATAAAGCATCATCGAGCTTTAATGACCAATCCTTGCGAGATCGGTTCAAGGTTTTCTCCAAGATGAGCTTCACCTCCCTATTTGACACTTCCGTTTGGCCGCTACATTGTGGATGATAGGAGAGCCCCATTTTATGATGCACCCCATATTTGGAGAGTAGTGCTTGGAAACTCTTTTTGACGAAATGGGATCCCCTATCACTAATCACGGCTCTCGGAACCCCAAACCTCGGAAATATGACGGACTTGAAGAGCTTGGTAACTACCTTTGCATCATTTGTAGGAGAGGCGATTGCTTCCACCCATTTGGAGACATAGTCGACCGCCACTAAAATGTAGGAGTTACCAAACGAAGAAGGGAAAGGTCCCATGAAATCTACCCCCAAACGTCGAAGATTTCCAACTCTAAAATGTTGGTGAGGGGCGATTCATGCCTCTTAGAGATGTTGCCGACCCTTTGACACCTATCACAAGCTTTCACAAAGCCCCAAACGTCCTTGAACATTAAGGGCCACCACAATCACAAGATAAGATCTTGGCAACGGTCTTGTCGGCGCCCATATGTCCTCCAAAAGGGGATGAGTGACATTTCTCTATCACACTTGCGATCTCATAATCGGGAAGGCATCTCCGATATAAACCATCCTCCCCCGCTTGAAAAAAAGTGGGTCCTCCCACGCATAAAACTTAGAATCATGGAGGAACCGCATTCGTTGTTGATATGTAAACTCAAAAGGAATGATCCCACAAGCCAAGTAGTTCACCATGTCGGCAAACCATAGGGTATCAAGGGCTTTGATGGAGTAGAGGAGATCATCCTTTAAGCTATCATCAATGGGAAGCTCATGAGAGGGGGAGTCTTCAATCAAAGGCAACCGTGAAAGGTGGTCGGCCACCAAGTTTTCCGTTCCCTTCTTGTCTCTAATCTCAATGTCAAATTCTTGAAGGAGCAAGATCCATCGAATCAACCGCGGCTTCGCATCCTTCTTGGACATAAGATACTTGATTGCCGAGTGGTCCGTGTACACTACCACTTTGGAGCACACAAGATAAGGCTGGAACTTATCAAAGGCAAAGACAATCGCTAACAACACTTTCTCCGCTGTGGCGTAGTTCTTTTGAGCCGAATCAAGTGTCTTGCTCGCATAGTGAACAACATGAAGCTTTCCCTCTTTTATTTGCCCTAAAACGGCTTCCACTGCATAATCACTAGCATCACACATTAGTTCAAAAGGCAAACTCCAATCCGGAGCTTGCACAATGGGGGCGGAAATAAGGGCATGCTTTAAAGTCTCAAAGGCGTTCATGCAATCATCATAAAAAAAAACTCATTATCTTTTTGCAAGAGGCTAGATAGAGGCCTAGAAACCTTAGATAAGTCCTTTATGAACCGGCGATAGAAACCGGCATGACCCATAAAAGAACGCACTCCCTTCACCGTAGTAGGTGAGGGCAACTTCTCTATGACCTTAATCTTGGCCCTATCTACCTCAATTCCCTTTTGGGAAATCTTGTGTCCCAACACAATGCCATCCTTAACCATGAAGTGACACTTCTCCCAATTAAGCACTAGATTCATCTTTTGACATCTTTGAAGCACATTTTTCAAGTTCTTAAGACAATCTTCAGATGATAAACCTACCACGGAGAAGTCATCCGTGAATACCTCAATGGTATCTTCCAACATGTCCGAAAAGATGGCGGCCATACACCTTTGGAATGTAGAGGGTGCATTGCACAAGCCAAATGACATCCTTCGATAAGCAAAGGTACTAAATGGACAAGTGAATGTAGTCCTTTCTTGGTCATCGGGGTGAATGGGAATTTCAAAGAACCCCGAATAACCATCAAGGAAACAAAAATGGGAATGACCCGCCAATCTTTCCAACAATTGATCTATAAAGGGGATGGGGAAATGATCTTTCCGGGTGGCTTTATTCAATCTCCGATAATCTATGAACATACGCCACCCGGTCACCGATCTAGTGGAGATTTGCTCTCCCTTTTCATTGGTGATGACGGTCATGCCTCCCTTTTTAGGGACCACATGGACGGGACTAACCCACCGACTATCGGAGATAGGGTAGATTATCCCCGCCTCAAGGAGTTTCAAGACTTCCTTTTTGACCACTTCCTTCATATTGGGATTCAACCTGCTTTAAGGTTCAATAGAAGAAGCATGATCGTCATCAAGATGAATTCTATGCATGCATAGGGTTGGACTTAGCCCCTTGAGATCTTCAATGCTATACCCAATGACACTTCTATGTTCCCGAAGGACATCAAGAAGTTGAGTAAGTTGAGTGCCTTAAAGTGTAGCATTGACTATCACCGGGTAAGTCTCACCCTCACTAAGAAAAGCATATTTTAAAGAAGGGGGAAGGGGTTTCAACTCTACCTTGGGAGGAGGCTTAGAACTCTCCTCCTTTGGTGAAGGTACCTCAAGGGCTTCGATCTTCTCCTCCTTAGCAAAATAGGTTGGAGAGGCATCCATGGTAAGCTTGAAAATTTTCCCTTCCTCATTATCTTCCAAATCCTCTCCCAAACATCTTCCAAGGGGTCCTTCTTACCCGTCATACCTTTCAAACTCAAGACCTCCTTATCAAAACTATCTATCCTCTTCACCTCTTCCATGATTGGAGACTTCATTGATTGCTTGAAAGCAAACTCCATGCTCTCATCTCCTACCCTTAATGTAAGCACATCATGCTTCATATCAATAAGAACCCCAGCTGTTTTAAGGAAAGACCTCCCAAGTATGAGAGGAACTTGGGAGTCTTCCTCCATCTCCATAACCACAAAGTCACAAGGGATTAAGACCCTCCCAACTTAGACAGGCACATCCTCCAACTCTCTAACCGGGACTTTCACCGATCTATCGGCGAGTTGAATTACCCTCCTTGTAGGCTTGAGTTCAAAATTAAGTTGCTTAGCGATGGACAAGGGCATCAAACTCACACTCGCCCCCAAATCCGCCAAGGCCCTCTTGGGATCCAAGTCCGATCTTCAAAGGAATAGAAATTGAGCCCGTATCTTCAAGCTTCTCGGGGAGCTTGTTTTGAAGTACAACACTAACTTCGGCGGTCAAAGCAATGGTAGCACTTTCCTCGGGATTGGTCTTGTTGGAGAGGAGCTCCTTGAGAAACTTGGCATAAGTGGGCATTTGAGACATGGCTTGGAGGAAAGGGATATGCACTTGAAGTCCTTTCATGATTTCCAAGAACTTCATGAATTTATCATTGAGTTGTTTCTTAGCTAGCCTTTGAGGAAAAGGAACCGGAGGCACATAAGCCTTGGGTGCCGCTTGACTAGCCTCTTTGCGTTGCTCATGAACTTCTTTCTCTTGGCTTGGTACAACATCACCTTCATCCTCCACTATTACCTCTTCAAGAAGCTTCTCAACCTCCCCTTCACTCCCCCTTTTCTCAACTTTCGGGCTTTCATTCACCTCACTAGGCATCTTAGGCCCCTCATAATTTGCTCTGGATCACAAAGTAATGGCCTTGGCATGCTCGTGAATCACGGGTTGGCTTGGGAATTGAGTAGAAGAAGAAGTGGAGTTGCTTACTTGTTGGGCAATTTGAGCAAGTTGGGTCTCAATCATTTTGTTGTGAGCTTGCATTTGTTGTAAGGAAGAGTGAATATCTCCAAAATTCTTATCATTATTGGCATTGGTCTTGGTTTTTTGGGCAAGGAAAAGTTGAAGTTTAGACTCAAGTGATGAAGGCTTTAATGGGTTAGGCTCAAAGGGTGGTCTTTGTTGTGGTTGGTTGAAACCGGGTGGTCGAAAGTTGGAGGTGTAGTTGTTGTGATTTTGTGGTGGAGGGTGTTTCCATGATCCTTGAGAGGGGTTGTTCCACGTCCCTTGGTTGTTAAATTTTGAAGAACCCCTCTTTCCTTGCACCAACCCATGCTACATGTTTCGTAGATCCTCCACAATAAGAGCTTGTATGATCGGTGCCTCCACAAATTTCACAAGAGAAAGCTTGGGAAGGTGGTTGGCTTGGGGATGCCAAGTTCACCTTCTCAAGTTTCTTAGCTAGAGTGTCTATCTTAGCATGGATATGATCCATAGCCTCCACATCATACTTTCCTTTGCCATTAACCTTCTTGCTTGTAGACCTTGTGTTCCCCCAAGAGTAATGCCTCACAACCTCTTCTATGGTGGGCTCAATATCTTCAACCCGTAGGTTGGTGAGTTGACCCCCCCAGCTCCGGAATCAAGACTAGCTCTAGTCATGGGAATCAACCCATCATAGAAACTTTGCATCAACATCCATTGACTATACCCATGGTGCGGACATGACCTTCGGAGGTCTTTGAACCTATCCCATGCCTCATTCAAACTCTCATCCTCATCTTGTATGAAATTAGAGATCTTCCTCCTAGCCTCGGAAGTCTTATCTTGGAAGTAGAACTCATCAACAAAAGCCGCCGTTACTTGTGCCCAAGTAGTCAAGGAATCAGGAGGTATAGATTGTACCCACTTCTTGGCTTTCCTCATGAGAGAAAAGTGAAAAAGATTAAGCCTCACGACTCTTGAGTAACATTATTTTGATTGACCGTGGCACAAAGCTCAAGAAAGTTCGCCAAATGGTCAAGTGGACACCCATGAGTACATCCTCCATAAGGTTCTTTCTTGATCATTCTAATCAAGTATGGAGAGAACTCAAAGTTAGCGGTTGTTGTCGGCCTCCGTATCCCACTTTTAAGCTCAAATGCTTCGGGGTGACCATAGTCCCTCAAAGCTCTTGGAACGGGTTGATCCTCCGCCATTATACTAGAAGTAGAAGAACGAGATTGATCCAAACTCCTCCCCCGGTTGCTCCTCACTAGTAGCTAGTACCCTTGGTTCCCAAAAAATCATCCTCAACTCCCGTAAAGTGCCCTCAAGATTGTGGTCAATTGGAAACAATGGATCTCCTCGTAACCTTCTTGACATGCAAATACAAAAGCTCAAGGGAAAGATTATCATGTAGCAAACAACCAATCGGTAACCAAAGAAAAAAAAAATAGAAAAGGGGAGGGGGAATAGAGTTGACTTAGACTCAAAATTCACATTTTAATGCAATGTAATCCGTTACTTCCCCGGCAACGGCGCCAAAATTTGACACGGTCGTTGCACGTGCCAAATTAATAACCTAACTTAGCCTAATATAGGTTAAGAGAGGGTCGAATCCACGAGGAAGCAAAGATTAATCAAGGTGTGAAAGTGATGAAGCGAGCTAAGTCTATTTTTAATGGTTTTTGATAAAATTGATTAACTAAGAAACTATGAACGAATTAGCTACGATTAAACTAAATGGATGGGTTTAAACTATAATATGAAGACACTAGGGGTAGGGGAATCACTAGTTAACCGTTAGCTAACCTATTTGTCAAGCCAAGGGGATTCATTAAGGTCAACTAAGGGACTAAGTCACTCAAATGTTTCCTAATTACCCTCTCGAGCTAATTAGGAGGACTTAATTAACCAATTTTACCTATTCTCATGGTAAAATCAATCAATCAAGTATTTCCACAACTCATAGCGATTCAATTAAGGTCCTAGGAAGCCAATCACCTATTCTCATGGTGAAGTCAACCTATTGAGTAGCCTAAGGTCCATCAAAAGCTTCATCTCTCAATCCTTCACTTTTGATCCCCAAATCAAGTTCAAATGGTGATCAATCAATTAAACAAGGCAATTAAATAAGCTAGCCAACCTAATTTCACCTAGGTCTAACCCCCAAGCTTGACTGTTAAGGTCAACTAATGATCACCTAGGTCATCCCCTTCCCCTAGCTAGTAGACTACTCTCTAGCCATAAAAAAGGTAAAATAAAAAGCTTCAAATAACATATGTGATCCAACAATGGTGAAAATCATACTAAATGAAACAAGTATGAAAGCAACTAAAGAGAAGAGTAAGAAGAAATACTCAAATAAGGATGGAAATCAAATGATAATCTCCATTGAAATAGCTTCAAAACTTCAATTCTCAACTTTTAGATCTAGTTTATCTCTCTAACGACTACTTTTCTCTCTAAAACTCTGTCTAATTAAAGCTAATTAAAGTTCAGAAACTAACAGCATAGTATTAGGATTATTACAAAATTGGTTTTATACCCCGTAAAAATAAGGGCAAAACTGTAAAAGACGAAACCAAAAATAGGAAGACTGGGCGACGGAGCGCCCACTCCTTGCAATATGGAGCGCCCGCTCCTAGAATGCTCCAGGGCCGCTCCAAGCTACTGCCATCTTGCCTTTGTTTCTTCACATATGGAGCGCCCGCTCCCCTGTTTGGAGCCTCTTCCTTGCTTGTCTATCTTCAAAACACTCCAAGAAAATATTAGATGGGGGGGGGATGCATATGCAAATGAAATGACATATATGCAACCTAACTATATGCAAATGAACTAAAACTAAATTCTAAGTATGAGATATGAGAAATGACGAAAAAGGGAAAGAAAAGAAAACTATATGGCCTAAAATACATCTAAATGACCTAAAACTAAATGCAAATAAGTGAACCTAAAGTCCAAAATCACACACACACACACACACACACATATATATATATATATATCATGGCAGAATTAGTCCTTCCATATCACAGTGTTGATATTGTCCCTCATTGAGAATATTTTGTTTGGAAATAAATGTTATTTCCCAAACATATTTGCCATTATAATACACGATTTGATATAAGATAATATTTTGAATATTTTCCAAAACAAAGTACATTATTTATTTGAGGAAAAGAACTAAAAGGGCAAACTCCTAATGTTTCCTTTTCTACAATATATAACATCTAAAGTAGGTTAATAATTGCATGAATTTGGCAATTAATTATAACATCTAAATATTAGGTTACCAATATATTGCAAGAATGGGTTGAAACTTTTAGGAAAAAAAACTAATTAGGCAAATAGTTATTCGATAATTTCTTGGCAAATGCAAGTGAATAGTTTGTAATATAAGGGTTGTCAATGTGTTGCACAACTTAGTGAAATATTTTAGAAAGTATTTTATTTACACGTTTTGTTGATTATAATATTTTCGTATAACTAACCTATAAATCTTATATATATATTTTTTAAAAAGATACAAGAAAAGTTTTAGGAGACCATTCTCTCAAGGGTGTATCCTAAACTATCTAAAAGTAAAAGAATATCCAATTGTTGATCGTTACAGACATCATATGCGTGAGCTTTTGATGTGAGATGATGTCCTTTCTTCGATAGGTAGTCAGCAACCTGGTTTGCTTCTCGAAAGATATGAGTAATAGAAGTTGCCTGGAACTGTGATAGTTGATCACGAATATCATCGATTAGTGTCTGGATGCGCCACGGAGTGCTATATATGCCTTTTAGAATGTTGATAATGAGCAGGTTGTCTCCTTCAATCATTAGCTCTGAGATTCCCATCTGTAAAGCTTCTAGGAGTCCATTACGTAGAGCTGTTACTTCAGCAATGAGTGGCGAGGCTTGTCCCAACTTGTAGGCCGTGGCTTTTATGATATGACCCTTAGTATCTCTTAGAACTATTCCGGCTGCTACAGAAGACGTTGTAGATGACCCGTCGAAATTGAGTTTGATGAAGCTTGGTGGAGGGGGCTTCTATCCTATGTGTATTATGTGAGGTTGTTTGGTAGGTTTTGGTTTGTAGGTAGCAATTTGGGCATCAGTGACATTTCGCCATTGCCATTCTGAATATGCGTGTTTTGCTCTGTAAAAAGCTCGTAGCAAGTTGAATGTCTCATTTTGGAAGATTATGTTGTTTCTCTCTTTCCAGAAGCTCCATAGGAGGATAAAAAATTTTGTTTGTGTTTCTTGGCCCAGTATGTAGGCCTTGATAGTGATAAACATTTGGCTCGGGGTTATTTTAGTTCCAAGAAACCTGGAAACCTCATGGTTGGTCCAGAAGTTTTGTGCTACCGGGAAAGACAAAAATAAGTGCTGAATATTTTCGGGGGCCTGATGACAGAGCGGGCAATCATTTGGTACCGGAAGGTTTCTGATAGTTAGCTTATCCCTGGTAGGTAGACCATTTTTTAAAACTTGCCAGATTAAAATTTTAATTTTAGGTTGGATGTCAACTTTTCAAATCCACGCGAAAGGCCATATTGGCTTTTCAACGGAATCAAAAATCATGCGCGAGCCATGTGGCGGATTTGACAGAGAATTGACCAGAAGATGTCAGGCCCCAACATGGGGTATCTTCCTGTGGCTTGCAAAGGAGAGGGATTCCTTCAATGAGAGAGAAAATATGGGGAGGCATTAGCGAAGCTAGTATATCCATGTTCCAAGTCATATTTTGATGAATAAGTTTACTAACTTTTAAATTGACATTGGTAACCTCAGTAGGACGTAATTAAGATATTCAAGCAGGCACTTGTTTGTACACCAGTTGTCCAGCCAAAAGTAAATATTTGTCCCTGATCCAATTTTCCATCTAATACCCCGACGGATTAGGTCACGATTTTGCAAAATTGCTTTCCATACAGGAGAATCAGAGGGTTTTGGGGTTCATTCGAAAAAGGATGAATCTTTTATATATTTTTGTCGGAGGATAGACGCCCAGTGGTTATATGGGTTAGAGAGAATATTCCATCCGAGTTTAGCCAACTTTCCTTGGTTCATATGTTTAGTTTTTCGGAGTCCCAATCCTCCCATTACTTTTGGGCGGCAAATTTTGTCCCAAGGAATAAGGGGTATCGCATTAGAAGTTGGGGAGTTTTTCCAGAAAAAATTCTGGTTAATAGTGTCCAATTTGTGTGAGACGGAATTCAGAAGTTTGTTGGTTGCCATAATGTAGACAGGAATAAATTCTAGGTTGCTTTGAAATAGGGCAGCTCGACAGGCCTTCGAGAGGAAAGAGAGGGTCCAGGAGTTTAAGTGTTTGTCTGTACGGGTAATTAAGGAATGAAGATCATGTCTCGAGCATTTATGGGTAGAGAAATTGATACCCAAATACCGCCCTAGAGCGTGGCGGGGTCTCATGTTGAAGTAGCTTGCTATAAGATGTTTTCTATGGTTTGGGGTCGCTTTTGAAAAAGTTATTGCCGATTTATGATAATTGATTAACTGACCGGATATTTTACAAAAGCTATCTAATAGCCTTTTTAGTTTGTGAATGGCTGAGGAGGTGGCTTTGCAGAAGAGGAGGCAATCATCAGCGAAGAAAAACCCTGGAATCTTTTGAGTCCTAGGGCAAATTTTTATTCCAATGCCAGACTTCTTGTCTTGAGCAGCAAAGGATAATTTTCTTGCAAGTACTTCCATACAAATTATAAAAAGGTAAGGTGAAAGTGGGTCACCTTGCCTTAGGCCTCGTGTTGGTGTAAAAAATTCACAGATGAAATTATTGACAGTAGTAGAGTACGATACTATAGTAACGCGGTATCATATCCAATTTATCCAAGTAGGATGAAATCCTAGGAGAGCGAGGGATTTAAAAAGGAAATCTATTCGATCATATGCTTTTTCCATGTCTAGTTTTAGTGCAAACCAACCAGTTTTACTTTTTGATTTGCGGAAGGTATTGAGTACTTCTTGGACAATAAGGACATTATCGTGAATTCTCGATTTTGGAAAAAAGCACTTTGAAATGAGTTGATAATTTTACTAAGGATTGGCGTATTCGATTGACTAGAATTTTGGCAATAATTTTGTAAAGCGTAGAACATAAGCTTATTGGGCGAAAATGAGCTGGTCTTTCAGGACTAGCAATTTTAGGAACCATGTAGAGAAGTGTGTGATTTGTGCTTTTAAGAAAGTGGCCGTGTAGGAAGAAATTTCTTATAGTGAGGCTGAGGTCTTTTCTAATAAGCGGCCAATAGGCGTGGAAAAATTTGGAACCAAATCCATCCGACCCAGGACTTTTTGAAGGGTCAATATCGAAGAGTGCGTTATATATTTCCTGATCAGAGACCTCAGATATGAGGTTGTCATTATCGGCCTCTGATATGCAATTTGCTATACACGGAATTATGGGGTCCCGATAATGAGCATAATCTGATCTGAGCCTATCGCAAAATTCATGTGTGAATGTTGTTAGTATTTGAGGAGGTTCATCAACCCATTGGTCCAAATCATTACGTATTCGAAAAATGGTTTGTTTCTTTTGTCTGTTTGTTAACTTAGCATGGAAAAATCTAGTGTTTCGATCGCCTTTTGTAAGCCAATTTTTGCGGGCAAATTTCCCCCAGTATTTCTGGTTGAAGGATAGTAAAGATTCTCTTTGCTTTTGAAGGCGTTGTAAATGTTGTTCAATGTGCGGATTTGAGGGGTGCAAGAGAAGTTGAGTTTCAATATTTTGAATTTTCATATTATTAATTTCTAACTTTTTTTGGGCATGGCCGTAACGTTGTTTGTGCCAGCTTTTGACAGAGTGAGAAAAAGCGGGATCCTGGTATAAAAGTAGTCCAGTGATGTTTGATAATGGAGTTGACGTGAGGGTTGTTTACCCATGTATCTGAAACCTAAATCGGTTTGACCCACGAGGGTTACGCAGGTTAGTTTGCAGAATAATAGGGGCATGGTCTGAACAAGTCAATGTATCATTTGAGAGAATGGAATCAGGGAATAGGTGGAGCCATTCTAGTGAAGCTATTGCTCTGTCTATTCTTTCATAAATTGTATGTCCATGTGTTTGCTTTTTCCATGTGTATTGATAGCCGTGAAGGTTAATATCTCGTGCTTGGGCTCTGTTCAAGAAGTGTCGTAATCTATTACATCTGGACGGTTGGGCTGGATTTGCTCCCTTTTTATCGTCCAGGAAGAGAAGTTCATTAAAATCTCCTAGTAGGAGCCATGGGTCTTTAACCGCAATGTAATGACTAGTGAGATCATTCCAAAACGTAGTTTTTTCATGTTGTTGCGCTGGGGCATAGATCCCGGTAACCAAAAAGGAATGTTGCGTTGGTTTGTAGAAGACATGGAGGTGGGCTAGTCATGGCGTAAGAATGGTTTCTATAATGTCACATCGGTCATTATTCCATAGGATCCACATTCCTCCACATTGGCCTTGTGGAAGTATTGTTTCTATGTTATCAAAATGGAGGGTGCTTTTTAGCCGATTAATATTTACTTGATCAGTCATTGTTTCTAAGACAAATAGAATGTCTGGTCGATGTTTTTTGGTGAGAAACCGAAGTTCACCCAAAGCTTGGGGTTTTTTGCCCCTTGAATATTCCAGCTAATGATTTTTATAGCTATAGAGTAGTTTTGTATAGACGTGCTTTTCTTTTTTTCTTGTATTGGCCATGCGTTTTAAAGTACCAATCACTGAATAGTGGGTCTAGATAATGACTCATTAATTCTACAGTAGGATTAGCTAAAGGGTTGCAATACTAAAGACATAGCCTCAGTCCAATTTTTGCTGATGCAAATGCATATATACAGCTAATGGCATAGAAAAAAGATAACATGTCATCATAATGTCAGAGCATGATATGATCATGCCAGGGCAAGGCCTCGTAACGAGGTTTCGGGCATCGAAGGATGCTAGGCATGGCGATTAGCCAATCCCGTTTTTCTATACAAAAATAATGTCTAGAAGAAGTGTTTCTAAAATTAGTACAAGAAATATAAGCATTATTACAATGGTCTCTGTATGGGGACAAATTGTTGGAGTAATTGTCGTATAAGTCATACATTTGATCGAACACGGGTGGTTTTGTTTTCATTGCATGGTGTCGCTTGGATTGTTCTGTGTTTCTGTAATAACATTGGTCCTTATACTTAGTAGCAATTCCAACGTTGTCCAGAATCCCGTTCTAAGACGAGCTAGAAATTTCAATGAAGTCTGCACTCTTGGTCTCCAATAGAATTGAGATGCCCAAACATAAGAAAATGGCCACTTTGTTCCTACATTTAAGCTTAGTGTAAAGAGAAGTAAATTATTTGCAATACCAACATGTGGCTGTTGCAATTTATTTGCTAAATAGTCCAAAGTGAAAACAGTAAACATAGACATTTCAGTAGTATCAAATAAGAAGGGTGTGGGAGACGACCCCCTTGTCAAATTGTGAAGTAAGTGAATCATGATTTGGTAATTGAGATTTATACTCTTACTGTAAATAAACTTTGTAAATAAAAGCCTGGTGAAATAACAGAAAGAGATGTAGTAAGCAAACATCATTGATATTGGCACTGTATTCAATGCCTCCAAAAAATTGTCATGGAAATGTCCGACATGATAACCGTGACGAGCAGGGGAAAATCCTATTCTAGTGCTGGGTACTACGACTACATCCTGCCAGCATGAAGTACATTTATTTAGATTACATGACATGCATCCAATACATTTGTACATGGCAAAATATCCTAAGGCAAGAGTAGCTTGTGTAAAAGTAACACCAAAAAACAACATAGTCTGCGTACTTCTTAATTGATTGCATTTCTTGCAATCTTGTAGGAAGCAGAGTCCTCCTCATCTTCCATTCTCCTTCTTTTGCCAGAATCATTAGATAAGGAGATCTCCATGTCCGGCTCAAGAGCATCGTAGAACAGTTTATCAGCTTCTTCTAATTCTCTAGCATAGGTTGCTTCAGACAAAGTAGGGGAGCGATTTTGTAGGTTGGAACCATATTGTACAATGGGGGACGGAATGTCAGCCTCCTTAGTTTCTTGATGCTGCAATGCAAGTAGGAAGCCTGGATAGATGTCGAAGATGTTTTTGTTCGCTTGTAAGCTATCATAGGAATGGGTTGGGTTATCATTTCCGGTGGTTGGTACAAGTAAAGCAGAGGTTGTGCCTTGTAGTTGTAGAGTGTTTGTAGGCTGGGTTTGAGGATTATTGGTGATCTGTAACTGAACTTGAGTTGATGGCTTAACGGCCTGGGAATCTGGCTTTTGGTGTTGAACTCGCCCACGTTTACGTGGGATAGCTTTAATCCAGCGCCCTCCAAAGGTAGAGGATGGTGAAGCGGTCTCTGCAGTTGAAGTAAACGGATCCCCATTTATAGTGGTGGCTTTCATTTTATCTACTACAAATTGCATTTAAGGGGATGTTTTAAGTGGGCAAGTTTCCAAGTTATATTCATTGGAACCACAATACGGGCATATCTCAACCATGCCCTCATATAACAGGTGAATTTCTAATAAAATTTCACTTGACTTTCTTTTTCCTTATATCTAAATCACAAATGATGGTCAAAGTAAAATGTGAAGAGCTAAATAACGCCCCGCAAAAATACAAAAAACGCCCACAATAAGTAAAACAAAATACCAATTTATCCTTTATTACAAAATACTTATTCCCTCCCTTTCCTGTTCTCACAGTCCCACCATTAGAGCACCAACCCCAGAGCCGCCTAGCCCCCAGAACCCCAGAATTAGCCAGTTCATGATCGTAACCATGTCAAAGTAAAATATATGATTAGTGTCAATGTCTTAAGTGTAGATTGAAAAGGAATGAAAGGACTACTGAATTTCCGGTTTATGGAATTAATTTATCATGTGCAAATGTAAAAAATCTCGTGCGGTCTCCCCTTATCGTGGAATCCTTCTAAAATTATAGCAAAAGGTATAAAAATGACTAAAAATGCCAAAAAAATATTTATAAAAAGATAGAAAATGCCATAAAAATTATAGTTATGTAAATGAGAGAAAATGCCATAAAATGATAGTTGTAATCAGACTAAGCCATGAAAATAATAATAATACCAATGACACATAAGGTCATCAAAATGAATGAAAAGCGAAGAGAAGACTACGGCCATAAAAATGACAAATCATAAAAAATAATAGTTGTAAAACTGACAGAAGATGACATAAAAATGATAGTAATAAAGCAAAAGATATATAAGGTCATAAATGACAGAAAGGACAAGAGAAGTTCGCAAGGGCAAAATTGACCGCATAATAAGACAAGGCCGCATGAAAACATTTTTATGACCTGATGTGACAATTTTATAACTATCATTTTTATGGCATACTCTGTCATTTATGCCTTTTTCTAACATTCTTAGAAGGACTGCACGGTGAGCTAGGACCGCACGAACCATATATAACCGGAAAATTATGAAAACCATTTATGGGGTTACATATAAGTATTAAAGGGGTTAATATTGATATTAAAGGGGTATTTTCACGTGCAACAAAAGTTAGAACTAAAGTTGTCAATATTTATAAAAATGTCATTAATGAGGACACTGTACCCTTTAGTCATAACTCATATGCACCTTTTTTTATTTGTTTCACCATCAATAATTACCATAATTCATTGCCCACTTTTACTTTATTTCTTATTTGGCAAATAAATTTATGGGATTCATTTCTTCTAGATCTTTATCCTCAAAAGTAACTAAAAGACGCGTAGGTAGTCCCCATTTTTCATTCCTCCTTGGTTATTGGAGTTATCGAATGGGTAGAACGTAAGAAAAGAAAGAGAGTAATATAAAATTTTAGTTCATCGTATATCTATATAACTATATTATTGTTAATATATGTATTTGATTTACTAATGAATGTAGTAATATTAATAATTTTTGAAACACGTTTATTAATATGATACTACTTTTCTGTATAGTATACTTTTATACTAATAAAATAATTTAGTTCTTGGTATCATAATTGCTGAAGTACTCCAATTTAATTAATAAATTATTATTTAATTATGTGTGTTACATTGTTCATTTATATTTCTTAGTACACCTAAATAAACCCAAAATTTTTGATGATTATAATATACGTAAATAGAATTGAATGCATATATAATAATCCCATATTAAGCCATATGTATATTATCAAAATAGATAAAATGTACATTTGCCATCTATAGCTTTCTTGACATATAATATACTCATTACTCATTATTCAATTCAATATGAAAATAATTAAATAGTACTCCCTCCGTTTGTTTTTAATTTTTAAGGTTTCCTTTTTTGAACGTTTCATATTAATTGTTACACTTACACATTTTCTATATATGACAAGCTATCACATCTTGCCACACCACTTTCCCATAAAACTGGGACCCACACTTTCATTTAATATTGCTCTAAACACCCAACCACCCCCCCTAATGAACAATTAACCTACCTCATTAACCTATCTCACGTCATTTTGCCTCTCACTCTTCATATCTCATCTGATCTTTCTCTCTCCTCTCTCTCTCTTTCTCCTGTCTCTCTGTAACTCTGGAAATTTCTAGGGTTTTCAAGTTTTTCAAAAACGCTCAAAAATCTCTCTTGATGTCCGTCTAAACTCTCCAAAAATTTGAAGAAGCACCACACCAAAAAAACGCCCTCATTTTCGGCTACATCTGAGTATAAGTCTCTCGTTTTGTGGTCTTCTTTTGCAGATTTAAAGGTTCGTAATTAACTCTTCCTTTTCTTTTATTAGATGCTCTAAAATTTCTGGGTTTTGTATAAATTTTTGTGACATTTTTGCCCCAAAATACGCCACATTTAGCTATTTTGAAATCTAGGTTTGCATCTTTTTGTAGATCTTGTTTTTTCGTAGATCTTGCTATTTGGTTTTCAGTTCTGAAGGTTCTAAACTGGTTTTTTTTCATAGATCTTTTTTTTGGCTCTATGAAGATATGTTTTAGGTTTTTTATATCGTCTCTTTGAAGCTAAAATCCGATTTTTGTTTTCTACGTTGTGGTTGTCATCATCCGGTTTTTTTAAGTTATTTTTTGATTTATTTCGATTTTCTTGTGGTAGATGTTTTTTTTTGTTGAACCTTACATCTCTATTTCTGTTGCTCTGTTCGTTTCTGTAAATTTTTTCTTCATTCTCTTCTTTTCGAACCTTTATTTTCGGATTTATGGAGGGATCTAAAGGGTTACAAAAATGTGGTTGGAAAAGAAGGATGCTTATGGTTTTGGTTGGTGGTCTTCACCTGTTGTCGATGATTGTGTAACTGAGATTGTCCCAGACTCTCAAGATGTTGATGAGTTTGTCCCAGACTCTGAGGATGTAGATGAGTTTGCCCCAGATAGCATTGAAGATGAAATGCCACTGTCCTTCCAACGACTAGAGATTCGTCACTTGTGCTAGCAAGAGGGAAGCAAATATGGGCTGCCAAAAATAAGAAAAAAGAGAAAGAAAAAAAAAGCTATGATCAATGGCTTTGAGGTTCCTAAATGGTTGGAATGTTCTATGACAGAGGATGAAATATACGAACTCCTAAAATCTAGGGTTCCTTGTCTACAAAGGCGACATATGAGCTAAGTTTACGAGCTACTCAAACTGTTTGTTTTTAATTGTTACGCTTCGTTTATGAAAATTTTTCATTCATTCTCTATGATGGAATATTCTGGTTTGTGGTTGGCTTCCTTTGCTGTTGTTTGGTTGGAATGGCTGCCTCTGTTCATAGTTGTTGGTTATGGTTATGTTAAAATCTGCTTCATTGTCAATGGCATGCTTGGGATGTTTTTACTATACTTGGTTGTTTTGATTGTGTCATCATTATTGTTTATGTTAATGTTTAATTCTAAATCATGATGTTATGGTTTGAATGGCTGCTGGTGTTGGTTCCTGCATTGTGTGAAATGGTTGGTATGTTATTCTCTTCATTGTCAATGTAATGGTTCGTATGTTATTCTCTTCCTTGTGGTTGGGTTGAATCTGGTTCATTGTCAAAATTGTTATTGTTAATCATAAGGACGTAATCATTTTACGGAGTTATTGTTAATGAAATATCATGCCTAAAAATTAAGATAGCTTCCACTCAGATATTCACGTTCATTGATTGTTTCATGTTCTGTATAGTTTCTATATTTGGAACATGATTAGGAATTTTAGAATTTGTCGTTCGTTTCATGTACATTATGTATGGTTATGTTTTGATGATCGTTTCATGTTGATTGTGTATCATCGTGCAAGTTGATTGTGCATTTTCATGTTCCCTATTTAGTATGGTTTTGTTTCATGTTGATTGTGTATGGTTATGTAGTTTGAGTATGTTTATATGAGTATGAATGGATTTTTAATTTAAGCTTACTTAGGTGTCCTCTATGATGAAGGCAGCCCTATTTAGTATCCTTTCAATGCTATGCCTAGTGATGAGCATTCACCTACGGCCACCATCAGTTAGTTTGACTTTCTGCATGATGCGGCAGTAGGTTAGCTTGCCATCTAGGGGATCATTGTTAGTTTTAATGAAAAGTAAATGAAATGCCTGAGAGGAAAGGTAAGTTAGGTTATTTTTTGTGTCCTCTATGATGAAGGCCGTCCTGTTTAGTAAATTGTCATTGTTACGCCTAGTCATATGTATATACCTCGAGCCACCATCAGTTACTTGCATAGATTTGGTGTTATTTGACACACAATCTTTGCACAATCTGTATGATGAGGCACTAGGTTAGTATACATTTTAGGGAATCAATGCTAGCTTAATTGTGAACATTTATATATACCTGAGAGAAAATAAAATGGCCAAAGTGAAACTTTAGAATATCATCTTTAAGGTTTACAAAATATGATGCGTCACTTTTACAAAAGGGCCTCCCTAACGTACTTTAAACTATACAAAAGTCATTAAATGCTTTATAAGAGAATGGTTTTGAACCTAGTTGAGATACCCAAAAACTTGATCTTCATTTCCATGTGCAATTCCATTCTCGTCATTCGGATGTTAGTCTATGGATCGCTTGTTGGTTGAGTTGCTAGTTCACTTGCTTCACCTGCTTCTATTGCTGCTACTGTTGCTTCAGTTGCTGCTTCTGTTGCTGCTTCTGTTGAATCTGTTGTTCCTTCTGTTGCTGCTTCTGTTGCTGCATGTGTTTATGGTTCATTAGTTGCTCCACCTTGCAACCACTGTCTTGTTTCATCTATTATGTCTTGAGGCACTTCCACTTATATAGGAAGTAGCCCATTACTTTCCAATCGTGATTTATTCACATGGGGCTGCTTATAGTTGTTGCTTCCTTTTGCTTTCAAAATTTCTATCATGTTGTATTGAAAGCTATGCCACACATTTGCTAATGTTTTTGGGTGAAAATCATCATATGCTTTCTTCATCGCTTGAAGTAACTGTAGACTTGTGTTTCGTCTTTCCTTGTATTGTACACTTTGTAAAGCACATGAAAAACCAAGGTCTAAAATGTTTAGCTCAGGGCTGTTTGGTGGTT
This sequence comes from Patellifolia procumbens, assembly GCA_947645195.1. Classification (NCBI taxonomy): domain Eukaryota; kingdom Viridiplantae; phylum Streptophyta; class Magnoliopsida; order Caryophyllales; family Amaranthaceae; genus Patellifolia; species Patellifolia procumbens. The sequence continues at coordinate 861,788 of CANSGD010000055.1, forward strand.
GTTGTATTAATCGAAATTCAAAACCATTTTGCTTGCTTGCTGCCACCCATTCTGGATCACTTGCTGTTACATGTGGCTTCGCGTTGTCTTGTGGAATGTTTATGAGTTTACTCCTGTGTGAAGGCCAATTGGCCATGATTGCTGGCAGTACATGGTTGATTAATTTGTCCCTCATTATATCTTTCGTGACTGCTGTAATGGCCTTTGTCTCAAGTGTACCCCTCTCTCTGTTTACTGATCTTCTTTGAGCTGGTACATCATCCACAAAAGGAAAGATTCCAACTTTCCCACTCCAAGTGTTGTGCCCTAACATGTTGAATATCGGCTTACCGACCGCTCCCAAGAACATGACCTTTATAATGTGTCTTTTTGATTTACATTATCTGTGGGGGTCAGCCTCTGATGGTGCCAAATAAAGCCTCTGTGTTTTTTGATGCATGTAAAACCATTTTTCATCAATGTGAATGAAGTTGGACATGTCATGAAATTTGGGCTGCCCACGAATTTCCGGGTGAGGGTGTTGGATTTGACACAAAATCCAAATGACTCGTGAAACTTTATTTTGTGCTGTTAATAATGGGTGTATTGCGTTTGTGTGAGGCCTAATTTGTCCCCTCTTTAATAAACGCCACATGGTTGTTAAACAAACACCTAGTTTATATGACAAGTCCCTCAAACATTTTCTATCTTTTAAAGGAATTGAAGTTAGCATTTCCTCGGTTAATTGAAATTTCTTCCTGCCTACGTTACTTGCCATTTTTTTCTTCACGATTTGCTGCTGCTCAGTCAGTTGTTGCTTTGCTATGTTCCAGATGAAACTTGTCGTCTTCCTGCTCACGTTGAACTCAGCTGTTGCCTTCGTTACTGCCCCATATGGAAGTACGTTACCTGTTGCTTGTGAAATCAACAACTCAGCTAGTTTTTGCCTATGATCGTCACTCAACCAAGGCCAATGATGAGCCTGCTCAATGTTTATGATATCGTCGTCTATGATTTGATTCATATTGGTAAGTTTTTATGCACTAAGGCCATGACCCCACCCCCCACTCTGTGTAAAGGGTTCTCTATTGTGGGTTGAAATGGGTTGAGTGACGTTCTGGGAGAAATACAGGCTGATGTTGTTGATTTCAGCTCGGGTCAACTCTGCTCGGTTGACTTCTGGGTGTATGGCTTGGTGGGGGTTTTTTTTTGGGTTAGGTGTTGTGATAAATGAAGGAGTTAATGTAGGGATCCTAAGTGTATTTATAGGAGCAGCTTTCAACTTTCATTCTCCCTCCAAAAAGAAGTGAAGGAAAAGTGTAATATTGGAGGGAGTGTAAAATTTCAAACTTTTGGCAGCAAATTGGACTAATTTGGTCCGTGTAATTAAGGGGAGAAATCCCACTAAGTTCATATTGTTAATTTTGGGTGATGTCACCCAACTTTTTGTTTTTTTCCTTTTCAACTCTATCTCTCTTACTTGATCTATTTCCAATGCAATAATTGCCTGGATTTCAGTTTTTGTCTTGGTTCTCCCACAAAGTGAAGTGTAACAATTAAAAACAAACGGAGGGAGCAATATGGTACTTAAATTAAAAAGATTCTCGTGCATTTTTGCATGGGCCTAAAACCTAATTGTCTGTTGAGCAACTAATGTTAATCCATTTCACAAAACAACAAAGTTAAACCATAGCACATATCTAATTATATAAAAGCATAGAATTAAACTACAAAATTTCAAAAATAATTTAAGATAATCTAAAAGAGTTTACAACATCCAAGTTTTAAAAATTTACAAGAAACTAAAATTAAAAATAACAACAGAAGACTAGAATTACGCTTTTTCTTGTGGAGGTGTGCTGAAGAACTCAAATTCGACTCGCCTGCCTGAGAATTCATCCACAATGGAGTATGAGAGCAATACATAACAACGACGGTAAGTGAGCACATAAGGTGGTAGAGATACAACTGGGGATGATGGAGAACTGAGCGAAATTCAAGTGGGAGAAGAAGGCTGAGGAGGATCAAAAGGAGGAAGGGGAAGATGCTCGACCATAGGATTAGTGCCTCAAGAGGCTCGACCACAAGAGGGGAAGGAGGCGAGGGAGGCTATATCCAAGGAGGTTGAGGAGGCTTTATTAGAAGAAGGGAAGGAGGCTGAGGAGGCTCTATCACGAGAGGGGAAGGAGGTCGAGGATAAATGTAAAACACGAGGGAGGCTCCTCAACCCATAATTAGAATAAATGTAAAACACGATGCAAAACCCAATTTAAATATTTAATAACTTAAAATTCCAACCCAATAAAATATTTATGATTACTTAAAACATTTATATAATCGTTTGACTTTCAAAATAGTCAACTCTCGAATAATTAAATTAAATAAACACGAAAATTAATTATAAATATACTTTAGATATATTTATAAAATCACTAAAATTACGAGGGACTACATAAGTTGTCTCCATCGCCAGACATGTATCCTCCATCGTAGTGGATAAATTAATGTATAGATCTTCCTCCAAATTCCTCTTTGCATCCAAGTGCAGCACACTAAATTGACCAATTTATTTTCTTTTGGCGTCAATTAGTAACTCGCCTAAATAATTTCTTCACATGAATACTCTTGATTCTTTTATTCACATTAGATGCAAGCTAGTAAACACAAAATCTGTGATGTGCATGAGGTTCCTCCCAACCACTACTACCTCTCTCATTATGTTCAAAATACATGCATGTCGATCTGAAATGACACACAAACCTGACCTACTTGTAACTCACTGTGGGATACATACCATGAACACTACTACAAAAGTTCACTTACGCCACGATTTATGCACAGAAATTTTAAAATTGTAGCATAAATGTCTCTTGCCATAGATATCATAATATAAAGAAATAGAGGTATTTAATCCTTAGAACTAGGCTACAAAACAAATTTTTTCATGGAAAAATTGCATTTGCATGGCTGCAACCACATTTTATGTCGTGGCTACCTAATCGTCTCAATTGAATTTTCACGAGTAATTTTTTGCCAAAACCTTGGCAAGATTTGAAAGCATAAAACAGTCAATTTCCATTTATTCCCTCTTTCATGTATGAGCTTCTCCACATAGAAATGTAAATATTCTCCCTAAAATAACAAAGGAAGAATTATTTGTGATAAGTCAACCTGTATGCCATCTTCTAAAATTAAGTTCACCTTTGGATTATTCTGGAATAAGGTAAGCTTGTATTGGTATTAACTTTCAATGACTTAGATCAGGTGTTGGGGTGGTGTTTGGGATCGAGTGATGGTGGTGATTGTGATTATAGGTGTAGAGGGTTAGTAAAGAGAAAGAAAAGAGGGAATAATTATTACCTGCAGTTAAAGTAATCGATCGTTTGAACTCATTGAAAGTTAATACCCATACAAACTTAACTTATTCCCGAATAATCCAAAGGTAAACTTAATTTTAGAAAATGGCATAAAGGTTGAATTATTAAAAACAATTTTTCCAATAACAAAATCTCTCAATGTAAGCCCCTACAATTGCCTTTAACATCAAAGTTCCAAGATCCTGTTTTCGGAACATAAATATATGTTTGTGTAGAGGGTATTTTTGGAAATTGTCTTAGCCGCTTGCTGATTAGTGGATTTTATATCCACTTTTAGGGCTCTTTTTAGTCATCATGTTTTCCCTCATTTCCACCTTCTTTTCTCTCATTTCACACCATTTTTCTCTTCTTTTCTCCTTTCTTCTCATTTTGGTGCACTTGCGTGATTTTTGGCATTTTCCCCATGATTTTAAGCTAAATCTTGTGTTACGCGATGTGCCTTGGTGTCTCCTCTTGTATTTTTGGTTCATGTGTGTAGATTGGAAGATACTTTGATGAATTTGGAGCTCTTGAAGAGAGGAGATAAAACTTTTGGATCGAGTGCAGAAATAAAAGAGGCCTTGAATAATCATTTTGATGATTTTGGAGCTTTGTATATTTGATGGCGTGAAGCTAATTAATGCTTGTGAATGTAAAATCGAAATGTTTTTATGCCAAGGAATACTTATGATGGTTGTGTATTGATGTATCATATTTATATATAGTTTCTAGATACATTTAGATTGCATTTAGAACTCCTTTTTGAGCATTTAGGTGCATAATGACATGAATTACACAAGTTGTGCTCTACTACTCCCCGTTTGTGTGTTTCGATGATTTTCAGGTTATTTTGATACAAAGTGATCATGAGTACCAAGGATGTTGCCTATTAATCATTGAAGATGAAGGTAGCTTACAGAAGGATCACAATACATCCGTTTGGGACAATTTTGAGTTGGAATGAAGCAAAGAGTTAGTGAAAGAAGTGCCAAAACTGACACACATTCACTATTTTAATTATAACTTTTTATAGAAAAATGATAATCAAGAAATTCCAATTGGGTTGGATTTTAGACTTCAAGAGCTTTCCAATGATAGGTCACACGCCCCAATCGGACTTCTGGTTTGAGAGATACGGCCTTCGCAAGTTGATGTAGAATTGCAGTTAACCCACCCGATCGGGCGGGAATTGACCCGATCGGTCCTGAAGCACGGACAACTCTTTTCCGAAATTCTATCTTTTTTTAATTAGACTTTGGGCTATTATAAATAGCTATCCTTCATTATTTTTGGAGACATCTTTTCATTCTAGTTTTTCCATAGTTCTTAGTTTAGCTTTATTTTAGTCTAAACACTTTAGATTAGATTAAAGGTGATTGAACCTATTCGATTTCAATAAAAGTTCCTGCTTTCTGTCAATTGGTATTCTTCTCTACTCTTTATCTCTTTAATTACTTTGATTGCTTACTTTGATTATTTAATCATTCATGATGCAATTATTAGGGTTTCAAATTAGTTTTATTATTGTCAATTCAATTATGAGTGAGTAGTTTAATTTCTAGGGATTTAGATAGGGAAGCCATGTTTATACCATGATTATTTGAATTGCTATTAGTTTCTAGGGTTTGATGAGATAGGTTATGGTGTGATTTGTTCTTATTGAGTAATTAACGTTATTGTGCAGTTTCTTTGATTACTTGAGGTTAATAATTGTTTGCACATATCCGTCTTACTTTTAGAGGCCTAGTACACACCAGTAATTCTGATTATGTTTGTGAACATGCTGCATATGTTGAATTATGGACGTTGAGACTTAACCATAGCTTGACATAGTTCTAATCTATCGATTCTCCACCTAGGTTCTGATAGTTGTTTGATCCTTTGATTGGTATAAGCATGGTGGACCGAACTAATTTCCTAGACCTTTATTTCATAGAGTAAAATTCCACTTTATATTGTTTTCTAGTAGTTAATTATTAGTTCAGCTGTTTCTATCTGATCTTGTCTGAAGTAGCTTTTTAGCTGAATATTAACTTAGAACTCCGTCTCTCTGTGGATTCGACCCTACTTCCTTTTACTACCATTGTTAGAGGACTGTAGGAATTATCTTTGAATAGGTGATACGACTTTAGCCTATCAAATTTTGGCGCCGTTGCCGGGGAGACGGCTAGTTTTCTCAGTTTTTGTTCGGTTATTCAGACTACTTTTCTTGTGTAAATATTTTTTTTTATTTTTTTTTTATTTCTTATTTTTGTAAATTCTTTCTTTCTTTCTCTCTTACTCATGAGTTTATATGGAGTGGCCGGTTTATAATTCGTATGGGGAAGGTTATCCTAATTCTCTGGGGCAATATAATAACTATGATGGATATTCCAATTTTCAAGGGTCATATGACAATAATAATGGATATTCCAATTATCAGGGGCAAGACTATAAAAATGGGTATTCTAATTTGCAAGAGCAATATAATTTTGATAATGGGTATTACAATAGTTATGTGTCTGATGCATATTCTTATTGTCAATATCCAAATAATTTGTGCATGAATTCCCATGATGTCAACCATTTCCCTAACGAGTCTTATGCAACTGATTATACTTATTCTGACCCACATAGAGTCCATAATTATTCACAATCTGAATCTTCAGAGAGTCTAGATCTATTTAAGCAAATGATTGAGTCTTTTGATGAACAAATTGAAAAATCTAATCAAGACTTGATGTGTTACATCACACATGTCTCAAATTATGAAAAATCGCTTGCTATGCAACTTGATAGTCAACGAGCGATTTATGATGATAATGATTATGATGATGATTGTGTCGAGAATGCCATATTAGAGGTGAATGATAATAATCTGACTCCTGATATTGAAAAGAATGATCAGATTGAGGGGAGTGTGGATGTAATGAATGTTTTGATAGAAGAGGAACTCTTGGTTGAGAGCCCTTGTGTTGACGAGCCCATTATTGAGGATGGTGAAATTGTGAGTAAAACCGTCAAGGTTGAGCCTATTATTCCCTATCCCTATATTCCATCTTCACATAGACTTGATCTTGTCCCTTCTCTCCCTATTCGCCATGCCCCATATTTTCTCACAGTTGCGGTTGCTCCTATTCTCTCCTTGAGATACTCACAACCTACGCCACCAAAGGGAAGTTGTTCATTGTCCTTCTTTTCTCCCTTTTATTTTGATTTTACTTATCTTCACAAATCATTCGTTTTCTCTGATATTATTTATGTGAAGATAGATGTGCTTGTCATCAAGCCATATCTAGTACTCAATGACATGTTTGCAGGAGCATTTGATAAGTTACTCAAGGCATTGGACTCTTCCAATGAGATGGAGGATTATGGTCGTGCGGGACCTTTATAAACCAGCGCTGCGCGAGAGGCAACTCGTATTTTTCTTTCCCTTTTCCTTTTCTTTTTATTTTTCTTCCTTTTTGTGAGCGAGAGTGAGGGTACTAACATTGTTTTTCCTCTTAGCATAGTCCTTATCACCTTTTGGCATTGAGGACACTGCCAAGTTCAGCTTGGGGGAGGAGTTCTGTTTGTATTCCCTATCTCTTTTACTGCTTTCTAGGATAGATTTACTGCTTTCGAAAAATTCTGAAAAAATCAAAAAAAAAAAATGGTTCCATGACTGGTTTAGTTGCCTCCCTGTGCCCCTTGTTGTGCTCTATTTGAAAAGGATTTGACTTTGTTTTCTAGATAGCTGGGCATCTGTGATCTTGAGACTATGATTTGATGTTTGATTGCTATGATTTCGAGCATTTTTGGATTATATTAGACCACTTTGTGCTGGATACCTGAATTGGTTAGACTGTGAGGCCTCTTTGTAGCCTATTGGATTCATATTATTATCCAGTCTTTTCTTGTGTGTTAGTTCCTCTTTAGTGGATTGATCTTGACTTTGACTTCGTACTTGTCTGATGTTCGATGACTTTGTAGCATTTGCTGTGATAGAGGCGTTCTTTTGTCTGATTCTTGAGCCTCAGAGTGAATTTTTGATATACTTTTATCCTCTTTAGCCCCGCTGAGCCTAATGACCTATTTTCGTGTTACTTAAACCCTTATTTTGAGCCCATGGCCTTTATTTCGATACTATTTCCAAGCCTAGCTTGGGGGAGCTTTTGTATGAGTTGAGTTTGAGATTGGCTTCATGGTTTGGTTTGGTTTTTGAGGAATTAAAAGTGTATTTATGTGGTTTGAGTGTGGGAAAAAAAAAAGAAAAAGCAAAATTTGAGTTGCGTGAATGATTGGTTCGAAAAATGAAAGAAAAAGAAATAAAAGTTCAAAAGAATTCAAAGTTCCTTCATTCACGTATGTTTATAAAGAAAATATGTTACATTGCTTGGAAATTGGGTTTATTGTGAGTTTTCATTGATTTATAAGAGTTGGTTTATTTTTCGTGGTTATATGGTGTTGTTGGGAGTTGTTTAGGCCATCTTAGGCCTTGTTTGAGTGATTCATGCTCCCCCTATCTCGGTTTTTCCACCACATCTCCTAAAAATATCCCTACCCCTTACCTAAGCCCCATTACAATCCAATAAAGTCCTCTTGAGCTCGTGTCTACATTGTTTATTGGATTGATTTCGAGTCAGTTTGTCAAAGTTAAAGAGTATGTCTGCTAATTGAGTCAACTTGACTAGGATGAGCATCATCTAACCTTCTTAACCATATGAGAGTGTGAATGGGAAGGGAAATTATGGTCGGGTTGGTGAGTGTTCGGGCATATCCTTTGCCTGCCACAAAATAGAGAGGAGTGACACCTTTGTGAGAGCCCTTTCAGGATTTGTATGCCTTGTGGATGCGAAAATTTGATGAATTGCTTGGATGATTGGTGGTTGGATGGATTTGATTAGCCGAACTTGAATTTTGCCTGCTTGAATGATTCTTAGTCTTGAAAACGTTTTGAGCTTTGATTGTTTAATCTATGGGGTGAGGCAATTTATTCCATGTTCATGTTTTATTTGCTTGAGGACAACCAAAGGTTTAGCTTGGGGGAGTTTGATGTATCATATTTATATATAGTTTCTAGATGCATTTAGATTGCATTTAGAACTCCTTTTTGAGCATTTAGGTGCATAATGACATGAATTACACAAGTTGTGCTCTACTACTCCCCGTTTGTGTGTTTCGATGATTTTCAGGTTATTTTGATACAAAGTGATCATGAGTACCAAGGATGTTGCCTGTTAATCATTGAAGATGAAGGTAGCTTGCAGAAGGATCACAATACATCCGTTTGGGACAATTTTGAGTTGGAATGAAGCAAAGAGTTAGTGAAAGAAGTGCCAAAACTGACACACATTCACTATTTTCATTATAACTTTTGATAGAAAAATGATAATCAAGAAATTCTAATTGGGTTGGATTTTAGACTTCAAGAGCTTTCCAATGATAGGTCACACGCCCCAATCGGACTTCTGGTTTGAGAGATACGGCCTTCGCAAGTTGATGTAGAATTGCAGTTAACTCACCCGATCGGGCGGGAATTGACCCGATCGGGCCTGAAGCACGGACAACTCTTTTCCGAAATTCTATCTTTTTTTAATTAGACTTTGGGCTATTATAAATAGCTATCCTTCATTATTTTTGGAGACATCTTTTCATTCTAGTTTTTCCATAGTTCTTAGTTTAGCTTTATTTTAGTCTAAACACTTTAGATTAGATTAAAGGTGATTGAACCTATTCGATTTCAATAAAAGTTCCTGCTTTCTGTCAATTGGTATTCTTCTCTACTCTTTATCTCTTTAATTACTTTGATTGCTTACTTTAATTATTTAATCATTCATGATGCAATTATTAGGGTTTCAAATTAGTTTTATTATTGTCAATTCAATTATGAGTGAGTAGTTTAATTTCTAGGGATTTAGATAGGGAAGCCATGTTTATACCATGATTATTTGAATTGCTATTAGTTTCTAGGGTTTGATGAGATAGGTTATGGTGTGATTTGTTCTTATTGAGTAATTAACGTTATTGTGCAGTTTCTTTGATTACTTGAGGTTAATAATTGTTTGCACATATCCGTCTTACTTTTAGAGGCCTAGTACACACCAGTAATTCTGACTATGTTTGTGAACATGCTGCATATGTTGAATTATGGACGTTGAGACTTAACCATAGCTTGACATTGTTCTAATCTATCGATTCTCGACCTAGGTTTTGATAGTTGTTTGATCCTTTGATTGGTATAAGCATGGCTGACCGAACTAATTCCCTAGACCTTTATTTCATAGAGTAAAATTCCACTTTATGTTGTTTTCTAGTAGTTAATTATTAGTTCAGCTGTTTCTATATGATCTTGTCTAAAGTAGCTTTTTAGCTGAATATTAACTTAGAACTCCGTCTCTCTGTGGATTCGACCCTACTTCCTTTTACTACCATTGTTAGAGGACTGTAGGAATTATCTTTGAATAGGTGATACGACTTTAGCCTATCATGTATGCATAGAGTGAGGCCTTGGAGTTGCCAAGAGTCCATAGAAGCTACATCTTAACTCATAAGCGTCCGCTTAAGCCATAAGCGTCCGCTTATTTTCATGGTTTTGTTGGCAGGGATTTTTGAGCATATTGGAGCGTCCGCTTAAGCTTTTTAAGTGTCCACTTAAGGCCTGCACGCGGATTTTTGACTTTTTCTATTCGATCTAAGGCTTTGTTAGACTCATTTTTATGTTATTTTTAGAGGGGTATAAGTACTTTTTAGCCGTAATTTGGTAGAGAAACTTAGTTTTTACAAGCTTTTGAAGAGATTAGAGTGAGATTGTTGAGTTCTCTTCTTCTTACATATTTTGAAAACTCCATTGTTGATCAAGGATTATAGCTCGGATTGCTTGGAAGTTTATATATTTTATTTCCGGAATTTCATTCTCCATCTTTTGGTATTGCTTTCATCTACTTTCTCTCAATTATATCTCATCTCTAATCTAATTACCATGTTTTCTTTTGTTATTCTAAATCAATTTTATATTCAATTTCCTTACATAATGTCTAGTGAGTAGTCTTTTATGCTAGGAATGTAGTGAAACATGGTAAAGGGGATTTATATTATTGTTCTTAAATTGTTAGGGGATTGTTTATCAATTCTTTATATGGATTGATGTTTTAGGGCTTGTTACTAATCGTTGGCCATGATCATGAACTTGTATTGTAGATTTTGATTATCATTGTCTATGTTTATTTCAAAATTCATTCTTAAACTCAATTTGTACTCTAATTTATGACCAAGAGATTGACTTAAATTAAGAAGGAAAACCATTGAAGGACTCTAGATTATTCACGAGTTTTAAGTGATTTTAGGCTATTCGAAAGAGGCCTATTGTTGATTATTTTCTCTAGTTTTCTACTATTCGAGAGAGGTAGTGAGAATTTATGAAAAGAGTATTTTCCCATTCGATTATGAAGCATGATTATCGCTATATCTCTTGAGTTGGTTCCTCGCTTGACTCCCCAATGCCATGTGTAGCTACATTTCTAGTGTCTTTATTCTCATATTCTTAGAACTACCTTTTAATTGAGTCATTTGTGCATTTAGTTTAATTTAGAGTACTTTTAGTCATTCTTTCCACTCAACAAAAAAACCCTTAGAACTAGGATTAGTTGGACAAACATAAGTACTATGTTCACTTCCGTGAGGATTCGACCCTGACTTACCCTTGCTATATGTTAGTAGGAGGGTTAGGAAACTTAAATTACTTTTGCATCGGCTTTAGAATCTAAGGACACTTTTGAGGCCGATCAAAATTTGGCGCCGTTGCTGGGAAAGGTACGGTTTAGAACTTGTGTATTCTAATTATTATAGTTCTATTTAAATTGCTTTCATTTGCTTTTTCCTTTTTACTTCCCTCATCCTTGTCAGTGCTAACATGTCTCTTAGCGTTGCATGCACACTAGATTGCAAGGGAAGCCTTTATTAACCTTGGATCTCGAGCTTGAGCGAACTCTCGGGGCTCGTAGAAGAATACTTTACCCAAGCAGTGACAACGACACAGAAAGTACTAGCACAATGGATGACGAAGAGGTACCACCACCCCCACAAAGGTTATTCAGGGATTTTGGGACACCAGGAAGCTATGATTCCCCAGGTCCCATTGTTCTTCCAACAACCACCACCAACTTTGTAATGCATCCGAAATTTCCAAACATGGTGAAGGCTGAGGCATTAAGTGGGAAGATGAATGAGTGTCCATATGAACACTTGGATCGATTTCTTGAGATATGCTCTATGGTGACCACAAATCTTGTTTCTCCAGAATACATCAAGCTCCACCTTTCAGAGTTTCTCTCTCTAGGGATGCAAAGTAGTGGTTCAAGTCACTTCCGTCCCAATCATTGATAACATGGGAAGAAGTTACTGATGCTTTTGTTCACCAATACTTCCCTGAGTGGAAAAGAACTGATATGAGAAGAAATATTTCTCATTTTGAACAAGAAAGTGGAGAAACATTATATGAAGCTTGGGAAAGATTTCGGTCCGTAGTACAAGCATGTCCTCATCATGAGTTTGATCCAATTATGTTCAATCGGTTCTTCTATGATGGTTTAATCTTTTCTCTAGAGCCAACCTTGATGCCAGGTCTGGAGGTCAGTTATCTAGCATTCCCGTTGACCAAATTGAAGCAAAAATTGATGAGGTGGTGAAAAGATTCTTGGGGTGGTCAAAGAAGAAATCAACAAGCCAAGAGTAGTGGCAAGATTGAAGTTGAAAGCATAGACCTGATAAATGGCAAGTTTGATACGTTAAAAAAGCTAGTGAAAGAAGGGCAACAAAACAATGTGAATTCTACACCAGTCATGCAATTTTCATGTGATTTATGTGTTGGCACAGACCATGAAAGATCCTATTGTGGAGGTCGAGATTCAGAACATGTTGCTGCTGTGAATTCTAGGGATCAATTTCAATCCAACAGAAACAATTCATGGAGGAATCAAGGGTTTGGGCAAAGTTCTTTTGGCAATTCACAAGGTCCCTATGGAAGCAACTCTTATGGACAAGGAAGCAATAGTGGTAACTATGGGAATTTTAGTCAAGGGTAAGGTCAAGCATTCAATCAAGCTCCACCACCTCCTAATACTTGTCAGCATCCTAATGCCAATAATAGGGGTAATTTTCAAGGGCAACAACAAATGCAAAGAAGCTATCAACCCAATCATCCTCCCTACAAGAATTCTTCAGAGCCTCCTAGTAATGAATCATCTCAAATCTTGAAGGAACTTCAGATCCTCACTCAGCAGTTCAATCAGTAAGGTCAACAACTTTAAAATTAGGAACACAGATATAATGAGATGCAAGCACATAATAAGATGTTAGAAACTCAACTTTCACAAATTGCATCCAATCCTAATAATGCACCTGCAACTCAGCTTCCTGGACAACCCTTGCCTAATCCAGCTAAACATCAAGCTAAGGCAATCACATTAAGATCTGGAACTTCTAATGCTGCACCTCTTGATCAAAGTGTTCCAATTGTGGGTGATGTATCTACAAATGTTTCAAGTGACGTGAGAATTGAGGAAGAAAATGCAGAAGTAGAGGTCGTGGAAGACTTGGATGGCACGACAAAGAAAGATAAAGATCAACCTCCAGTGAAAGCATATGTTCCTACTATTCCTTACCCTCCTAAGGTTGCTCAAAGAATTCTAAATGACAAATTTGCTAAGTTTCTCGAAGTGATGAAAGGGCTCCAGGTGAACATTCGATTCTTGGAAGCTATGAGCCAAATTCCTACTTATGCAAAGTTTCTCAAGGATTTTTTGACCAACAAGAAGAAGTTCGAGGAAAATGTGGCCCTTCCTTACCAAGTTAGTACGTATATCTCTAAGACAATTCCGAAAAAGCCTAGAGATCATACTTGCTTCACTTTGCCTATGAAACTTGGAGATATGGAAGCCATAGGAGCTTTAGTGGATTAAGGGGCGAGTGTTAGTCTTATGCCCCTATCTATTGCAAAAAAGTTATCTTTTGAGATGAAATCGACCAGGAAAACTATTCTTCTAGCTGATAGGTCGGTGCGGATTCCTCATGGAGAGTTTGAAGACATCCCTATCCAGATTGGGCATGTTATAGTACCATGTGATTTTGTGATTATGGATATGGAAGAAGATCCACAAACACCGCTCATCTTGGGTTGGGAAGCTCTGAAAACCCTAGGCATGACCATCCATTACAAGACGGACACCATCACACTTGAGGTGGCCGATGAGAAGATGAACTTTTAACTCTCCAAAAAAGTCAAAAAGCCTATGATGGAGCAAGTGAGAAGGATTCGTGTAATAGAAGATGACATTGAAGTATTTGAGGGTAGGTGTACGACTTAGGACCCTCTCCATGATTGTTTGACTGGTGATTTGTTCGATGAAATCCATGATATACGAGCAATTTCTGATGTGCTTGATTCTACTCCAGTGATGAGTTCGGAGGAAGAGAAAGAAGAGTTTTAAGAGCTTACATATGTAGTAAGGGACATTAATAAGGAAAAGGAGGAGAGGACCACGCTTCCTCCACAGGTAGATTTGAAACCCCTTCCTTCCTCCCTTAAATATGCTTTCTTATATGCTGATGAGACATATCCTGTGATTGTTAATGCTCAACTCAATGGCACCGAGCTTGAAAATTCGTTGGATGTTTTGAGAAAACACCGTAGTGCCATTGGGTATAGTATTGAGGATCTTAAGGGTGTGAGCCCTTCATTATGTATGCATCTTTCGATGGTAGATCGAGAGGAATCCCCAGGTTTTCCTAACCACCCGATCTACCCTCCTGCACTTGACATGGATCCCTCTAATCTTGCTTATTATGAGAACCCCCAACTTTACCCTTATTATTCTCATTATTGCCTTCCTCGTGGGAACAATAATGAGGACGATAGTAGTGCTTAGCACTTCCTTTCCCCCCCTTCCCTCCCTTGTGCGTTTCTCCTTTACTCCGAGGACGGAGTACATCTTAAGCTTGGGGGCGATTCTTGGATTATTTTGATGTAAAGGGGGCGGGTACTCATGTGATGCTTCATTGTTCCTATTTCATGATCATGCATTGAGATTATAGTTTAGGGTGTTTGCATTTTCTTGATGCATGTCTTATGAACAGCCGACTTGGGACTGCTGGTTTCCCCTTCCCCTTGCTTTTATTCTCTTATTATGCAGATACCTTTGGAATGGAGTAGAATGATGAGGGGTATTATTGTGGTTTCTTGAAAGAAATTTGGTTGTGTCTTATTGTGATCTGATGGTGTATATTCTCTTCCTCCCTCACTTTCTGAAAAAAAAAACAAAACTTCTCTGTTTTCTTTCTTCTCTCATGAGTGGTCAAAAACCCTTAGTTCGTGTCGTCATCCTTGAGTGTTTAGGAGTATGCTAGGCTGAGTTAGTCTAGTTGAGTCTTCCCTTTTATTTTATTTTCGTCGAGTCTCCCTTCCCTCCATCATGTACATTCTTAGAGTCAAAAAATAAAAAGAAAAAAAGAGTCAAGACTTTAGGACTGCATTGTTAGGTAGACATGGTATCGGTGACTTTTGGTGGACCTGGCGGCACTTGGGGAGTTGGTAAGATTGGTTGTTTCCCGAGAGAGGGCCCCAAACCTTGTAAGACTCATTTTTGAACCCTCATTCTTGATCGTTCAAGTTGGGACGAGGATCATCAAAATGGAATCGAGGTAGAGCAAAATGCTTGAGCATCTTTTGGGAGTTTAGTGCATGGGGTAAGAAATTGCTCCTAGAAACCTGAGTTGCCAAAGGGTCCGGTCGATCGGTGTTTCATGTCTATAGTGCATGCTAGTGTAATAAGTAAGAGTCATTCATGCATCCTATGTTTTATAGTGTGTGTATATAGTGTTGCTCGAGGACGAGCAAGATGCTAAGCTTGGGGGAGTTTGATAAGTGGATTTTATATCCACTTTTAGGTCTCTTTTTACTCATGTTTTCCCTCATTTCAACCTTCTTTTCTCTCATTTCACACCATTCTTCTCTTCTTTTCTCTTCAATTCTCATTTTGGTGCACTTGCGTGATTTTTGGCATTCATCCCATGATTTTAAGCTAAATCTTGTGTTACGCGATGTGCCTTGGTGTCTCCTCTTGTGTTTTTGGTTCATGTGTTTAGAATGGAAGATACTTTGATGGTTTTGGAAATCTTGAAGAGAGGAGATAAAGCTTTTGATCGAGTGCGGAAATGAAAGAGGCCATGAATACTCATTTTGATGATTTTGGAGCTTTGCATATTTGATGGCGTGACGCTACTCAATGCTTGTGAATGTAAAATGGAATTGTTTTTATGCTAAGGAAGACTTATGATGGTTATGTATGCATGGAGTGAGGCCTTGGAGTTGCCAAGAGTCCATAGAAGCTACATCTTAACCCATAAGCGTCTGCTTGAGCCATTGTATGCGTCAACTTAAGCCATAAGCGTCCGCTTATTTTCATGGTTTTGTTGGCAGGGATTTTTGAGCATATTGGAGCGTCCGCTTAAACTTTTGAAGCATCCTCTTAAGAGTCCGCTTAAAGCCTGCACGCGGATTTCCGACTTTTCCTATTCGATCTAAGGCTTTGTTAGACTCATTTTTACGTTATTTTTAGAGGGGTATAAGTACTTTTTAGCCCTAATTTGGTTGAGACACTTAGTTTTTACAAGCTTTTGAAGAGATTAGAGTGAGATTTTTGAGTTCTCTTCTTCTACCATATTTTGAAAACTCCATTGTTGATCAAGGATTATAGCTTGGATTGCTTGCAAGTTTATATATTTTATTTCCGGAATTTCATTCTCCATCTTTTGGTATTGCTTTCATCTACTTTCTTTCAGGTATATCTCATCTCTAATATAATTACCATGTTTTCTTTTGTTATTCTAAATCAATTTTATATTCAATTTCCTTGCATAATATCTAGTGAGTAGTCTTTTATGCTAGGAATGTAGTGAAACATTGTAAAGGGGAGTTAAATTATTGTTCTTGAATTGTTATGGGATCTGTGAAGCATGTTTATCCCTGTATCTCTTGAGTTAGTTCCTCGTTTGACTCCCCACTGCCATGTGTAGCTACATTTCTAGTGTCTTTATTCTCATATTCTTATAACTACCTTTTAATTGAGTCATTTGTGCATTTAGTTTAATTTAGAGTACTTTTAGTCATTATTCTCTCTACTCAACCAAAAATAAAATAAAAACCCTTAGAACTAGGATGATTTGGACAAACATAAGTACTACGTTCACTTCCGTGAGGATTCATCCTTGACTTACCCTTGCTATATGTTAGTAGGAAGGTTAGAAAACTTAAATTACTTTTGCATCGGCTTTAGAATCTAACGACACTTTTGAGGCCGATCGCTTGCCGGCAATAGGAGATCTGAGAACATGTAAAATAACGAAGATAGACTACCCCGGGGGTGGTTCCGAGAACGCCCCTTCGACGCTCAAATCAGATTACTTCTATAGAGAGAAAGTAAGAAAAAAGGGGGTTCGAAGTAATTAGAATAAGTTACCTGAGATTATGGTGCAAATTAGGAATTGATAGGGTACTGTGATGACAGAATCGTAATTATTAAGTTAATTGAGGGTATTTCCTTAATAAGGAATATCTCGAGCTTTGTTAAGAGTAATGGTCTTAGCTTCGGAAAGCTTGGTGTTAACAAGGGTAATTTAGTCATTTAAACCCGAATTGGGGTAGGACCCGAGTTATCCCAAACATTTAGCCCCACGTGTGATGCGTGAACAAAATTGTATGAAGATCGGGTATCGCGCGGAATAATATGTTGAAAATATTTCCAATGAATGTATATGATATGAGTTGATACGTATGATGGCTAGTCGATACGTATAACGACCCATAGCTACGTCCGATGGTATGTTGTTACGTCTGACGTGATGTTGTTATTGACAATTACTACTCAATAGGATGACCAATCAACGGGCTTGAAGGCTGACGGATAACATTGCTTTGGTGCTGACTGACGGCCTATTGTGTGCTGACTGCCTGCTAGCGAGTTGACGACCTGCTAGCCAGCGAGTTGACTGAAGACTTGTTGATGGGCTTGCTGACTGACGACATGGGGTATAATGTAGGCTGCGTGCTTAGGGGTATACATGCATGGCTGAGGGGCATCTTAGCGTGATGGGTAATGTATGTATGCTGAGGGGTTGCTAGTAAGATCTAATGGGCAATGTATGAGGGATACCTCACCTTAAAGGCTGAGGGATATCTCACTTTGATGGCTAAGGTCTGTACGGATAGGCGAGGGATATCAAGTATGGCTGAGGGGTGTGCTGAAGGCATGGTAGGTGTTGAGGGGGTGCTAGTAGCTGACGGGTGAAGTGGACAGCTGACAGATGATGCTGATGGGTGTGTGTTGTCGCTTAGTAGCTTGCATAGGTTGAGGGATTACTTGTGTAGGATGAGGACTATACCTATAGGCTGAGGGATATATGCATAGGCCGACGGACAATAGCTGTAGGCGAGCTCAACGTCCAACTTCGAGTTTTTTTGTTAAAACTTCGACTGACCATAACTTTGTGCTCGGGTGTCCGAACTAAGTAATTTTTTTTTTCAAACTGGTTATTTTTTCGAGGCCTACGTCGTCTCAAAGGAGATTTGGCCAAGCATTTTCTCCAAAAAGGCCTATAACATGGAGATTTTGGCCCACTTATGTTTTTCATCTGAATTTCACCTTTCTCATAACTGACAGACAGATGATTTCATGACTGACAGATGATCCACTGAGATATGTGTTTTCTTTGCTTATAAATACTTCATCCCTCCATACTCTTCATTCATCCCATTCACTTCACTCACTCCATTTTCCCTCTCTTCAAGCACTTATCTCACTATGAAATTCTTAAGTAACTCTTTCTTACCAATGGCCTTGTTGTCGATACCAAGGGCCTTTTTTTCATACTAAGGGCCTTCTTGTTCATACCAAGGTCCTTTCTTTGAGAGCTTTGTTCATGGGCGTGTTGAAGGCTTTGTTCTTCGCTTTCTTTATCCACGAGTAGGAGCGTTGCTCAACATCAAGCAACGGGCTTATTATCATCGTTGATCACTCGAGATTTCTTGTATTTATTGATTAACTTACCCGACCGAGGGCTTTCTTTTGAGGTATGTCTTGTAGCCCCTCATCAATTTAATGTATTATTAGAATAAACTTGGATAATTTTGAGTAGTATTGTTGTTGTTGTGCTATAGAAAATAAATGGACAACTACTCAAGATTATCTTAACGCTTCACCCTTTTTTCCTTTGTATGACCCGTGGGACAAAATTTGGCAGTAGCTTATAAATCTGTAGATCCACTAGTACTAACGGGAATACCTTTGCTGTATTATCCCCCATCCATGAGTCTGAACTTGAAATTATTGATGTTGTTGACCATGTTCCCTTTCCATGGGAAGTTTCTATTGCATCTGGTCCAACAATTAGAAGTTATTTTTACAAATTCTTATCCGACGGGGTGGTGAGGATGGCCGATAATGATGGTGATGTTGTTTCGAGTTCTTTAGAGGTAATATACGAGAGTATGAAGGCTTTGAGTTCCACTCAAAAATGTAAGAGGGATAAACCATCTGATTTCTTTTTAAGCGTCCCCTTGGCCAATAGTTACACTCAAGAATGTAAGAGGGATGGACCATCTGATTTCCATTTAAGCGTTCTCTTGGCAATACCCTTCTCTAGGGGACTACACATTTGAGTGCCAAGTATAGCATCCGAGACCCTTTTCTTATAGTACGTCCTGCTAGCGATGCCTCTGTAGATGATCTCCCTTGGTTTTACTGCTATGTATATGACGAGCTTGAAGAATGGTTTAAGATTCTCTTTGCACCGATTTGTAAAAGAATTACTAGTAGCGTATAACTTACATATAACTCAAATAGTTCCCAATTCTTGGTTGACTATCAACTTGTATATAGCTGTTTGTAGAAGTCCCTTGTACTTTGACGGCATTTAGAAATCTTCATAGGATTCAATTAATCCCAGGAAATCTCCATGGGAGTGGGTGGTATTCTTTTCACAATCGGGATGACTACTTAACTGTTAGGGGAAAGTTCTGTAACGCATAGAGACTTTCGTTATGAATTCCTCTTTATTTACCATGGGGAGAATTGAGGGATTCCAATAGATCATAGGGGGCTTCATGTTGATAGTCTCAACTATATCGTTCCATCAATTGGTCTTGAGGATGCTCCAGCGGCAGTTTCGCTCCATTCGATAAAGAAGGAAGCACCGAATGGTAAGAACCCTGTGAAGCAACCCACTCAATAAATTCCGATGAACGATCACTTTAAGGATGATTATTTCCTAAGTGATGTGGGACTTAGCAACATGTATGAAAGGGGTAGGAAACAAGAGATCTCTTCTAATTTCCTTCATTATTGATGTTATTATGTTGCGACTAATATCTAATATATGTGCAGGAACCGCTTACTACTGCCTATCATTAGAGCTCGAGAGATCATGGATTATAACACACTTTGTGCGGCCAAGCTGAAGAACGGGAAGGTGGAAGTTCCTCCACCCCCACCGGTAAGCTCTATTCTTAATCTTTACAAATTTGATTACTTAAATTTTGAATTTCCTCTTTTTGCAGATTCCACTCAAGATGAAAAAGAAGAAATCAGTCATCTCACCTTCATCTCCCTCATATTTCGAGGGCACGGTGGTTCCGACCCCTCAACCACAAGGGTCTCCTACTTACACACATGGCGGCGAGCTCGAGGGTCGTAAGCGCCGACGGAGTGGTTCTCGTTCTGATATTGGGGGCACCAGTGCTAAAGGGGATGTACCCTTAGTCATCTCTACTCCTTTCCTACATTCCATAGGACGCAAAGTTTTTCTGTCGGAAAGGGGTGAGCGCCATCGACAATATGTATGACCATTGGATGCAGGTATGTTCGTTAATCCTTGTGTTTGTTTCTTGCATTATTTCATTGAGGTTTTCTAACACAAACGTTTTTGTTGTAGGCTTCTGTTTGCATGAGTGTTCTTGCGGAGAGGTTCTGCAATCGAGAGTTAGATGATACCACTGCCTTACGGAAGGAGTTTTCAGAACTCCAGACAAAATATTTCCGTTGAAATAGGAGGTGCGGAAGCATAAATGTGAAATAGACAGGCTAAAGAAATGCTACAAAGATGATATGGAGGCAAAGGAGGCGGAGCTGTCTACATGGAAGGAGAAGCTGAAGAACTTGAAGAATAGCAAGGATGACTACAAGAAGAAGTGGATTGAAGTGAAGAAGCAATTAGACTTGACTGAGGGGAAACTTAGCTAGAGTGATCGGATGTTGAATGAGGCTCATGCTGAGGCCGTGGAAGCTTGGAAGAAGCTTCCGACTATGTTCATCATTGCAGCCAGATTGGAGCTGACTCCTTTGATATTGGCACCAATGAGGCGGTGGGGAGAATGAAGGATGCATTTGAGGCATCTCAAGCTGGGGCTTCATGGGATGATGTGAAGTCCAAGTATGATGAGATGGTGAGGCAAGCTAATGAGTTAGCCCTGGTCTCGATGTAGACTTTTTTTTGGCGATGTGACCATTAACGGGGATGGAGCATAGGATGATTTGCCACCATTTATCTTTATTTGTTTACATGTTGAACTTTATGTTATTGAACTATCTCTGTTGGTTGTAATGAAAGTGCCTTTGGTTTTGCACTCACTTTTAGAACTTGCTATTTGTGGTAGTAATAGCTGATTGAAATGCCCATATATCTCATTGCAATTTTATCTTTTCTTCCCTTACTTGAATGACGAAACGCTTTGATTCTATCATCCAATGGATAAAAACCAAGCCCCATATGATTTATGTGTTGACGAGGTCTAAGAAAGAGCCCGTGCACTGACTAAATGCTTTCCCTCAGTTAGGGTAGATGTATTCTTCGCGTATTATCGGGGGGCTAAAAATGAGCTCAAAGTGATAGATTGAAGCCTATCTTCGAAGGGGTGTCCGAGAGCATTCCTCTATACTTAGAAAATTCGGGAACCTTATTGTTGAGGGGGTGTCCGAGAGCATTCCTTTATAGTTAGGAAAGTATGGAACCTTATTATTAAGGGGGTGTCTGAGAGCATTCCTTTATACGTAGGAAAGTCTGGAACCTTAGTGTTGAGGGGGTGTCCTAGACCATTCCTTTATACTTAGGAAAGTCTGAAACCTTTTTGTTGAAGGGGTGTCCGAGAGCATTCCTTTATACTTAGGAAAGTCTGGAACCTTATTGCCGAGGGGGTGTCCGAGAGCATTCCTTTATACTTAGGAAAGTCTGGAACCTTATTGCTGAAAGGGGGAGGACTCAAGTTGTCTAATGGTCGTCCGGTTAAGAAGGATCTCTTTCTCCGCTCCGGTTAGGAGGAGTGTTTCGTTAATTATCATGTAAATGAAAAAAACATGAGTAAAAAAGTATGAACACATTAAAATGGGGGCTAACTACGTCCGAGGGACATTTCATTCATTCATAACTTAAAATTACAATGATGTACTAAGTTAACATGAAACATTCATTCTATCATCTTATATCTTATTGCCCCTAGGACATCATTGTAAATTAAAGACTAGACATAAAACCTTCTGAGTTTGTCTGTGTTCCAAGGTCTTGGGAGCTCTTTTCCTTCAGGAGTCTGTAGGTGGAAGGTTCCCGAGCGAATTACTTCCTTGATCTTGTAAGGTCCCTCCCAGTTTGGACTTGGCTTCCAAGAGCATGGGGCATTCCAGTAGCTTCACATTTTCTGAGGACCCAATCATCTAGAGTTTAAGGCCTTGCTTTGACACGACAGTTGTAGTACCAAGCGACTCTTTGCTTGTAAGCCATGGATCAGAGCAAGGCATCCCCTCTGATCTCCGGGAGTAAATCAAGACTGATAGACTTCAACTCATCATTTTTCTCTGAATTATAGAAAGTTACTCGGGCAGATGGGATCTCAACTTCGAATGGAAGGACGACATCACTTCCATAGACCAAGGAAAGAGGGGTCTTTTCAGTGGCCTCTTTCTCAGTTGTACGAACAGAGCAGAGCACTCCTGGAAGGTCATCGACCCATGCACCTGCTTTTCCTTCCAGCATTGTTTTTAACCCATTCAGTATCACCTTGTAAGCTGCCTCTACCTGTCCATTTGTTTGAGGTCTATAAACAGCTGAAAACCTTGTTTGAATTCCAAAACGTTCACAATAAGCCTTTGTTTGAAGACTACTGAACTGACCACCGATGTCAGATATGAGCATCCGAGGGACCCCAAAACGTGTTATGATATTTTTCCAAATGAACTGTTGAATTTGCTTATTAGTGATGGATACTAAGGGTTCAGCCTCCACCCATTTGGTAAAGTAGTCAACATCCACAATTAAGAACTTCCTTTGGCCTGAGGGTGTGGGAAATGGTCCAAGGATGTCCATTCCCCATCTATCAAATGGCAAGAGTGATTGGATTCTAGTGAGGGCGTTGGCTGGTAAATTATGGAGGCTTGAGTGTTTCTGACACTTCTCAAAACTTTTCACTAGCTTTATTGCATCATTCCTTAAGGTAGACATGAAGAGTTTCTCGCTGTAAGGGACTAGCCAATATGGGAATTGTTAAGAGGTGATCTTTCAGCTGTTGGAAGGATATTTCTGCCTCTTCATCCCACATAAATTTATGCCTTTTGAGGGCCTTGAAAATGACAAACTCCTATCTGTAGATCGTGATAGTAATCGTCCAAGGGCCGCCAAGCAGCCTGTCAGCCTTTGAATATCTTTCACGTTGCGAGGGGACTTCATGTCAAAGATAGCTTGTATCTTGTCCGGATTAGCATCAATACCTCTCTGATCGACAAGAAATCCCAAGCATTTTCCTCCTTGCACTCCAAAGACACACTTACTTGGGTTAAATTTCATTCCATATTTTTGAAGGGTTTCCAATGTTTTCCTTAGATCAGCTAGGTGATCGGGAACCTCTTTGCTTTTCACTATTAATCATCCACATATACCTCAATGTTGTGGCCTATTTGCTTCTGAAAGATCTTGTTGACTAGGAGTTGGTAAGTAGCCTCCGCATTTTTCAAACCGAATGACATTACCTTCCAGCAATATACCCCTTGGCTAGTGATGAAGGCTATATGCACTTGATCTTCTTCCGACAAGGGGATCTGACGGTATCCTACATTTGCATCCATAAAGCTTAATAGAGCATGCCCAACAGTTGAGTCCACCAGCCTATCGATCTTGGGTAAGGGTTGGTCATCCTTTGGACATGCTTTATTCAAGTCCGTGAAGTCAACGCACATACGCCAAGATTCGTTAGGCTTTTTTACTAGCACAACGTTTGAGAGCCACTCAGTGTATTAACACTCTCTGATAAAGCCGGCTTCAGGCAGCTTCTTGACTTCAGCCAACGCCGCTTGATTCCTCTCGGGTCCAGCATGTCTCAACTTCTGCTTGATCGACCTAAATCCTTCTTTGATGTTCAACTCATGGGTAACTATCGAGGGGTCGATTCCTGACATCTCTTCAACTGAGTATGCAAATACATTTTGATACTCCCTCAGCACATAAATGATGGACTCTCTCACTTAAAATTTTCCCAACTCTTACAGTTTGAGTAGGGTCATCTCCTTGGGGGACCTTATCATCTTCCTCTACCAGCTCTGGACGTTCATATTGCATTGGA
Source organism: Patellifolia procumbens (assembly GCA_947645195.1). Lineage (NCBI taxonomy): Eukaryota > Viridiplantae > Streptophyta > Magnoliopsida > Caryophyllales > Amaranthaceae > Patellifolia > Patellifolia procumbens. The sequence continues at coordinate 885,737 of CANSGD010000055.1, forward strand.
TTCTCTGACATGTAGATATTTAACACTGACGGAGTGGGCTCATCCACCTCCATCTCTTTCCTTTCAGTTTCCTGTCATCCTTTAGTGAGGAGTTACCGCTGAGGTTCTTCAGACTATTCACGTAACACTCTCTTGTTGAGCGTTGGCAACTTCCCAACTAAACATCATCAGTTTCAAATTGCAAGAGTAGCTGATAGGTTAGTAGCTTTAACTTGGTTTAAAAGAGGCCGGCCAAATATGAGGTTTTATGGCAAAGGGATGTCCAATACCAAAAAGTTGATGGGGATACTCCTTCCCTTTTTTTTCACCCAATCGAACTAGCAGCTTCACTATACCAATAGGATAGACGGATTGTCCTCCGAAACCCACTAGTGGTTGGTTGATGGGTAACAGATCTTCCTCCTTGTATTGAAGTTGCTTCAAGCAATCCCATGCGATGATGTTAGCTGAACTTCCACTATCTATCAAAACTCTCTTGATTAGAGAATTGGCCACCTTCGCTTTAACCACCAGAGGGTCATCATGGGGTACTTGAACATTTCTGCCACTCTTATCACCAAAGACCATCCGACAGCCTTTTGATCTTGTTGAGGGAGTTTCGACCTCAAGGACTTGATGTCGGAGGTTCCGAAGGTGGTTCTTGCGTGCATGGCCGGTTAGGCCTCTAGAAGCAAACCCGCCTAATATAACATGAATGCATCCGACGGTGCGGCTCTGAGCTTCATTCTCCTTTCGATTTCTTTCTCGTCTATCTGAGGGGTACTTAAAATAAATTAATCTTTCCTTCATCTGCCAGCTTATCAAGAGCTCTTTTTAACTCCCTGCAATCTCTAGTAGTGTGTCCACACTCCCGGTGGAACTCGCACTAGAGGCTTTTATCTCGCCTGTCTGCCGACGTTCATATGGGGTTCGGCTTTAGGAGCATGTCTTCATTCTTGATGTCCAGGTAAATCTCAGTCTATCAACTCTGTATCGAGAGTCATCCCTTTCACCTTCTACGTTTCTATTTCTTTTGTTTCTATCTTTATTTCCATCATCATTCCTTCTCTTCTTGCCTCGATCGATTGAGGGGTTGTAGATGTCGGAGGCTTGAATAAACCTCTCAGCCCTCCGCTTGCCTCAGAGAACGTTGAGACCTCGTCCTTAGCTAAAGACCATTTGAACTTTCCCTGCTTGAGTCCAGTTAGGCTTGAAAGCAACGTTGTATTCAAGGTCTGGGATGAGGAGGGATTCAGAATTGAACCTTTGAATGTACTCCTTCAAACTTTCATCATCCGCCTGTGTGATGGACATAAGGTGGATATTTTTTCTCCTCTGTCTTTTCCAACAATGAAGTGTTGAAGAAACAAGCTTGAGAGCTTTGAGAATTGAGTTATGGTTCCTGGCTAAAGGTTGATGAACTAAGTTTGAGCGATACCTTTCAAGGTGGCAGGGAAGAATCTACACCAAGTGGCTTCGCACCTCGTTTGCACACTCATTTGCGCCTTGTCGGCAGCGAGATGATCTTGAGGGTCTATTTTTCCATCATAAGGGTCAATAGTGGGAATTTTGACTTTAAGAAAGATGGGAGTTTCCATCATAAGGTTTCCCAACCCCGTCAGCCTACGCGAAGGGGAATCTCGATGTCTTGGCTGAGGGGTATTTCTGCAAGTCCTTTTTTCATTTCCTCATCCACCTTGATTGGGTACATTAGCTTGTCTTCTATGAGAGGTTGTCGAGTTTGTTGTTGTATCATGGTTTCTAGTTGATCCATGACGAGAGAGTTGATTGGGGCCTCTAGATCGAGATTGAGCTTCAATTTCTTCTTGTTAACGGGGTCCTTCACAATGAGTGTTGTCACGCCTAAAGTTGACGATATCCCGAGCATCAAGAGTACCTGTCTTAACCTTCTCTCAATGATAACTTATCTGGCATCTCCCAGTTGGGCTGACCGAGGGGGTGGTGATGGTTGTGGTTGAGAGGGGGGGGTTCCTAGTTAAGAATCCTTCCTGTCTTTGAGTTGTCTCCCTTGGATGAGGGGGTCTCTTTTCTTGCGAGAAGGCCCTTCACCTCCATCCCTCATGTTGAGAACGAGAGCCCTCAGACTACGATCTAAGTTATCATTGATTTTGCTAGCCAATTGCTCCAGATCTCGATGTGTGACCGACTAAGGGCCAATCACTTCTTCATGGGGAGTATCCCCATTGGGGTGGACAATCTCCTCGAGCACGTGATCATGATGAGAGGATAGAACAGGTGCTCTCCTAATGGTATCCGTTGACCGTGGGCGTCTTGTTCTAGCCATAGCTTTTTGTTGACAATCCCCACAGACGACACCAACTGTTTCCGAAACAAAAATATTGTGTTGTGTATGAGGGTATTTTTGGAATTGTCTTAGCCGCTTGCCCGCATTAGGAGATTCGAGAACCTGCAAATTAACGAATATAGACTGCCCCGGGGGTGGTTACGAGAATGCCCCTCCGACGCTCAAGTCAGATTACTTTCCTATGGAGAGAAAGTAAGAAAAAGGGGGTTCAGAGTAATTAGAAAGAGTTACTTGAGATTATAGTGCGAATAAGGTATTTATAGGGTACTGTGATGACAGAACCGTAATTATTAAGTTATCGAGGGTATTTCCGTAATAAGGAATATCACGGGCTTTGTTAAGAGTAATGGGTTTAGCTTAGGAAAGCTTGGTGTTAACTGTTAACAAAGGTAATTTAGTCTTTTTAACCCGAATTGGGCTAGGACCCGAGTTAGCCCTAATAGAAACCCAGATAAATCCCCAAAAAGGGTCGATCACTCACGTTAATTACATGAACAAACATATGAATATGAGTGTTTTGATTAGTAGTTAGATTGCAAACACAGATTTCCTTGACCTTCAACTTCTCTCAAATGCTACATTACTATTGTTCATCTAACCTTACAAATTTTTCGGTTCAATTTTCTAATCAACAATTGTGAACTACCAATGGCGGCCATTGTTGGAAAGTTGTTTGACATCTATCTTCTCCTTCAAGCGATTTATTTCCTTCAATAGTGCCGCCAACACTACCCGCTTAGGTTTGATTTTCAATAATTTGTTTCCATAATTAGGGGAAATTTTGTATTTTAAATAATTTAATTCCATATTTGATGCTTAATTTTTCAATTGGACAATTGTAACTACTTAGAGATTTTGTTTTTAAAAGAGAGGAGCTGAATTTCGATTTTTTGCAATTCCATAGTTTCAGGTTTTTTAAAAAAAATGAAGTGATGAACTAAGGGGCCGTTCATTACTCTTTTTTTATTTCAGTTTTCAGTTTTCAGTTTTTTTAAAAACAAAAAACAAAAAACAGGAAACCACAAAAAGGGTTTTTCACTTTTTAGTTGTTAGTTTTTAAAATCATCTTATTTCCAATAACTTTGACTAGTTTTTATTTATTTATTATAAGACATATTATATGAGTTTCAAATACAAAAACAAAAAAACTGAAAATTACAGTGATACCGAACGGGCCCTAAATTAGGGATTTCGTTTTTAAAAGAGGGAAGGAGCTTATTCACTTACTAAGTAGGGCCCACAAACGAAGATAATTTAGAATTTTTGTTAAAAGGTGGTTGAAGGTGAAAATGTAAGGTGCTAATCTACAAAAGTGGTTGTTTATATATGAGTCCATTGGTAATTGATTTTGTAATTATTATCATAAATAGAATTAAGTTTGAATTATATTTATTCTTAAATGTATCTGCATGTGCACATACAGTTTCAAGGCTAAGTATTACATAAGACTAGAGCAGCGGATAAAGAGATTGGGGTTGGCTCAGGTGGTGAGCATTCTCGTCTTCTCCACCTTGGTCTTAGAACAATTCCCACTCTAAGCATTTACCTGGGTTTTGGGGGAAAGGGGTTTGGGGTGCATAGTAATGGGACTTTGAGGGGGGGTTTTATGTGATGGAAGTCCAGAGGATTCTTTCTTCTTACCTAAATATGATCTCATACTTATAAATGAGATTATCTTTAAAAAAAAGCAGCGAACAAAAAATAAACAAAATCTCATTTAAATTCTTGTAGATCAATAGGTAGACCTTACACTCGAGTGTATGATGAGCATGGTACTCTCGAATGTACATTATGAACATTTAAATGTACATCAGTTCAAATTCAAAAAACAACTTTTTAAATTCAAATTTTTGTCAAAAAGGCTCGAATGTACATCAAAAGCATTTAAATGTACATCAATTCAAATACTGATGTACATTTAAATGTTTTTGATGTACATTCCCGCCTTTTTGGCAACAATTTGAATATTGAATATACATGGTGATTATAAATGATTTTTGAGCGGGGATAAACTGATGTACATTTAAATGTTTTCAATGCAAATTCCCGCCTTTTGTCAAAATTTTGAATTTGAAAAAATTTGAATGAAAATGGTGAGTACAAGTGATTTTTGAGCGGGAATGTACATTGGAAGCATTTAAATGTACATCAGTTCAAATCAAAAATCACTTCAAATTAAAAAATTAATTTTTGAACTGATGTACATTTAAATGCTTCTAATGTACATTCCCGACTTTTGTCAAAATTTTGAATTTAAAATTTTTTGAATGATGATGATGAGTACAAGTGATTTTTGTAATGTACATTTGATATCCGTAAATGAACATATTAAATTTGTGAATGAACAATAACATCAAATAAATGAACATCTTAAATACTGGGGACAATTGTTTTTTGAATTTGAACTGATGTACATTTAAAAGCTCCTAATGTACATTCGAAAGTACCATGCGCATTGTACACTCGAGTGTAGGATCTAATTTGCGCTTGTAGATATCACTCAGTAGTAATGACTATTCGAACTGCTCATTTCCTATGAATTGATTGAGCTGGTACTCACGTATTCAGTCCTTTTTACATTTCACGTTAAATAGCAAAATTGAGGCATGCGGGGTCATCGACTCACTAGGAAATTAATAATCTTTGCTCATCATCATGTGTAGTTCCGCAACTTGTTTCAGATATTCTTTTCAATGATGTTCTTGCCTGTAAAACAAAAAAAAATGTATTATATGCAAATTGAAGGAGCACGTAGAGCGTAGCAATTCATAATTTAGCTTGAAAACTATGGGACCTGATTATTAGTCCATCAATGCATGCCTATAAACCTTGTTGATCTTTCATAATTCATATACCAAAACTAGAGAAAGTTGAAAATCAAAAGAGAATGCAATTAGAAGCAGATGTTGAGAAAGATTCAAAAGAGATATACCGCCTCGTCCCAGTTTGTACAACTTGTTATGATAGCTAGAAGCGTTGTCTGCACAAAGGCACCAAAGAGAATCCCAATCCATAGGCCTGTTCCCCTCATATGAACCCAAAAGCCTAATATCGCAGCAACCGGAATTCCGAAAATATAGAATGCAGCAAGATTCACATAAGCCCCTAAATGTTGCCATCCACATCCTCTAGCAACACCTGATATTGCAGCAAGCAAACAGAGCTTTAAGCAGCAGGAACATGATGTTACAAAAATTCGTACAATATATACACCATATGTCCAAAATTAACAGGGCCATTTTCAATTTGGAGTTCATGTGTTGATTATGAAAATTGGACCATCAATTTTTTTTAAAAAGTTTGGACATACGTTTATAGTAAAAAGTATCTACGTATTTTATTAAAAAGTGTGGGCAACTATTATAACTCGCCACTTGTTATTCACTCACTCTTCTCAAATAATGACATGATGTCACTTCATCTCTTACACGTCATTTTTTGGGAAAATTATCAAAAGATAAGAGGTTTTGGAGTCCAAAATCCGAACCTCTTGCTTGAAATGACATAATCCTACCACCAAACTACAACTCTTACTTGTAACAAATTTCGATGTCTTATGTTATAATATTTTTTTATTTTTTGAATTTTTTTAGCAGCAAGGCCTAATTGAACTGAAAACGTAATACACAAAAATAATCTGGGGCATCGCCCGAGGTAAACGGGACCCTTCTCTTAAGAATGAACCCCAAAACTATAGTTTATATTATAATTGATAGGGGTTAAAATACTACATGTAAATCAAACAATGAATTCGAAAATTTGAAGGGTCACGTACCAAGCAAAGCTTGGTCTAGTGGAAAGGAGTGAGTCTTCCAACCTTGAGATTGAGGGTTCAATCCCCACTAGGGGCACTTTGAGAGTAGGATTTCCCTCATCATTCCCCCCTCTAAAAATCCCTGGTCCAGTAGAGCACGAGTGGGGTCCGGACCACTTCTTCTTACCAAAAAAAAAGTAAAGGGTCACATGCGATAGACTAATTTGCATACCCAATTAAACGACTATATGAATCAATTCTCTCATTGTACCAGTCCATGATAACTAATAGCCTGAATGTTACGACAAAACCAATGGACTAGTTGCGCTATATTAATCTTTAATTGTCATATTAGGAATTACTATATACTTAATTTAGGAAATTAGAACTTACTCACGAGTTACAAAGTTTTGAACGCTTACCCGAAAAGACACCTTGTAGGCTGTCTATTATAACATTGATACAGACCAAAGGTGCGATTATGGTGACATAATCTACAACTTCCTTGTCATTGCTAAAAGTGTAGCCAAATATTCTGCGAGTTGCAAAAAGGGTTGAACTAACAACAACACCATTTGCCAGAGCAATCACCACTACTCCACAAGCAGCTGTACGAGCTCCCTCTGGGTTTCCAGCCCCAAGTTCATTTGAGACTCTAGTACTGCACATGAATAAGAAAACATAAGTCCTCGAGTTTGAACTTGAATTACAATTACTAGCCTTTGGTCATACCTTGCAGCAGCTCCTACTCCATAAGGTATCGCATAGAGAGTTGTAATAGTGGTCAAGCTATTTGAGAAAAAGAAGATTGAAATTAGTTTTATTGTGAATTTTCAACAAAATAACCTACTTTTTCTTGCTTCGGAAATGCAAAGATTACCATACAGAAAGAACAGAAGTCTCAAGTTGTGGATTTGGTAAAAGGCCTGATAGTAAGATCAACAACTCAAATGACCACCATTCTAAACTGCAAACACAAAATTACTAACATATTGTAACATAATCTTTTCAGCTTATAATTCGTAACATTAACGAGCAAAAAGAATCTTACCAAATCATTACAGCAGAAGGAATAGCAAAGCGGAAGAACTCTCCAATTCCATGGAACAATTCCATGGAGAGAGGAGAACGAGTGGCTTCACATGAAGACGAGAACTTCATGTATAAGGCCAGAAAGAGTACATTTAACCAATATGATATGCCCAGTGCAATGGCGGCTCCAAGGTTTTTAAGCCCAGATTTGAATACTAACGCCCAACATAAGGGTATGTGGAGGCACAAAGTGGCAAAAGTGCTTGCAACCATAGGCATGACCAAACTTTGAGATTGGAAGAACCGAACCAGAGGTTGAAGAACTGCATAACCAAAGAGGGCAGGCAAGAGGTATATTGAGAATTTTCCAGCTTCATGTGATATCGAAGGGTCTTGTCCAATGAAAACAAGGATTTTCCCCATATAAGCCCATAGGATAGAGAGTGGGATGCAGACTAATGTGAGTGAGAAAATGGCTGTATATGTTTGCGTTCCTAACTTCTTGTACTGCTGTGCTCCATAAGCTTGCCCACTTATGGTCTCTAATGCACTTGCCATCCCTAACTGTGTACAAGTGTTATAACCAACAAGGCAACAAGTCAGTCTCCAAAGTCCCACCCGTAAATAGTAATACATGAGTTCAACGTAGCTATTGATTCTTTAATTTCTTTCTAATAAGTGGTTTGTTATCTCATTTTTTATTTCAGTTTCTAATTTCCAGTGTTGGATGAATTGAATATTAATATATAACGATTGAATGAGTAGAGAATCAAGTATGGAAATATACAATATTTTCCATTGAACTCCTAACGTCATATAAACACTAGACGAGCTTATCATAATATCATTACCAACACATGGATACATTAGCATGCAACCCTGAGCACAGTCCAGATTCTGGAGTAGCCCAACCTTTTGAGCAAATTTATTCCTAATGTGTAGTGTTCTCCGGTCAAGATGTGTTAAGTTCTGGCATAAGGAATGAAAAACTCTATACTTTTTGTTTGGGGACGATCGAAGTCCACTATATATAGTTTGCAAGGGATCTACCATTGTAATTAGTCCAAGATAGATGGCACATTTGAGTTTTGACTAAGGGCCTGTTCTCCCCAGCTTATTTTCAGTTCACTTCAGTTCAGTTCAGTTCAGTTCAGCTCCATTCTTTTATAATTTATTTTACTAATTACTCTTATTATTATTATTATTATTTATTTTATATCATTATTATTAAGTATTATCATCATTATATCTATATATTATTTTCTTTATCATAGTTTTACTCATTATTATTACTATTATCATTAGCGAGTAACATGGTTTAGGTCAAAAGTATAAATCAATCAAATCACATCAAAACGGTTTGTAATGTCATTTTGTACGGTCCGACCCAATCATTATTTTATTACTAAATACTATTATATTATTAAATCTAATTATTAAAATAGTAATATTAATTTACTTCTTAGATATTATTGTTATTATATAATCATCATCAAATATTAATATATTAATACAAAGAGTATAAAATAATTGTTATTAATTATCATTATAATCATTAATTATTATTATTATTATTATTATTAATTAATGATTATTAATATTATTTATTTATAACTATCATTTAAAAATGTCCAAAATACTATTATTATTATTATTATTATTCATTATTATTAATTATCATTATAATTTTTATTTAATATTCATATTATTGTTGTTTAAATATTATTTATATATTTATTAAATTCAATTAAATTCAATTCAATTCAATTCAATTCAGTTCAATTCGGATCAGTTCAGTTCAGTTCAGCTCCAATCGGTTCAGTTCAGCTGAATTATGCCGAAGAGAACAGACCCTAAATTCATTGCAAGAATGTCTACGAGCATGTTCAGTATCAAAAGCAGTTTCCTTCCTTTGGATTTTAAATTTATTGAAATATATGATATAAGTTGTAAGATAATTCTACAATGGCTACAATAAAATTGTAGTAACTATAACTATTTAAATCTGAACCCTTCATTAGTTGTAGGCTCATCTTGACTATTAATTTAAATGATTTAATAATAAAAAGCAAGTCAATTTTTTAAAAGTTTATTATATTTAATGGACAAAGATGAATCTACAAAAATTAAGGGTTGAGATTGAAACTATTGCAATGGCAAAAATTTTATTCTAGTCATTGAATAACCTTCCTAAGTTGTAAAATAATTAAAATTGCCATATAAATAGTGATCTTATTTATTTAGAACACTGACAGCAAAAAACCGCAATCCACTTTTTCTGGTTTTTATATTTTGTTTTTGGTTTTTATCAAAACTAGGTTTAGACCCATGAAAATGTACAGGAATTTTTTGTTTGTTTGGTTTTTGTATCTATATTTTAATGAATAATAGTTAAGTAATTTGTTAAATTAATGGAAATATTAGTTGATTTAGGTTACTGATTGTCATATATTGTATTTTTTCAGTATCCTCCCATATTCCCCTTTTTTCTAAAAGTTGCTTAGAAATTTAATTTTATATTTTTTTGTTAGTATTTTTCTTATTTATTCTCATATTCTATGTTTTTAGAATCTGGCTTCAAAAAATATGATTTTTTTATATTTTATTTTTCAATTTTTTTTCCCGTAACCAGAATTTCAAAAAAAATCTTCAAAAGAAACAAAATTTCATATATAACACTCCTCCATTCCATAATAAGCTTATCATTTTTCCTTAAATAGTTGTTCAAATTAAACTTTTTGTGTTCTCCAATTGGGTAGTGTTCCTATATATACTAAAATTCTCAAAATAAATTATTTTGCCATAATAATTGATTTGTTGGCTTAACTTTGATTGTGTAAGCATGTCATGTGTCCAATATGTATTAATCAACATACATGTGTCCCTCTATTATGGTTTTAATGACACGTGTACACATTGATTTTGCTTTAGTAATCAGTATAGATAGATAGATGGATAGATTGGGACATTGCAATTAAAAAAAGATAACAAAGAGACATTAATTAGCTACTAACCACAAGTTGCAAGTTATCGTTACACTACTTACCCTATTTCTTTAGGGTTTCCCTTACCCTCTTGGTCTCCCCCATTACCAAGAAATCTTACCTATGTAGCTGGGTCTAGCTTACAGTATGGCAATTTCACCTACCAATTCAAATAAAATCTCTCTCAAATATTTGGAAAAGAGACATGCACCTACCACGTTATAGGTTAGAAAATTAAATATTTCAATAAGATTTTACGATAACTACATCAAAAATCATAATCCTATCGATCTTCCAGAATCCCAGTCGAAAAGGTGTGAAGTGTGATAGCCAAGTCAAAGTAAATCATGTCAACACAATCACAATAAACGTGGTCAGATAATTAATAAAATGGAATATCACTTGATATATTTGCTTGGACCCCAAGCATATCCTCACTACATCATATACCAACGTCAATGACAATAACATCAGTTCCTAGCACAAATTATATTCATAAATTAAAGCCCATTGAAAGTTGCATGTCTTCAGGATCTCAATATTTGTATAAATGTCTATATCAACAAATATAATCAAATGGAAGTTAACTTGATGAAATCATCATAAAATCATTTAATTGACTAGTTCAGAAAATGTGATTACTAGTTCTAGCATTCAAGTTCCCCTAAATGTAATAAACATGTAAGGCAAAATTTCTAAGGAGAACTCTCTAAAATTCGCCGGTCCGCCCAGAATTTTTATTATGTCTACTGCAAAGTATTTGACTTAACAAGTTAGATCCCCTTGATTAAAAAAAAAGGAAAATTTGTCAGATTAAGCCTATTATAATCACTTTTTTGTGAGATGCAGCCGCTTTTTAAAACTTTTGTCAAGATAAGCCATTTATGATACTTCGATATGTAAAGTTAGGCCACTTTATGAAATCCGGCCAAAAAACGTTGACTCCGGCGTTGACCAACCAACATTTTCTTTTCTCTTTCTTATTTCCGCATTTTACTTTCCTCTACTTCCCAACTCAAACCCAGATTCTTTCTTCTCTCTCACTCACCCTTTATCAGTTTCCTCTCTCTTTGCTTTGCTTTGCCCTGTTTCTTCCATCTCTGTCAACAAAAATCAAGGACCACACAAAGTATTGATAGGTAACTACGAATCTTGGTGGGTAATTTTTGCCATTGTTGTGCTCGTTGTCAAAGGAGGAATAGTTGAAGGTAAATTGTCCTTTTTAGTGCTTTCTTCAATGCATTAAGTGACTTATGTTGATGGTGTGGCAGAGAGAATAATAGACAGAAGAGGCGTTAGTGAGAAATTGGAGGCCACTTACTTTGATGGTGGTCTTCCTTAAAGAATGGGTTTGAAATTCAATGGGAGGCCACTTACTTTGATGGAAGTGTTTGAATTTGGGGAAGAATATGAGGAGAAGAAGAAGCAGGAAGATGAAGTGGGTTGGAGTAAGAGATAGGGAGCAAATGGGGAAATAAGAAAAAAGGAAGAAAAAAAAAACGTGTTTTCGGGGTGAAAAGGCGGGTCAACATCCGAGTCAACCAACTTTGGCCGAATTTCATTAAATTGGCCTAACTTCACAAGGCAAAGTATCATAAGTGGCTTTTTTTGACAAAAAAATTAAAATGCGGCTGAACTTCACAAAAGAGTAACTATATTAGGCTTAATCTGACAAATTATTCTAAAAAAAAAGTTAAACGGATTAGGCGGGTTAAGCCAGTCGAGTTCATGTCAACGAGTCTGACCAAATTTTATTGAGTTCAAGTTTAGGGGGTTCCAAACCCCAAACCATCGAGCCTGACATCACTCGCCCTTTAGTTTTTAGGTATCTTCAATTTGCATAAAATATAGAGGAAATTCTACATCTATAATGACCCCATCGTGTAAACGTGGTGGAAATAAAATAGTATGAACTCGTCATGGGTTATAAATATGCCATTAGTATATTATTATTTACTGCCCTCGTCAAACATGGTGATCATCCGAAAATTCCCACATAATCATGCTTAAATATTTCTAAAAGTAGTACTATGTGGTAATGAACAATTTGTAAAAGCTCATCACAATGAGAACGACTTATCCTTTATGCTTTCAAAAGAGACAGTGATGAAAAGGCTAGTGGTTGGTAAATGAATGAAAGTAGAGAGAGAGTTAATTTAAGGAAATACCAGGAGGCTGAAAGCGGTGACCCCAGAAAGAGAGACAGCAATGGCGGTACTTGAGAGATAAAGCTCGCCGAGATGACCGACCATCATCATGGCTATGACTTGCAATAAATATTGGGACAATGTAACACCTACCATTGGACCTGCTAACCAACTTACTCTTTTCACCTCTTCTCCTATTTCTCTACATCTTATTCTTTTATTCACCTCTTCCTCTCTTTCTCCCTTATTATTATTTCTTTTCAATACCATTGGTATAACCAACCCCTCTTCCATCCTCTCTCTCCCCTATAACTTTCCTTGCGTTCCTCCTTCGCATACATTCTTCACATTTTTATACTAGTAGTATCAAGTGCATGTAATGCGTGCGTGATGTCGTATTGTCGTGCGAAATAGTTAAAATTTCCATTTTTAGTGGACAAACTTGATTAATTAATTATCTATAATTAGTGAAGCGGTTAAAATATTTTTATTTTATTTTATTTCTTATTTTTTTTACTTTTGGTGTCTCTCCTCTTCACTTATATAAAGAGTTGGAGAATAGAGCCTGCGGAGTTGATCATACTAAGCAGAGCCAGCAGAGCGGACTCTTTTGAAGGAGCAAAAAAAAAACTAGAGCCCATATTAATAGATGGGACCATAACTTCATTAAGCAGGTCCATGTTAATTAAAAAGGCCTATAACTTCAAGAAAACCTAAGTCAAACTGTCAAAGTATGCTCAATTCCCCACTATAAACACTCATGCACATGCATGATAAAAGCCAAAAAGGTACATTTGCAAATATAGTCAAAACACTTAAGTTTCGAAATTGAGATGCAAGAGCTGACTTAGGCATAGAAAGAGCGTTCCTCATAAACACCCCGAGGCTAGTGTTTGCATTTCAGGTAACCACAATGAAGGAAGATTTGGACGCCACATTTTCCACCAGAAACACTCAACAAACACCGTACCATGACTGTTTCATTCATATCGAATACCTTCTATATTTCAACTTTTAAGAACTAACCTTATATGCACGCTTTGCGTGCGAAACAGTATTGTGTAACGACTTTAGAGAAACTGCATCATATATAATTATTTTTCTAGTGAAGTGTATATTTTTTCCTTATTATTTCAAAAATAATCGTTGAATTTAATTTTTTGTATTTTTTAACAGGTTGTCATTGCAACATTAAAAAGATTCAAATAGTGAAACTACAAAAAAGTACATAAAATGATGAGAACTAAGTACTAGAGAATAGATTAGCAGTAGTAATCAGAAAACAAAACAACAAAAAAATATAAGAAAACTAACCAAAAGATTAATGCAAGATGTAATTTTAGAGCGAGAGAGTGAAAAGGAGAGGGAATAGAAGAGAGAAAATGAAACAATTGCAACAGGGGAATTTGGTGCTCTATCACCTCAAAGAAATTATTTTGAATTAAATGGCTAAGATTGACATTTTTAAAAAGATGTACAAAACTTAACTTCCTTAGTTATAGGATCTTTATCACCTAAAAGAACTTATTTTCCACTATTTTGCAATTGATTTATTATATATTCTCTTTTGGAGTTCGCCCCTCTTCTATATATTAGAGATTAGTAATGAGGCACAAATCTGTAACTTAATATCAAGATATCGACTTAATTGGTAATTTACACTACGGGTGCTATCAACTTCAGTTGCTTTCAAAAACTCATACTCGACTTGTTCAAAACTCAATTGGAGTAGACTCCACTCAAACTCTATACCTTAGTGTCTCATGTTGATCTAGCCACAACTCGACAAGCTTGTGAGCACTTCGGATCCGACAAAATATAATCAACGCTCGATTCGCATTATCTTGACTCCGTCAACACCTCCTATTTTTCGAGTCGAGTTGAGCACACCCTAACTCACACTCGACTCGCTCACTCCCTATTTCAAATAAACCACCTACTATAGCTATTATCTATTGCCTAGTAGAATTGGCTATATCTGGGATTACTAGATAATTTGATCGAACCAGCCAACCGGAAGTTACCTAGAGGAACCTTGATCCCACTTGAACCGAACCAAAACTTGGATTTTAACCTAGTTTGACGCATTTGTCGTACTTTGTAACTATATTAAATTTAGGAAAATGATGAATACAACCCTTAACGCTATATATAAGAACCTAAAAAGGAAATCTAAGTAACTTTTAAATATTAATAGCAGCGATCTACACGTGATATTAACATAAACTAGTATTTATGCCCAATGCTTTGGGTTTGTATGAATTATACTATAGTAATTGACCACCAAAATTCGGTGTAGAAGCATGTTAGTAAAAAGTTATAACTTAGTAGTTTTATTAATATAACCAATTTATTTGGGCCCATTCCAGTCATGGCCCACCTAACCGGTGAAATGACTAAAATACCCTTAGGGGGTAAAATTACCATTTTACCCCTAAGAACCTCTCAGGCCAGAAAGTACAGGCCTTCAGTCAAGCCCACTGACGAAAAGGCTTTCATGACATCATCATCTTCACCAGATGACATCACCTCAGTACTACCTATAAATAGTACTTTCATCTGATCATTCAGGTACGTTTTTGCACATATTCCCAAGCATTTACTTGTACTATTCTCTGACATTCTGAGATCAGGTCTGACTTAAGCATCGGAGAGCCGATCCCGGGAACATCCCCGGAGTAGTTCACGGTGCTCGGTTTTGCAGGTACAAGAAACTCGAAGGCCTTAGACTTGTTACTGGTTACTACCCTAGCTGGATTTGGACTCCCCCGAACTATAAATTTTACTGTGTTTCTTGTACCCGAAATAGTTGGCGCCGTCTGTGGGGACTAACATAACAGCTGCATTTTCGAACACCATGACACGAGGACAAGGTAACCGCGATACTACTGCTCGAAAGACCACTTCCAAGAATGCGCAGACTATTCTGCTGAACCAAGGAGGTGATATCGTGGAGGACGAGATTGACATCCCCGTCACTGGAAGCCAAGCTGACGCAGCTTTCAAAGCACCTCCACCAGCAGTCACTTACTCGGATCTTCGACAGCTCGAGCTCCGGATTGAAAGACGCATGACCACTGTCATGCAACAACTCGTCTCAGTAATCAAGACTCAATAGACTACTCCCCCTGACCGAGGGAAAGTCTTAGATCAGCCGCAGGCTCATCGAAGGGTAGCAAACCCAAAACGTGCCCTAACCGAGCACGTTGCGGCTGGCCCATCGAAGAGGATACCTGCTGCTTCGAAAGGGAAATCTATCATGTCGCCAAGTCAAGACGACGCTCGTCACATTATACAGTAGAAACAGATGAGGGGTAAGAACTTCGATGCCCGGGAGATCATCGAGAAAATAAGAGAACAGTCCCGGGTAGGGAATTCGAAATACTCAATTGCCACACGAACCACAGGAAAGTCTCGCCCCATGACTGACCGTCACACGCCGAGGATCGGGATCTGATAAGTGGACTTTAGGTTCACTTATTTGCATGTAGTTTTAGGGCATTTAGATGCATTTTAGGTCATTTAACTTCCTTTTCCTTCCTTTTTTCATCAATCTTTTTATCTTGTGTTTAGCATCTAGATTAGCTCATTAGTATATAGTTAGGATGTATATATAGGTTGTTGCATATGCATGTTCATACCCCCCCCCTCCCCATCTAACATTTGCCTTGAGAGTTTTGAAGGTTATCAAGCAAAGAAGAGGCATATAACAGGGGAGCGGGCGCTCCTAAGGATGGGGAGCGGGCGCTCCTAAGGATAGGGAGCGGGCGCTCCAGGGGTCAAGAAATGAAGACAGAGGATCAGTGAGTTGGAGCGACCCAGGAGCGACCTAGGAGCGGGCGCTCCATGTTGTGAGGAGCGGGCGCTCCGTTGCCCAGGCTCCGTAGTTTTATTTCGTCTTTTCCGTTTTTGCCCTTATTTCTACGGGGTATAAATCTAATTTTGTAATAATCTTAGAAGATTATCTCTAATTTCAGAATCATTATTAGCTTAATTAGAGAGAGAAACTTTAGAGAGAGAAGTAATTGTAGAGAGATAAAGTAGATCTTGAAACCATTTTTGAAGCTTTTGAAGGTATTTCTATGGAGTTTTCCATTTATTGTTCATCTATTTAGAGCATTTGTTCTATCTCTTTGCTTTATTTGCTTATTTACTTGCTTGATTTTGTTTTAACCTTGATTAGTGTTGGTTAGTTGATGTTTAGCTCTTTCATGTTTGATTTCTACCATTGTTGATCTTCATTTAATACCTCAAGCTTTTCATTTTGCTTCTTTAATGGCTATAGAGTAGTTTCTAGGCTAGGGGAAGGGGATAAACTAGGTAGATCATGAGTTGACCTCCAAAGTCAAGCTAGGAGATTAGATTTAGGAGAAATTGGGTTGACTAACCTATTTAATAGCTTGTTTAATTGCATGATCATCAATTGAATTAGATTAGGGGATCAAAAGTGAAGGATTGAGAGATGAAGCTTTTGATGGAACTTAGGTTAGTCAATAGGTTGACTTCACCATGAGAATAGGTGTTAGCCTTCCTAGGACCTTAATCGAATCGCTACGAGTTGTGGAAATACTTAAGCAATTGATTTTACCATGAGAATAGGTAAAATCGGTTGATTAAGTCCTCCTAATTAGCTCGAGAGAGTAATTAGGAAACTTATGAGCGACCTTAGTCCCTTAGTTGAACCTAATGAATCCCCTTGGCTTGGCGAATAGGTTAGCAATTGGTTAACTAGTGATTCCCCTATCCCTAGTGTCTTCTTATATTTGTTAAACCCAAATCATTTAGTTTACTTCCAAATCATTTAGTTTCATTGTTAGCTAATTAGTTCTTATTTTCTTAGTTAATCAATTAATCTTAAAAATCACTCAAAATAGGCTTAGCTCGCTTAATTGCTTTCAACCCTTGCTAATCCTTGCTTCCTTGTGGAATCGACCCTTTCTTACCCTATATTGGCTAAGTTAGGTTTATTAATTTGGCACGTGCAACGACCGTGTCAAATTTTGGCGCCGTTGCCGGGTACGCAACGGATTACATTGCTTTGAATTGTGATTTTTGAGTCTAAGTCAAGTCTATTCCTCCTCCCTTTTTCTAATTTTTGTTTTCTTTTGGTTACCAATAGGTTGCTTACTACTTGGTGGTAAGCCCTTGTGTTACTAATATCTCCCTTGAGCTTTGTATTTTCATGCCAAGAAGGTTACGAGGAGATCCATTGCTTCTAATTGACCACAATCTTGAGGGCACTTTACGGGAGTTGAGGAGGATTTTTCGGGAACCAAGGGTACTATCAACTAGTGAGGAGCAACCGGGGGAGGTGTTTGAGGAAGATCAATCCCGTTCTTCAACTTCTAGTGTTATGGCGGAGGATCCACCCCTTCCAAGAGCTTTGAGGGACTATGGTCACCCCGAAGCATTTGAGCTCAAAAGTGGGATTCGGAGGCCGACAACAACCGCTAACTTTGAGTTCTCTCCACACTTGATTAGAATGATCAAGCAAGAGCCGTATGGAGGATGTGCTCATGAGTGTCCACTTGACCATTTGGCGAACTTTCTTGAGCTTTGTGCCACGGTCAAGCAAAATAATGTTACTCAAGAATTCGTGAGGCTTAATCTTTTCCATTTCTCTCTCATGGGGAAAGCCAAGAAATGGTTACAATCTCTACCTCCCGACTCCTTGACTACTTGGGCACAAGTAACGGCGGCTTTTGTTGATGAGTTCTACTCCCAAGAGAAGACTTCCGAGGCTAGAAGGAAGATCTCTATTTTCATACAATATGAAGATGAAAGTTTGAATGAGGCATGGGATAGGTTCAAAGGCCTCTGAAGGTCGTGTCCGCACCATGGGTATAGTCAATGGATGTTGGTGCAAAGTTTCTATGATGGGTTGCTTCCTATGACTAGAGCTAGTCTTAATTCCGGAGCGGGGGGTCAACTCACCAAACTACGGGTTTAAGATATTGAGCCCACCATAGAAGAGGTAGTGAGGCACTACTCTTGGGGGAACACAAGGTCTACAAGCAAGAAGGCTAGTGGTAAAGGAAAGTATGATGTGGAGGCCAAGGATCATATCCATGCTAAGCTAGACACTCTAGCTAAGAAACTTGAGAAGGTGAACTTGGCATCCCCAAGCCAACCACCTTCCCAAGCGTTCTCTTGTGAAATTTGTGGAGGCACCGATCATGCAAGCTCTTATTGTGGAGGATCTACGGAACATGTAGCATGGGTTGGTGCAAGACAAGAGGGGCCTTCAAACTTCAACAACCAAGGGAGGTGGAACAACCCCTCTCAAGGAACATGGAAATATCCCTCACCACCAAATCAAAACAACTACTCCTCCAACTTTCGACCACCCGGTTTCAACCAACCACAACAAAGACCACCCTTTGAGCCTAACCCACCCAAGCCTTCATCACTTGAGTCTACACTTCAACTTTTCCTAGCCCAACAAACCAAGAGCAATGCCGATAATGATAAGAAGTTTGGGGATATTCACTCTTACTTACAACAAATGCAAGCTCACAACAAAATGATTGAGACCCAACTTGCCCAAATTGCCCAACAAGTAAGCAATTCTTCTTCTTCTTCTACTCAATTCCCAAGCCAACCCATGATTCACGAGCATGCTAAGGCCATTACTTTGAGATTCGGAGCAAACTATGAGGGGCCTAGGATGCCTAGTGAGGTGAATGAAAGCCCGGAAGTTGAGAAAAGGGGGAGTGAATGGGAGGTTGAGAAGCTTCTTGAAGAGGTAGTTGTGGAGGATGAAGGTGATGTTGAGCCAAGCCAAGAGAAAGAAGTTCATGAGCAACGTAAAGAGGCTAGTCAAGCGGCACCCAAGTCTCATGTGCCTCCGGTTGCTTTTCCTCAAAGGCTAGCAAAAAGCAACTCAATGATAATTTCATGAAATTCTTAGAAGTCATGAAAGGGCTTCTAGTGCACATCCCTTTTCTACAACCCATGTCTCAAATGCCTACTTATGCCAAGTTTCTTAAGGAGCTCCTCTCCAACAAGACCAAGCTCGAGGAAAGTGCCACCATTGCTTTGACTGCCGAGGTTAGTGTCGTACTTCAAGACAAGCTACCCAAGAAGCTTGAAGATCCGGGGTCATTTTCTATTCCTTTGAAGATTGGGGACTTGGAGCCCAAGAGGGCCTTGGTGGATTTGAGGGCAAGTGTGAGTTTGATGCCCTTGTCCATCGCTAAGCAACTTAATTTTGAACTCAAGCCTACTAGGAGGGTCATTCAACTCGCCGATAGATCGGTGAAAGTTCCGGTTGGAGAGTTGGAGGATGTACCGGTTCAAGTTGGAAGGGTTTTCATCCCTTGTGACTTTGTGGTTATGGAGATGGAAGAAGACTCTCAAGTCCTTATTATAATTGGGAGGCCTTTCCTTAAAACGGCCGGAGTTCTTGTTGATATGAAGCCAGATGTGCTTACTTTGAGGGTAGGAGATGAGAGCATGGAATTTGCTTTCAAGCAATCAATGAAGTCTCCAATAATGGAAGAGGTGAAGAGGATTGATAGTTTTGATGAAGAGGTCTTGACTTTGAAGAGTTTAAGGGGTAAGAAAGACCCCTTGGAAGATGTACTTTTGGGAGAAGATTTGGAAGATAATGAGGAAGGGAAAAACTTCAAGCTTGCCATGGATGCCTCTCCAATTTATTGTTCTAAGGAGGAGAAGATTGAGGCTCTTGAGGTGCCTTCACCTAAGGATGAGAGTTCTAAGCCTCCTCCCAAGGTAGAGTTGAAACCCCTTCCCCCTTCTTTAAAATATGCTTTTCTTGGTGAGGGTGAGACTTACCCGGTGATAGTCAATGCTACACTTGAAGGCACTCAACTTACTCAACTTCTTGATGTCCTTCGGGAACATAGAAGTGCCATTGGGTATAGCATTGAAGATCTCAAAGGGCTAAGTCCTACTCTATGCATGCATAGAATTCATCTTGATGACGATCATGCTTCTTCTATTGAGCCTCAAAGAAGGTTGAATCCCAATATGAAGGAAATGGTCAAAAAGGAGGTCTTGAAACTCCTTGAGGCGGGGATAATCTACCCTATCTCCGATAGTCGGTGGGTTAGTCCCGTCCATGTGGTCCCTAAAAAGGGAGGCATGACCTTCATCACCAATGAAAAGGGAGAGCAAATCTCCACTAGATCGGTGACCGGGTGGCGTATGTGCATAGATTACCGGAGATTGAATAAAGCCACCCGGAAAGATCATTTCCTCATCCCTTTTATTGATCAAATGAAGGAAAGATTGGCGGGTCATTCCCATTTTTGTTTCCTTGATGGTTATTCGGGGTTCTTTCAAATTCCCATCCACCCCGATTACCAAGAAAGGACTACATTCACTTGTCCATTTGGTACCTTTGCTTATCGAAGGATGCCATTTGGTTTGTGCAATGCGCCCTCTACATTTCAAAGGTGTATGGCCGCCATATTTTCGGACATGTTGGAAGATACCATTGAGGTATTCATGGATGACTTCTCCGTAGTAGGTTCGTCTTTTGATGATTGTCTCAAAAACTTGAAAAATGTGCTTCAAAGATGTCAAAAGATGAATCTAGTACTTAATTGGGAGAAGTGTCATTTCATGGTTGAGGATGGCATTGTCTTGGGACACAAGATTTCCCAAAAGGGAATTGAGGTAGATAGGGCCAAAATTGAGGTCATAGAGAAGTTGCCCTCACCTACTACGGTGAAGGGAGTGAGTTCTTTTTTGGGACATGCCGGTTTCTATCGCCAGTTCATAAAGGACTTCTCTAAGATTGCTCGGCATCTATCTAGCCTCTTGCAAAAAGATAATGAATTTGTTTTTGATAATGATTGCATGAATGCTTTTGAGACTTTCAAGTATGCCCTTATTTCCGCCTCCATTGTGCAAGCTTCGGATTCGAGCTTGCCTTTTGAACTAATGTGTGATGCAAGTGATTATGCAGTGGGAGCCGTTTTAGGGCAAAGAAAAGAGGGAAAGCTACATGTTGTTCACTATGCGAGCAAGACACTTGATTCGGCTCAAAAGAACTACGCCACAACGGAGAAAGAGTTGTTGGCGGTTGTATTTGCCTTTGATAAGTTCTGGCCTTATCTTGTGTGCTCCAAGAAAGATGCAAAGCCGCGGTTGATTCGTTGGATCTTGCTCCTTCAAGAATTTGACATTGAGATTAGAGACAAGAAGGGAACGGAAAACTTGGTGGCCGACCACCTTTCCCTGTTGCCTTTGGATGAAGACTCCCCCTCTCATGATATGCCCATTGATGATAGCTTAAATGATGATCTCCTATACTCCATCAAAGCCCTTGATACCCCATGGTTTGCCGACATGGCAAACTACTTGGCTTGTGGGATCATTCCTTTTGAGTTTACATATCAACAACGAAGGCGGTTCCTCCATGATTCTAAGTTTTATGCGTGGGAGGACCCACTTTTGTTCAAGCGGGAGGAGGATGGTTTGTATCGGAGATGTCTTCCCGATGATGAGATCGCTAGTGTGATTGAGAAATATCATTCATCCCCCGTTGGAGGACATATGGGCGCCGACAAGACCGTTGCCAAGATCTTATCTTGTGGATTGTGGTGGCCCTCTATGTTCAAGGACGTGTTGGACTTTGTGAAAGGTTGTGATAGGTGTCAAAGGGTGGGCAACATCTCCAAGAGGCATGAATTACCCCTCACAAACATTTTAGAATTGGAAGTCTTCGATGTTTGGGGGGTAGACTTCATGGGACCCTTCCCTTATTCGTTTGGTAACTCCTATTTTAGTGGCGGTTGACTATGTCTCCAAATGGGTGGAAGCAATCGCCTCTCCTACAAATGATGCTAAGGTAGTTACCAAGCTTTTCAAGTCCGTGATATTTCCGAGGTTTGGGGTTCCGAGAGCCGTGATTAGTGATAGGGGATCCCATTTCGTGAAAAAGAGTTTCCAACCACTCCTCTCCAAATATGGGGTGCATCATAAAATGGGGCTCTCCTATCATCCACAATGTAGCGGCCAAACGGAAGTGTCAAATAGGAAGGTGAAGCTCATGTTGGAGAAAACCGTGAACCGATCTCGCAAGGATTGGTCATTAAAGCTTGATGATGCTTTATGGACTTATAGGACGGATTTTAAGACACCAATTGGCACAAACCCCTACAAACTTGTGTATGGCAAATCATGCCACTTGCCGGTTGAGTTAGAGCACAAAGCATATTGGGCCATCAAGCTTTTGAATTTTGATCTAAAGTCATCCGGGGAACGACGACTTTTGGATGTACATGAGCTCGAAGAGGTTAGGCAGGATGCCTATGAAAATGCTAGGATTTACAAGGAGAGAACTAATGCATGGCATGATCGATGGATAATGAAGAGAGAGTTCAAGGTAGGAGACAAGGTCCTTCTCTTCAACTCTAGGCTAAGACTCTTTCCGGGGAAACTTAAGTCTAGGTGGAGTGGGTCGTTTAAAGTAAAAACAGTGTTCCCGCATGGAGCGGTGGAAGTGTGGAGTGAAGAAAAAGGGACGTTCAAAGTAAATGGGCAAAGACTCAAGGTATACCACGATGGAACCCAAATTGAGCACATTTGTCACATTGCTTTGGATGACTACCCCCTTCCCCTATGAGGATTTTCATCGTAGGGAAGTCAAAATGACTTTAAAGAAGCGCTTACGGGAGGCAACCCGGATTCTTAGCTTTTAGAAAAAGAAAGTGTAAAAAAAATGAGAAAAAGAACGAAAAAAGAAAAATATGAAAAAAAAAGTTATGAGAAAAATACAAAAAAATATAAAAAAAAATGAGTGAATAAGAGGTTTTAGATGAGTGAAATTAGAGGAAGAGTGAAAAACACCAAAAAAATTGGCTAAGTATAGAGATTGGAGGAGGAGCGATCCCCCCAAGGCCTAAGGAGGAGCGCACCCCCATAGGAGCGGGCGCTCCATGTAATAGGGAGCGGGCGCTCCAAGACAAAACAAAATGGCACCAGGATCAGTGAGTTGGAGCGTTTGGGGAGCGCTCCCTTTCAGCTGGAGCGGGCGCTCCAGCTCGCCAGCCCAGTTCTTCGTCCTTTTTTAATTTTCCTCACGTGCCACTATTAACAAAACACCCCCCATACGCCCCTTTCCCCATCACTCATCCTCACATCACCCTCACTCTTTCACTCTCATTCACTCATTCTTCCCTTTCAAACTCCCTTTCTCTCTCTAAACTCCATTAAACCTCCAACTTCAAACCTCCATTTCTCCTTCATTTCTCAACATTTTCACTCCCTTCCTTCACAAAACCTTCATCTTTTCTCCTCCTCTACACAAAGAACCCATTTTCGTCAAAAAGCCCCTAAATCAAAAATTCATCATCACTTCAAAGTTGAAGTTTGAGGCAGATCTCTTGAAGAAAAAGGTTAAGGAACACGGTTGAAGCTTGAAGGCACCTAAATTGTTCGCAATTGTGGATTTTCTTCACCCCTCTTAAAGAGGGAGGTAAAACCTAACCCTAACTTTTATTTTTCTTCTAGATTTGTACTAGAAAATTGATAATATGATGATTGTGGTGTTGTTTGTGGACTTAGCTGCTAGATTTAGATAGATTTTGGATTTTAATTGATTTTTCTTTATTTTTTGTGTGATTTCTTTCATTTTTCTTTCTAGTTACTTACTCTTTTAGCCTAATTTTTCCTAGTTTCTTTTATTTTTAATTTTTCTAGCTTCTTTTCATTATTTCTTTTTGTTTTCCTTCATTTTTGCTTTGGATGTTTGCCTTGGTTGGTGTTCTTATTTACGTGCTTAGTTGACGGGGTGAGACCGTGGTCTTTTAAATTTCTTATAATCATCTTGGTTGAGTTATTCTCTTTAAACTCCAAGTATGTTTGGTAAACGAAAAAAAAAGTAAAAAAGACCAAGGTTCTACCTCCCAAAAGAACCCAAAGGGCACCCTTCCGGCCCTTAAGTTCGTCAACCCCGACCATAAACGTCGGTATGACGAACTTAAGCACCGGAAGATCAAGGCCTCTAAGTTCTTCCATGGTGAAACTCTAAATAGTCTCGGGATAGTGCTAGATGTAAGGCGTTGTTTATATGTTTTAGGCTTAGAACGCTTTTACACATTTAGCCCTTTGACATACGAGCGGCTCACATTGTATTTATTAGCCCCTCTTGAGAGAAATGAGGTTGATGGACAAGAGGGGGAGTATGAAATCTCCTTCCAATTGTTCAATCAACCCCAATGTATCTCTTTGGGGAGGCTCAATGAGATCTTCCAATGTGATTCCTCTAATGCCATCCGAAATCCCGAGACGTGGCAATACCCCGTCCACTATCAAAGGGACGCATTTTGGCAAGATATTGCCGGATACGCCCCCTTTGATCCCAAAACGGGATATTCGTCTAATATGCATTCCCCCATCCTTCGCTACATCCACCGCCTCTTGGTTACCGCCATATTTTCAAAAAAGGAACCAAGTAAGGTAGCCTCGGAGGAGGTGAGTGCGCTCTACATTGCCTCCCATCATCCAAGGGATGTAGGAGGAATGTTGAATATCGTATTTCTATTTCTCCAACGGTGTATTGCCATACGCCGTGGAGAACTATTTAAATCCGATATTCACTGTCGGGGGGATGATTACTATCATCGCTTCCGCTCTAGGGTTTGGGGAGCAACTTAATTTGTTGACTCCAGTTGATGATAACCCCTACCTCGATTTGCACTATATTAGAGCCGCCGGGTGAGTTGATTTTACCCCCGATCCCGCGCGGTTCGTTTGGAAGGTAAAGGGTCGTCATCATTGTTACCTCCCACACCCAGAGGTGACCACATTTGACCGCGACGGGGAGGATGCCGAGATTTTTCTCATCCCTTATGAGCCCCCAGTCGCGGAAGCCCAGGCCGCACGTGGCAACTTAGCTCCTCCTCTCCATCGTGAGGAGCCGAGTTCCGGCCGACGTGCTTCAGTGTCGTCCTGCTCCTTTGACTATGAGGGGGGCCTACTACAGTCTTGCTCTCAACCAAGATCATATGATGAATACGATCCAAGGTATGAGAGAGGACTTGAGTGGTATGATGATACAAACTAATGCAATGTATCATCACCACGTGGCGAGTAGGAACGTTGACCCCTATGTCAACTTTCCAAATTGGCCTCCTCAACATGGGCCGGTACCGGGATGGAATGACCGCCAACCCACGTACCCCTATTGGCCCCACCGCGACCCACCCTATGATTGGCGGGCACCCGGGGGATTTTACAATGAGAACCCTGCTAACCAAGCCTAAGAAAGAATAGGCCAGTCGAGCAAAACCCAAGCAAGAGAAAGAGAGAAGAAAAGGAAGTATCAACAAGTTCTCCCCCACCATTGGGATTGTTTTACAATGAGAACCCTGCTAACCACAATCGACCCCAGCCGGTCGATGAAGATGAAGAATTACAACTCGGATCTGATCCTAGCCGGACAGTTGGAGTAGGTAAAGACCTTAACCAGGTCGTTCGAAGTGAAATGGTAGCACTCTTTCGAGAATATCAGGAGGTGTTTGCATTTTCTACTGATGAAATGCCAGGGATAGACCCCTCGTTCACCAAGCATCAAATGAATATCAAACCAGAATACAAGCCCGTCAAACAGAAGTTGAGACACTAGGGCATCGAGAGAAATAAGGCGGCAACAGAAGAAGTGAAGAAGCTGCTAAGTGCAGGACTCATAAGAGAATGTCAGTATACCGAATGGCTGTCGTTCTAGTATGAAAACCCAATGGGACATGGCGCATGTGCGTCGATTTTACGGATCGTAACAAAGCCTGTCCTAAAGATGATTCCCCCTTCCCAAAATTGACAAACTAGTCGATTCTACTACTGGACATGCTCTATTCAGCTTCATGGATGCAAATGCTGGTTACCACCAGATTCCCCTAGCCAAGGAAGATCAGGTGCACACCGCATTCATTACAAGCTCGGGAATCTATTATTTTGTAGTCATTTCGTTCGGACTTAAGAACGCAGGGGCTACATACCAACGACTAGTCAATAAAATGTTTGAGAAGCAGCTGGTAAGCAATGTCGAAGTCTATGTGGACGACATGATCGTCAAAAGCAGGATGATCGAAGAACAGGTCCAGGACTTGAAAGAAACTTTATCCACCCTCCACAAGTACAACATGAAACTGAACCCCAAAAAATGTGTCTTCGGAGTTCGAGGAGGAAAATGTCTGGGATTCCTGGTGGATGAGAGGGGCATCGAAGCCAACCCCGACAAAGTACAAGCAATCATCAACATGAAATCCCCTCGAACTGTCAAGGAGGTTCAGAGGTTGACTGGGTGCATGGCTGCATTGGGAAGATTTTTGTCAAGATCGGCCGACAAAAGTTTGTACTTCTTCAATATCTTGAAGAAACCATGCTTCGAGTGGGATAATGAGGCGGAAGAAGCATTTCAACAACTAAAAACGCACTTAGCCTCACTGCCGAAGCTTGTTTCACCGTTGCCGGGAGAAACACTATTCATGTATCTCGCAGTTTCGGAGACGGCGCTGAGTGCTGTCCTCATTGCCGAAAGAGAAAAACAACAACACTCGGTCTACTTCATCAGCCATGCCTTTCGAGGAGCTGAAAGTAGATATCCTCCATCAGAAAAAATGATATATGCTTTGGTAATGGCTAGTCGAAGTTGAAGCCTTACTTTCAAGCACACCCAATCAAGGTACTTACCAGCCAGCCGCTCAAAAAGCTCATCGAAAATACAAATGGCTCTAGTCGAGTCGTCGAATGGGCTAATCAATTATCTAATTTCGGCCTGGAATTCGAACCCCGAAGAGCAATAAAAGCACAGGCCTTGGCAGATTTTATCGCTAAATGCCCATCGGAGATCGAGGTTGCCACCCTAACCCGGACATGGCAATTCTTTGTAGATGGTTCTTCTTTGAAACCAGGGTGCGGAGCAGGGCTCTTAATAATAGACCCACTCGAAAATAAAATGGAATACGCAATAAAGAAGGATTTTGCTAAATCAAACAATGAAGCGGAATATGAAGCCCTTTTGCTGGGATTAGAAATATGCCTCTCGAATGGGGCTAATGAAATAACAGTCAAGACAGACTTACAGCTGGTCGTCGGTCATGTCAAACGAGATTTCAAAGCAAAAGAAGACAGTATGAGGATGTACTTGGGTAAAGTAAAAGAGCAGCAGCAAAAATTCACTAAGTTCACAATCCAACACATCCCACGGTCCGAAAACCAGCAGGCAGATGCCTTATCTCGAATGGCTAGCTCAGCATCCGTACTGGAACCTCGAACTATCTCTTGGAAAGTATTGTACATACCAAGTATCCACAGTCAACTCCTCATCTGCAACATAGACCGCTCGAACAATTGAATGGAAAGCATCTATGCATACCTCGAAGAAGAAAAATTGCCAGAAGATGAAAAGGAAGCAGAAAGAATTCGACGCCGCTCGAGTTGGTTCCTCTTGCACGACCATTTGCTGTACAAAAAGTCATTTACACAACCACTTTTAAGGTGTGTGACGCTCGAAGAAGGCCAACAAGTGCTTCGAGAAATACATGAAGGCACTTGCGGCAGTCATCAGGGAGCCCGAACTATAGCTGAAAAAGCCCTTCGAGCCGGATATTACTGGCCAACAGTGATGCAAGATGCCAAAGGGATGGTCAAAAAGTGCCATAACTGCCAAGTATATGTGCATGTGCATCGACAGTCTGCCAGTCTTCTCACCACTATGTAGGTCGTTCTGCCGTTCGATTGATAAGTGGACTTTAGGTTCACTTATTTGCATTTAGTTTTAGGCTATTTAGATGCATTTTAGGCCATTTAGTTTCCTTTTCTTTTCCTTTTTCACCATTTCTTATAATCTCATGCTTAGCATTTAGTTTTAGTTCATTTGCATATAGTTGGGGTGCATATAGGTCATTTCATTTGCATATGCATACCCCCCCTCCCCCATATAATGTTTTCTTGGAGTGTTTTGAAGATAGACAAGCAAGGAAGAAGCTCCAAACAGGGGAGCAGGCGCTCCATAGGAAGAGGAGCGGGCGCTCCATAAGTGAAGAAACGAAGACAAGTAGACAGTGGCTTGGAGCGACCCTGGAGCGTTCCAGGAGCGGGCGCCAAGCCTGGAGCGGGCGCTCCATGGCCCAGTCTCCTTATTTTTGTTTCGTCTTTTACAGTTTTGCCCTTATTTCTACGAGGTATAAAACCAATTTTGTAATAATCCTAAAACTATGCTTTTAATTTTCTAAACATTAATTAGTTTAATTAGAGAGAGTTTTAGAGAGAGAAGTAGAAGTTAGAGAGATAAAGTAGTTCTAGAATTTGAGAATTGAAGCTTTTGAAGCTATTTCAAGGGAGTTTGGCAATTGATTTTCATCAATTTTTTAGTATTTCTTCTTACTCTTGTCTTTATTTGCTTAATTACTTGCTTTATTTTGGTTTAGCAATTGATTAGTAGTTATTAGTTGTTTGATTAGCTTGTTGAGATTATCTTCACCATTGTTGATTGAACCTTGTTATTTCATGTCTTTCATAGCTAGTGAGTAGTCTTCTAGCTAGGGGAAGGGGATGACCTAGGTGATCATTAGTTGACCTTAAAAGTCAAGCTTAGGGGTTAGACTTAGGTGAAATTAGGTTGTCTAGCCTATTTATTTGCCTTGTTTAATTGCTTGATCACCATTTGAACTTGATTTCGGGATCAAAAGTGAAGGATTGAGAGATGAAGCTTTTGATGGACCTTAGGCTAGTCAATAGGTTGACTTCACCATGAGAATAGGTGATTGGCTTCCTAGGACCTTAATTGAATCGCTATGAGTTGTGGAAATACTTGATTGATTGATTTTACCATGAGAATAGGTAAAATTGGTTGATTAAGTCCTCCTAATTAGCTCGAGAGAGTAATTAGGAAACATTTGGGTGACTTAGTCCCTTAGTTGACCCTAATGAATCCCCTTGCCTTGACAAATAGGTTAGCTAATGGTTAACTAGTGATTCCCCTATCCCTAGTGTTTTCCTATTATAGTTAAACCCAATCTTTTACGTTAATAGTTAGCTAATTCGTTTACTATTTCTTAGTTAATTATTAATCTCAAAAACCCCCAAAAATAGACTTAGCTCGCTAAATCGCTTTCAAACCTTGATTAATCCCTGCTTTCTCGTGGATTCGACCCTTTCTTACCATATAATTAGGCTAAGTTAGGTTTATTAATTTGGCACGTGCAACGACCGTGTCATCGATCAATGGGGGATGGACATCTTAGGATCATTCCCAACTGCATCTGGTGGGAGGAAATTCTTATTGGTGGCAGTCGACTACTTCACCAAATGGGTTGAAGCAGACCCTCTAGCCACCATCTCCGATAACCAAGTGTAGAACTTCATATGGAAAATCATCATCACTCGTTTCGGAATACCCCGAGCACTCATTTCAGACAACGATCGACAATTCAACAGTGGACCTACTAAAGCCTATTATGCTCGATTTGACATAAAAACAAGGTTCTCTGTAGTCAGTTGACCACAAACAAACGGGCAAGCCGAAGCAGCCAACAAAGTCATCCTCAAAGGGCTGAAGAAAATGTTAGATGAAGCAAAGGGATCATGGGTAGAAGACCTTCCAGGCATCCTATGGTCCGCTCGAACTACTGTTAAAGAAGCGACTGGTCACACGCCTTTTAACCTAGTCTATGGAAGTGAAGCCGTATTACCGGTCGAAGTTGATATCCTCTCACCGAGGATAACCTTATATGATTATGGACAAAATGAGGAAGAAAAAAGCATCAAGCTCGACCTCCTACCAGAGAAAAGGGGAAATGCATTGCTCAAGTCAATTGCTCAGAAATCAAGAATGACCAGACTATTCAATCGAGGAGTCAAAGAGAGGAAGTTCGAAGTAAGAGACCTAGTACTTCGAAAGATTGAAGCTACGGGGAAAAAGCAAGACCTCGGTAAACTAAGCCCAAATTGGGAAGGACCATACCGAGTGACTGAGGTGATTCGACCTGGAACGTATAGGCTCGAGTACATGGATGGTGATCCTTTATTTCGTCCATGGAATGTTGATAACTTAAGAAAATTTTATGTCTGAGCACAACACAGCAAGTTAAGGGGCTAATATAGGAGCAAGATTGCTTATACTGCTTCGACCTAACCGGTCTGGATGAAAATTAAATTGATGTGATGTACGTCGTAGTATTAGTAGTATTACTTCCAAACTTGTAAAAGACCTTGCCGGTTCAACAGGCTTGTTTGAAGTTATGAATAAAATTCGACCTTACCGGTCCTTCGAGCTTGTTATTATTTGCATGTCATTCGAATTTCTTTAAACCTAACAGGTTATAAAAATGAAAGATCACCACCTCAAAAGAGGGTGGTCGAAGATCTTTATGAACCCCTCGTAATGATGGCGTTCGATTTCTATTGAGATCCTTTTAGAAGAGGATCGAAGTTTTTATTTAAACCACCCAATTGAGGGTGTTCGAGTTTCCATTAACACACCTAAAGTGAGGGTGTTCGAGTTTTTTGGAAGCAGGCTAAAACAATATTAACTTAGCATATTATTCCAAAGGACAAGGACCTAGCAGATCGAAAAACAAGTGCAAAGAGAAATAACTTGAACACAATGAGCAAAATAAGCAAAATGAGCCATCATTTCATTACATCAATCAAAAATTACGAAGTGCTGGGTTACAATGATGTCATAAAAACAAGCTTAAAGGCATCTAAGACTCTATGTCAACTTCCTCCTCTTCAGACGAGGAGTCAGAGGAGGAAGTCGCGTCTTCGGCTTTAACAGCTTCAGCTTCGCCTTCGACAGCCTCGGCCTCTCCTTCAGCAGCCTTGACCTCACCTTCTTTGACAGGCGAAGGGTTTGTAGGGGCTTGATTTTCCTCCTTAGCTTCTTCGACCTCCTCAGCAACAGAGGTCGAAGCATCACCAGCACCCTGCTCGCCCTTCTATTTTGCAATAAATTCGTCAAGGGCTGCCTGCTCATGGTCGCTGTACTTGGTCAAGACTTTTTGAAAATCCAAGTCAGGAGCCAAGTCTTTTAAAGCCTTCTCAAAACAGCGATGAATGTCATCGAGAGCAGACTGATAACCCTCAACAACCTTTTGATCAGCGAAGGTGAGGCCATCCTGAGACCTCTTCCATCGGCGGATGTACTTGCTTCTTTTCTGTTTGAGGTCCTTGACGGACTTGTTGTACTTCGACTGCAAGTCATCCCGTTGGGCCAAGGCACGCTCGAGCAGCTCCTTTTGACCTTTCAGTTGTCCCTCGAGGTTAGAAACCTCTTTGTGCGATGCCTCGAGCCTCTTCTCAGCTGCTTTAAGCTGGTTGGACACTTCTTCTTTATTGTTTATCAGGCTAGTCCTCTCGCTGTTGAAAGCTTCGAGGTTGTCAGCATTCAACCTGTTAGCCTTCTCGAGCTCCACCTCAAGAGTACTAACCCTTCGAGAAGCCTCCAACAGCTCCCGTTTACACTTTGCTAGCTCTTCAGCCAGCTTGTCCGAATCATGACCTTCCTTTTCAGTACGGCATGCCATTCGGATAGACATCTGCAAAACCAGCAAAAAACGTTAAGTTACGGAGTTAAGATATGAGCAAAGAGCAAAGACATGAAATCAAAAAGAGATTTACCTGCAACCAGCACTCACTGAGTGCTTCGATCTCCTTCTCCACCCCCAAGTTGGAGACCTCCTCTTTATCCCCTGGCACAAACAGTGCCTCTCGCACTCGATGGTAACAGGACCGGAGAGCCTTTCTGCTTGCGCTCTCGATGCTGGCGACGCCAGATGGGCCCTCAGCATCATGCGAACAAGACGATCCGTATTTCTTCACAACAGGCTCATCGACATCCTGCTCGTCCAAGGGACCAGAACTCGAACCCAGATGAAAGCTGAGATCTGGTATCAGGGGATCGAGATCAGGAGAGGCAGGAGTTTTCCTCTTCGACCCAACACTGCCTGGGACCTTGACCTCTGTTAGAGGAAGGTCGGATAAGGAGGCAGTCTCCTTTATTGGAGTAGGCAAAGGCTTGGGAGGAGCCGACTTTGCCTTCGGCTTGTGTTTTGGATTCTGCATGAATAAGAAAAAAGGCAAGTTAGGAAAAGATTAAACAGCAAAAGCCAAACAGAGGAAGGTGATCGAACTTACTGTGGGAGGTTTGGGAACTTTGAGTTCCCCTTTTTGAAGCGACAACCTTGCCATGGATGCCATACCACTCTTCTCGGTGTTCTTCTTCATCTCTTCGTCGAGATTGTTGTATGCAAGCACTACAAAAGCAAACAATGAGTTAGAAAAAGAATAACTCAACAAATAATAAAGCAAGTAAGGAGTGATCAACCCCTACATTGGTCATAGGCAGGGGACGCGCCAAAAGCCGATAAAAAGCGCTCGTTAGCCAGGTCCTTGTCGTTGGGCAGCCAGTAATCCGTCTTGTACCTTCGCTTCCCATCAACATGATACCCCGTGGCTTGGCAATGAATGGCCACAATAGCCTCCTCAGC
Organism: Patellifolia procumbens; assembly: GCA_947645195.1. Lineage (NCBI taxonomy): Eukaryota > Viridiplantae > Streptophyta > Magnoliopsida > Caryophyllales > Amaranthaceae > Patellifolia > Patellifolia procumbens. The sequence goes on from CANSGD010000055.1 coordinate 918,424, forward strand.
ATCCATTTCAGGCACATTAAGGCTCATGTCGAAATTAGGAGGGCTATCGAATAAAGTAACGGGCACATCCCATGGCTTGTCCCCTCGAAATACAAATAGGAACTCCCCTAGAAATAAAGCCTGGTTGGTAGGCATCTCAGTTGTAGCCTTATAGGACTTTTCCTCTCTTAGCCCGTCCTTTATCATAATGAGATGCCTTGCTTGGAAGGAATACCAACCAGGCCCATTGCGGAGCCCGGACGCCTCGTTTAGCCTGAACATGTTGCGCCTTTGGCGCAACGAGGGTTGCACTCCCAACATTCGACAAATACATATAAAAGATACAATAGCCCCTATCGATTTGGGCATAAGTTGACACAGGGCTATGTTATACGCCTCTCAAATCTCTTTAAAAAGCGGGTGCAAGGGAAAATGCAAACCCAGCTCGAAAAAAGATTTATATACACCAATACACCCAGGGGGTGGCACCACTATCAGGTCGGTGACCTGGGGGAGGATACATTCATAAGGCAGTTTAATGGCATACAAGGTCGACCTGAACGACAGCCCACTTTGAAGACCCTTCCGCCACTTCCCCGTTGAGCAGTGGCCACTTATTCCCAATCTCTTGTTGGGAGAAGGGCAAGGCTCGCATTGGTCCGACGTCGAAGTGACCTCATCAGTTGCCTCCATTATTTGCACTACACCAAGGGAAATGCAAGAATCTAAGTAACTCCTCTTAGAAGGAGGGAAGGATATCGTTACTTTATTGGGATGATCTAAAAACTCCTCTGGTCCCTCGAAGTTTTCCTCACACTCCTCTTCCTCAATAGGAACGACATCGAGTAAAAAATTAGAGTTCGGGGCCCAATAAGCTATTGTTACAATAGGAGCCCCATCTAGCCATGTTTCAACCCAAGGCATATAAGGAAGGGGCAAAGCATGAGAGGCACTCAATTCGAAAACAGAGTTCATTATTTATTATACAATAAACCCTATCGAATTTATTAAAGAAAGGAAAAGAGTCAAGAATGAGAAATCATACCTTAATCGAATTACACGAAGGAGATTCCTCGCACTCTTGACGCACTCTGATAGCAGCAAGCAAAGGAAGCAAAAGGCTTCTTAAAAGAGAGAAAATTAGAGAGAGAAGTTGCAAAGTGAGTAAATGAGGGAACAAGTGAAATATTTATGTCTTACCAACCCTGAACAATAACCCCTCTAATGTGAACAGTTACTCAACATGGGAGTTCGTGCCGGATAGTAGAGGGAGGTTTAATGCGATACGTCATGTATACGGTTGAAACGTATAAATAACGGTCAAGCTACGGTTGACTACAAGGAGTAAATAGTTGATCTCAAACCGTTGACCCTCACCGGGGCTACTTCGAAGAAATTCAGATGTACAATTCTCCCCTCACCGGGGCTACCTCAAACTCTTCAAAGGAACAACTCTTTGCCTGAGCCACCTCGAGCAAATTCAATGATGTTCTTTGAATCCAATACTTCTGAAATATTTTCTAAGTATACTAAGCCCTTCATATAAGGCACCTACTTCGAGCAAAATGAGTATAGGACTCAATTAGCCCTAACCAGGCTACCTCAAAGTATCAAAATGAGTATAGGACTCAATTAGCCCTAACCAGGCTACCTCGAAGTATCAAAATGAGTATAGGACTCAATTAGCCCTAACCAGGCTACCTCGAAGTATCAAAATGAGTATAGGACTCAATTAGCCCTAACCAGGCCCACCTTACACCCTAAAGTGAGGGTGTTCGAGATTTGTTGAACAAACCCAAGTGGGGGTATTCGATTTTTTTGTTGAACCTCTCTTAGGAGGGTGTTCGAATTTTGTATAGAACCCCTCCTAGGAGGGCGTTCGAGTTTTGTATAGAACCCCTCCAAACAGGGTGTTCGAGTTTTATAGAACCCATCCAAGGAGGGTGTTCGAGTTTTTATAGAGCCCCTCCTAGGAGGGTGTTCGAGTTTTTATAGAACCCCTCCAAGGAGGGTGTTCGAGTTTTTATAGAGCGCCTCCAAGGAGGGTGTTCGAGTTTTTATAGAACCCCTCCAAGGAGGGTGTTCGAGTTTTTATAGAGCCCCTCCTAGGAGGGTGTTCGAGTTTTTATAGAACCCCTCCTAGGAGGGTGTTCGAGTTTTTTATAGAACCCCTCCTAAGAGGGCGTTCGAGTTTTGAATTGAATCCCTCCTAGGAGGGCGTTCTAAATTTCAATGACCCCTCCTTGGAGGGCGTTCGAATTTTCAATGAACCCCTCCTTAGAGGGCGTTCGAATTTACAATGAACCCCTCCTTGGAGGGCGTTCGAATTTTCAATGTACCCCTCCTTGGAGGGCGTTCGAATTTTCAATGAACTCCTCCTTGGAGGGTGTTCGAATTTTCAATGAACCCCTCCTTGGAGGGCGTTCGAATTTTCAAATGAACCTCTACTTGGAGGGCGTTCGAATTTCAATGATCCCCTCCTTGGAGGGTGTTCGAATTTTCAATGAACCCCTCCTTGGAGGGTGTTCAAATTTTCAATGAACCCCTCCTTGGAGGTTGTTCGGATTTTCATAGAAACCCTCCTTGGAGGGTGTTCGAATTTTCATAGAACCCCTCCTTGGATGGCGTTCGAATTTTTAAATGAACCCCTCCTTGGAGGGTGTTCGAATTTTCAATGAACCCCTCCTTGGACGGCGTTCAAATTTTCAATGGACCCTTCAAGAGGGCATTCGAATTTTTGATAGGCCAACCCCACTTGGGGTACGTCGAGTTTTCAACAGAAGGCAGAACATTCCGCTCCACATCGTTGTTTCGTCATGATCCCGAATACTACAACATAGAGCGTGGGGCTAATGTTTGGGCCCATTTCAGTCATGGCCCACCTAACCGGTGAAATGACTAAAATACCCTTAGAGGGTAAAATTACCATTTTACCCCTAAGGACCTCTCAGGCCAGAAAGTACAGGCCTTCAGTCAAGCCCACTGACGAAAAGGCTTTCATGACATAATCATATTCACCAGATGACATCACCTTAGTACTACCTATAAATAGTACTTTCATCTGATCATTAGGTACATTTTTACACACATTTCCAAGCATTTACTTGTACTATTCTCTGACCTTCTGAGATCAGGTCTGACTTAAGCATCGGAGAGCCGATCCCGGGAACATCCCCGGGGTAGTTTACGGTGCTCGGTTTTGCAGGTACAGGAAACTTGAAGACCTTGGACTTGTTACTGGTTACTACCCTAGCTGGATTTGGACTCTCCCGAACTATAAATTTTACTATGTTTCTTGTACCCGAAACACAATTAAATAGTGTAACTTATTGTTTTTCATTGAAAACATTTAATATCATTATAAGTATTGATAAAAGAAACAACAATAATATAGTGGCACAATGGTTAGAGCATTTATCTTCCATACTCAAGGTCGTGGATTTGAAATTTCTCATGGGCAGTTTGCGCTTTTTAAAGAGAATATCCTTGAAAATAAGGGAGAGTGACACGTGGCGGATTTCAACCTGTGCTTACGCTTTTTAATATATATAGATTCCCTACCTAATTCATTTTAAGTAATATATTAATGTTTGTATACAATCCTAAAGATTATATATATCATTACCCTTAAATTTAAGACTGCTTTTACTTGTTTAAGCATAATTCCAAATTAACCGTAAACCAACTCTGAACTTGACCCATTGACTTGAATTGCCAACTATACAAGGTACCACTTGGGTTGAAATTTGCTAAATAGCATACAGCTACTCCTTCTGTTTTATAGTAATCACAGCACTTTTCATATTGATGTATCCCAAAATAATCGCAACACTAATGATAATTTTTCACCAAAACTTTGAGATTTCTCTATCCGCATGGTCCCTAGTCTCCCTACTATCTCTTTCTCAAATCTCAACTAATTAACTTTCCCATTAAATATACATTATGCATGACCCGTTTTCCCTTTTTTTTAATAAAATAATATCCTGTTAAGTAAATATTATTTTATTAATTGTTGGTATTTTATCCTACTAAGGGACAGAACATCTAGGGATGGCAATTCAGTCCGACTTCGACCCGAGTCCGACTCGATCCGAAGAAAAAGTCCGATCTGAATCCGAAAACATAAAAGTTCGAATGAAATCCGATAGGAGTTGGACCTTAGGTAAGATCCGATCCAAATCCGATTAGAGTCCGATTATTACTTGTTACCTCGTCAACTAATATATTGAAAGTACATTTTAATAAAAATAATAGATTTACATTATAAGAAATTAGGTAAAACATTAAAATATTTATATTAAAGATGTGTTTTGGTTATTTAATGTGGTAATTTAATCCGAATCCGATCCGAGTCCGAAACAATTCGAAGGAAAAAGTCCGAGTCCGAATCCGGAAATATATAGTCCAAATCCTAATAGGAGTGTAAAAATTATAGTCCGATTGAAATGGAGCGGACTTGGAGTTTGGTAAGTCCGATCCGAGTCCGATCCATTGCCATTCCTAAGAACATCTGTCATTTTGACTTGCGCTTGTCAACATTTGATTTTTGACCATCATTATACTCAACTATCGGTAGTTTATTATATACTTTAGGAAAAATTGTTAATTACCACCTTTTATAAACAGCATTTTGTAAATTACCACCTTAAAAAAAATTTAAAAAAAATTACCACCTTTTATATGCAAATCTTTTAAAACTCCCACCTCTTAACGTTTTCCGTCAAAAAAACGTTATGTGGGTCCCACATAGCTTTATTTCCCTCCATTTCTGTTTTCTCTTCCCATTTCTCACTCCTCTTCTTCTTCCTCTGTTTTCCTCCCCCATTTATCACCATTACTAGGTTTTTTTTTACCCTAATCTTTCTCTCTCCTCCACTCACTCTCTATTTCTCCTTCCTCATTGGATAGCAATGCAAAGCTTTTTCTAGTACACACTTGTACATGGATAGAGAAGGTTGGATGAAGATTCTTACGGTACTTTGATTTGCAAGTCTTAATTCTCAGATGCCTGTGCCTTCCACTTCTGCCTTCCCTCTCCGTAATTTTATCTGGAATTCAATAATCCCTACAAACACAAAAACTTCAGCTAAACTCCACACCTCGGTTTATGATGGAATCAGAAGGAATGACCAACCATATTTTCTTAATTGCTGAGTCGCACAATTCCCTTGAAGCAGGCTAGTTTGGATTGAAAATGAGAACTGAAGTTAGCCTAGGTTTTCTTGTTACAGTTTGCAGGAGAATGATATTGGGTTCGGAGCGGGAAAAGAAAGCAGGTCGCCAAGGACATTGCCTTCTAGCCATGTTTTAGCAATCAATTGAAGAATGTTAGGATTTTCTACATTTCTTCAGCTACATCCCTCTGAAGCAGAGTCCGACTGAGATGCAATAAAATTAGGAGGAACTGCAATTTTTATCTTTCATTTTGAGAAGATCCTGTACTCTGCTTCAGCACTCCATACAACTTTCTCTTCTATAAATGAAAGTTACTTGTTGATTGTGAGATTGTGCCCTCTGCTTGCATATTTTACACTAGTCTTCTCCTCTATACGATTTTCCTTTATTATACTAATCATTCGGTAAATGTTCAACCATCAGCCCAGTGCTTTGCACAGGAACAAGGAGGAGACACAGAGATTGAGTTATATGGAGGAGAGAAAAAGATTGGGGTAAAAAAATCCCTAATAATAGTGGGAAGCGAAAAGCAAAACAGAGGAAGAAGAAGAGGAGTGAGAAATGGGGAGAGAAAACAGAGATGGAGGGAAATAAATCTATGTGGGACCCACATAACGTTTTTTTTGACGGAAAATGTTAAGAGGTGGGAGTTTTAAAAGATTTGCATATAAAAGGTGGTAATTTAAAAAAAAAAATTAAGGTGGTAATTTACAAAATGTTGTTTATAAAAGGTGATAATTAACAATTTTTCCTATACTTTATAATGTTCTGATAAAATATATTGAACCCAATTCAATAACATTTTACGTTATTTATACTTCCGTTAAATCATAATATTTGCAAACACCGACTTTTGCACTATCCTTATAGGAAGTATTAATTTTTGGGAGACTGAATAGTAACTCAATTGATGAGCTTTCCTCTTATTCGAAAATATATTGCGATAGGTAGATATCAAACAACTATAGCAACATGTGTGTTTTTTCCTAATTTTGGTTTCCTGTGCTCTTTTCTATTTCTTTTTTGAATTTTGTTTGTCTATTCAATTGTTAACCATCATTAGTAATTGGGCTTTTATTTAGGTAAGCTAATTATTGAGTGTAATTGCAATTAGCGATTGGTAATTTAGGTGAACTAATTTAATGATCTTTAATAGTAATTAAGTGGGTGAGCTACTTTGTTTTTATCTATATATACAATTTTTATTATACATCAGGTGTACTATGAGCATGGTACAATCAAGGCTATTTTTTGCTCAAATGGCCTTAGGTATATGATGCATAATCTCATATATATATATTAAAACATGTAGGCAATAGTTGCAATTTACCACGTGTCAATATCATCATATCCATGCCATTCTCATATACTTATAAAGAATTTGTCTATGTGAAGTTTTGAATCCACAACTTCGAGTATGGAAGGTGAAGCTCCAACCACTCCTCTATCACACTAATATTGCTTCTTTCATCAAAATTTATGATGGTATTTGAATGAAAATCAAGGGTTAACTCATATTGAAATTTATATTATACACGATACTCCCTCCGTTTTTTAATATGTATATTTAATTTTGCGCGCGGACCAAGGAAAAAGTGCAAAAGTAAGAGAGAAGAATAGTAAAAGTAACGAAAAAGTGAAAATGGTAGAAAGAAAAATAGTAAAAGTAAGGAAAAAGTGAAAAAGATAAAGAGAAGAATAGTAAAAGTAAGGAAAAAGTGAAAAAGGTAAAGAGAAAGGAAAAAAAAGTAGTACAGAAGTGTAATAATTAGGTGGGTCAACCTTCCATTTATGGGAAAAAGGTAGAAGTGTACCAATTTAAAAAACACCCCAAAATGGAAAAATGTACATATTTACAAAACGGAGGGAGTAATACATTGTTTGACACTAAATGACATCAGTTATCTTTAAATACTACTAAATTGCAATGAACTAAATTTTTGGGCATTACTCGGACGAGTTAGTCTTACATGAGACCACCTAATTTTCATTTAAAATTAGACAACATGCCAAGCCCGATACAAAGAAGAAAATGAAGCACCTTTTTATATAAAGTGTTGGGCTCAAGTTAGTCTAATTTTAGAAGTCGTTTGGTTGGAGCTCAATTCCCTTGGAAATACGACTTCCTGGTAATTAGCTAAATGAGTTTATGTTTGGTTAGCAATTAAAGATGGGGGCATGGGAAATGGAACTTCCAAGGAAAATTTTGATTCGTATGGGACATGGAAAATAACTTATCAAAGACGGGGTTGGTGAGTTGAAATTCTCATATCAAGGAAATAAATTCTAATAGATTAACCAAGGGCCTTTTCTCTTCGGCATAATTCAGCTGAACTGAACTGAACTGAATTGAATTGAATTGAATTGAATTAAATTGAATAAATATATAAATAATATTTAAACAATAATAATATGAATATTAAATAAAAATTATAATGATAATTAATAAAAATGAATAATTAATAATGAATAATAATAATAGTATTTTGCATATTTTTAAATGATAGTTATAAATAAATAATATTAATAATCATAAATTATTATTAATAATAATAATGATTAATGATTATAATGATAATAGATAACAATTATTTTATAGTCTTTGTATTAATATATTATCCCCAAATATTGAAGGGAAAGTTCTACCGTACGACAATTAGGCTTGCTTTGTTATATGGCACCGAATGTTGGGCGGTGAAACAATGTCACGTTCATAAGATGAACGTGGCGGAGATGGGTATGTTGCGGTGGATGCGTGGCCACACAAGGAAGGACCGATTAAGAAATGAAGTGATTCTGGGAAAAGTTGGAGTTGCATCCATTGAAGAAAAGATGAGGGAGAATCGGTTAAGATGGTTTGGTCATGTGAAAAGGAGATCAGGTGATGCACCGGTGAGAAGAATTGAATAGTGGAGGAGTAATCAAAATTGTAAGGAGTAGGGGAACACCTAAGATGACTTGGATGAAGGTAATTGAAAGTGATATGAGGCTACTTGGAATTGAGGAGAGCATGACATACACTACAACAATTATAGGGTTTACTGGCATTTTTTTTTGCATCAATTAGATATTTGCTACAATAAGTTAAAAAAAAAACTTAAATGACTGAGGGCCTGTTTTGTTCAGCTTATTTTCAGTTCACTTCAGTTCAGCTCTAATAAGTTCAGTTCAGTTCAGTTCAGCTCAGCTCTAATAAGTTCAGTTCAGTTCAGTTCAACTCCAATAAGTTCAGTGTAGCTCAGTTCAGTTCATCTCTAATAAGTTCAGTTCAGTTCAGCTCCAATAAGTTCAGTTCAGTTCAGTTCAGCTCCATTCATTATTTAACCATTTTGTTTAATATATTATTATTGGTCTAATTTATTTTACTTATTGTTATTGTTATTATTATTATTATTTATATATATTATTTTTTTATTATATCTTTACTCGTTATTATTACTATTATTATTATGTCTGAGCAAAGTTTGGGTTGGTGCGTGGTTTAACCAAATTTCATATCAATATGAGTATTCTAATTTGCAATTGCTGTTTTATTTTACCGACTAAATATTCATTATTACATTATACAAGTAAACTACGAAAAATTAAAAGATATGAAAAGATTACAAAGTTGCTAATAATACTACAGTACTATTTATGGTACAACATTGTCGTTACATTGCATATTAAAGATACTTTGGCGGTTTGTGGTGGGGTTTGGCGTATCTCTATCATAGACCAACCCACCACAAATCGTGGTTTGGTTAGAAGCACAAATCAACCCATGTTTTAAGCTAATTATTATTATAATGGTAATATTAATTTACTTCTTACACATTGTTGTTATTATATCATCATCATCATCAAGTATTAATATATTAATACTAATAATAGTAATTACTCATTATTATTTATTATTATTATAAGTAATTATTATTTATAAAATTAATTTATCATTATTATTATTCATTTATTTATGATATCATTTAATAACATCAAAAATAATACTCCCTCCGTTTCTTTTTGTTTGTCCCATTTACTGTAGCTCTAAATGCCAAGAAAGATGATGTCATATGCATGTGGGTAGGGACAACAAGTAAGGAGTCCACTTATTTTATAATAAATGTGGTGATTAAAGTAGGTGAGAGAAACTTTTAAGGTACATGTGGGACCAAAAAGTGATAAAGTAGGGGTAAATGGGTGAATTTATTATGCCACATAAGGAAAGATGAAAAAGTAGGACAAACAAAAAGAAACGGACAAAAACGGAAAGTAGAACAAACAAAAAGAAACGGAGGGAGTACTATCATTATTTATTTGATATTATTCTAAATTACTCCGTATTAGTTTAACTATTAGTACTTAGAATTATTATTACTTATTATTGAATATTCATAGTAATTATTATTTACTTACTCCCTCCGTCCCATATTAGTTGCAACACTTTCTATATATGGTTGTCCCATATTAGTTGCAATACTTCTATTTTAGACTGGACCCACCAATATTTTATTATATATCACCCAACAAATATACCCCACTCATTTATTGATTTATGTGAAAAACATTAAAATATTACTCCCATACTCTATTAACTTCCTAAAAGTACCACATCACTTTCTATCACATCAACTTTTACAATAAATTAATATAACCTACACCATACTCTATTAACTTCCTAAAACTATGTGCACAAGCTATTGTTGCAACTAATATGGGACGAAGGTAGTATTATTTATATAATTGATACAATTTAATTCAATAATTCAGTTCAGTTCAGTTCAGCTCCAATAAGTTCAATTCAGTTCAGTTCAGCTCTAATAAGTTCAGTTCAGTTCAGTTCAGCTCTAATAAATTCAGTTCAGTTCAGTTCTAATAAGTTCAGTTTAGTTCAGTTCAGTTCAGTTCAGCTCTACTAAGTTCAGTTCAGTTCAGTTCAGCTCTAATAAGTTCAGTTCAGTTTATTTTAGTTCAGCTCTAATAAATTCAGTTCAGTTCAGCTAGAATTAGCCGAATAGAACAGGCCCCTACTGTAGCTATTAAAAATTAATACTAAAACCTATTAAGAAATCGATGCGAAACCTAAACTACCCAATTCCCAATTCAATTAGGCGGCATACTGTACAAATTTTTGGCTCAAAAAATTTAAATCCAGCGCCACCCCAAAATTCACTTTCAATTCACTCCAAAATTCTTGCTGGCTCCAAACTTATTCACCCCGTACATTCATCGACACCTTCCTCCGCCGCGCCACCTTCTCCAAATTTCAATGTAAGGTTGTTTGAGATGGAAGGTTGAGTAGTTAAAATTCACTCTTCTGTTTGTTGTTTTTACATCCGTTTTGTCAATTGCTGGAGAAGATTTTCTGGTTGAAATATCGTTGTTTGTAATTGTTGCTGCCGCCATTGTTATAGCTGAGTTGCTCTTGATTGAGTTCTCTCTTCAGCTGATTTTACAGACAGAGACAAAATTTGTCAATTTTCTTTGCTTTTTTTTCTACGTTTTTGTTAATCTGTATGTGTGAGTATATATAGTTGGCGAATGGTATAGTGTGAACTTCTAAATTTCTAGTTCTTTATATATCACTATTCAATCAATTCTCTCCCTTAATTCTCATCTTTGTCTGAAATGTCCATCTTATTTCTTTGTTCTTCCTCGAATAACCTCTTCTTAATCTTTTCTTTACTCAAGTAAGCTCTTTATTTCTTCTCTAATTTACTCTCTTTTGTGGGTGTTTTTAGTTTATGCAGGTAACATGTTCGACGAATTGGTCTCTTGGTTTTCACCCTTTATTTGCGCTTCCTTGATTTCTTATTGTTAGTTGATCTATTTTATGAGTTGGGTATTTACTGAATTGGGTTAATTCTGAAAGAGATTGGTTGATTTTTGCCCACCTTCAATGTATAGTCTCTTTTGGACATTTGGTTATAACTTGCTAGCTTCTGTCATTAGATAAACTTTAGGGATTTCTTGGATGTCTGTTTAAACTTCTATGTGTCATTTTCTTGTTGATGTTGAATTGTTAATATGCTGTCATATGTAGTTTTCCAAGTCTGCATAAATGGTACCATATCACCTTGCAGGATTGGCTTTTATCGTTGGTGAATGGTATGGTATGAACTTCTAAATTTCTAGTTCTTTTTATACCACTGTAATGGCCTGGCGATGCTTATCTTCCAAATAGTCTGCGAGGTGTGTGAATTTTCCCCAAATCCCGGGACTTAATTGTACCCAATTTTGTACTATGAATAAGGTAAAGTTAGAGTATTAGACTAAACCCCGTAAGTATACCTAATCTTGTACCACGAATAGGGTATCATAGGGTAGAATGTAAGACACTTTAGGGTACGTTCTCTTCACTCAGGTCTAATAAGTTCGGATATAGTGCTAACGTCTTATAAAGTGACTGTGAAAAGAACGCATCTTTAATGAAGGTTCTGCAATAAAATCTTTTTTTCATTTTCAAATAATCAAACATCTAACTGGAAAAATTAAATGAATGACACTTTTGGCATTATTATACTTATAGTTGGTGGTTAGAAGAAAAGGGAAGTCGTGGTGTAGTAACATCCAAGTTTATTCAGCTTCTCCAGCAGAAGATATTTCACTCTTATATGTGAATTGGAGCAATATCATCTGAAAAAAGGATTGTTGTGGTACTGCGTTTTGTCATTTTCCAGTGACTATTATGCGCTTTTGATCTGCGTTTCGTCGCTTAATCTCGTCACTTGCACTCGACACTACAGACTTCAGGTACAATTTTTCTGTAATTCAATCAATTTTCTATGAAGAAATTTGAGATCCAGTTTTAAACTTTGCCCTCTTTTTTGTGTTTGTTTTATTCAACTACTATGCTGAATTTGATGAGTTTTTGCTGGGAACTGCTTTGATTATGCTACTGATTTGTGAAAGTTTTTTAGAAATAAGGATAAATTAGCTAGTTCTTTGAGGCGTCATCAAGGTTAGACATTGATTGATTAGCGATCATGATATGTATGATTTGTTATGTACCATTGATATTATTTAGCATTGTTATATTTTGGTGACTAGATGACATAATCTGCATCTTTAGTGCCTTTTTTGGTTATGAAAATAATTGTGGCTGCCCTTGTGCTATGCCTGAATGCAGAGGTCTAATAGGAAAATGAATGTTGTTGGAGCTACAAATCATGAAATGCAAGAATTGAGGAACCAGGACAAATGTTAAATTGTTTATCGGATATATATCAGTAACGTTATTTTTTGGATTTGTTTTGAGTTTCTGCCATAAATGTAGACTGGAAGAGGAAAGTTATTTCTATAGAAAATATGATACTATTTTAAAATGAATACTTTCCTAGAACATTTAAGTGGGAAAACTAGTTATGTTCATGTACTAGGAAATAGGAATATTAGTTGTTGGTGTCGATACATGTTAAAAAAATTAAGTAAATTGGATTAATGTGAAATCTAACTAAGAACCTTAAGGGGCCTAGTGGTATTTTAATACAATTTTCAGGTCATTTCTGAAGATAGGAGTTGTGAAAACGGTATAAACTTGATCAGAGTCTTGTCTGGCATATGATCTTTTATTTCCATACCCTTTTTTATGTGTGCATGGGCTAACATATAGCTCTTGCATGATAACCTTGTAAACCTTCGGAATTTGATGAATTTAACAAGACTTAGTGATTCACATCGCAGAACTACCGTTACTAGATGTGATTTTGTGTTATGTTAGACTGCCTTTCAGGTTCAATGGCAAAAAGAAGACGTTTAACAAAGGTAAGCGTGCCTACTGGTTCATCTTCTTGTATCATTCCCGACCATACTTCAAGCGAAAGGAATGTACCAATCACTCAAGAATCTTCTCCAGAAAATGAGATTGATGGTTCAACGGAGGTTCATGAGGATTCTGATTCAGCAGAAGCATAAGAAGCACTTGGTATTGAACTAAATTAATATAGATGCACATGATTCTCTACACTATTTTCAATCTATTTCCTATACTAATAGAAACTTCTTGTTTACTAGAAAGGCGTAAAGGACCAACTATTCTTGTAGATAGTTAGAATCAATCACCAGATGAGAAACAGGTCGTTACACTGAACTGTTATGAACAACCTATTGGTGAAGAAGCCTGTCTTTTAGCTAGTTTTTTATGGACCATAGGAAGGAATCCCTAGCTAGCACCACAAGGTTATTCTGATTGGAGACTGGTACCAAAGGAATACAAAACCTTATGCATGAATGAGATAAAGGTTAGTTAGTATTTTTTTATTATTTCAGTCAAGCATATTATGTTGCCAAAATAGCGGTTAGATGATGTTAAATTATTTCGATCTTATTGTTGTGACTAATTTTGATTTTTAGTTGTCTAACGGAAAGTTTACTTGCCTTCGCTTACAATTACGCTTCAGTTTTCCACGTAGAGGAGAAAAATTTATTCTTCAATCTCTGGAAAAAAGTGTAAATGATTTTAGAGGCGAACTTAGAGACGAATATTATGAGCCTCACAAGTATAGCCGGAACTATTTAGTGGTGTGCCTAATGATCAATGGTTGGATCTTCTTACCTATTGGGATAATGAAAAGACCAAGGTATGTTGATTCATACGGCTATGCTCCAATGTACATGTTCCCCTGTTATTTCATATTGCTATTTACTGCTCGATCTGCACTTGCTAAGAGGCCATCTCTTTTGGGCCCTTGATATTTAGTGGAACTTCTGCAAATTGGCTAACTTTATTTGTCTATATAATTTGGAACTGATTTAATAGAAAGACCAAGTTGCAGCAGCTTTGTAGTGCAGTTCTTGATAGAAGCCATCTGATGGAGCAGCTTTATTCTTGATGTTTATGGTTTTGTTAGCACTGGACGATGTACTTAAAGATTCTTGGCTTGTAATTGCTTGTAAAATTGTGTCTCTATGAGAAATAAAGCGTAGAAAAGCTTAGATCAAATAAGGACTGATAGAAACGGTACATATAACTGAAGATGTGAAACTGTCAGTACAATCCTTTCGGTGTTTCTCCCTTGTTTGTTGTGGCTGTTGGTGTGCTTTTGTTGAACAATCCTAGTACAAGTTTGTTAAATTGTATTTTAGAAAAAGAGTATTAGAACAAGAATGTTAAATTTGACTGGCATCATATACTCAAGTATGTGCATTCTAGGAAAATTAATCATAGATGATACTTTGCTTGTTCGTGAATACATCTATTGTTGATTGCCTTTCTAATGTTGTCAGAGGCGTGCAAATACGAATAGGAATAACCAAAAGGAATTGTAAATGCCTCATTGTGCTCGAAGGAAGAGTTTTGCTCTTTTAATAGGCATAAAATGAAATTGTATTTCAATATTATTTAGCATTTCTTTTCTTTGTTATTGGCAGGTACTACTATAGGGTTGGAAAAGAGGCCAGTAGCAGGTTTTTGGTGAACATATGAAGCTGTTTGGAAAATATTTTTTGCTTTATAAGTAACATTTGGTTTATAAGTAACATTTGGTTTGCACTTAACTACTTATATGATTGTGGAGATAGTAGACTCCCTTTGATATAAGGATGTCAATGTAAATTTTTCTAAGTTTGAAGTTATCATATTATATATTTGATGACAATATTAGACTCGATCTCTTTAATGTCTTCGAAATTATTAGCGAGGCAAATAAGACACTTGTGCACATTTTTGTATCGACAATATGATGAGATTATTATCTATAATTCATAGTAATTAAAGTGGCAATTGTAATCGAAACAAGAATAGTGGTCATTTGTTGATAGTCTCTTTAGAGGCAATTGTAATTGACACAATAGAATAAAAGAATGACAATTACTTTTTTTGTGGCAATTGTAATCGACACAATAGTAATTAGAAAGATAAATCATTGTCTTTTGTAGCAATTACAATCGCCGCCTATTGAAAATAGTGTCGATTACAATTGATGCTGAAGCTAAATGGAGGTAAATCAAAAGAGGGAATTAGTGATGATTATAATCGCCACAATAATCGCTGGTATAGATACTACCCTTTCGCGGCAATTATTTTGGCCTACCCCAGCGATTGTGAAAATCGCTTCCATATGCTATAGAGACAATGGATCTCGTGACTAGGGGTGTTAATGAGCCGAGCCCGAGCTTGGGGTGGCTCAAGCTTGACTCGTTATACTTTGCTCAAACTCGAGCCGAATCTCGAGCTTTTTCGAGCTTAGATTATTAAGTCTAAGTTACACAAAACTCGACTTGGGTGCAAAAATTATAACAAAATAAAGTATATTTACAAGATATAATATATTATAACTAAGTTTATTTATTTTTCGTAGATTTATTAAAAATATTCTACTAATATTTAAGGTCACTATGTTAAAAAATATATTTTAAAAAATATTCCGAGCCTGTTCACGAACTTCTCGAGCCAAACATGGTTTTGCTCGGCTTGTGAAAATTTCGAGCCGAACTCGAGCAGCTCGCGAACAGCCTAAGCTCATTAACACCCTGCTCGTGGCGAATAGTGATTTGATCCTAAAGATTTTCGCGGCCAATATATTCCCAGCGAAAGACCAATATAATCGCCACGAAAGCTACTTTTTGTTGTAGCGACATTGGATAGAAGTGGGTGGAGGGGCAGTATCCATGTGGAGGAAGGGGTGTGATTACTGCATTTATTTGTTTTTCTCAATTGTTGTTGGATCACAAGGAGACACTCAAGAAAGGGGGGTTGAGTTGAGTGTGGTATTTTCTAAATATTATCGAACTTTCTTTCGAGATCTCAGAGACCTTCTCTGAGCTTTTGAGTTGCGTATATGAATATTGTTAATTCGATAAGAATTTCTAGAATAGTAAATAGAAAGGCAGTAATAAAGAGACGAGACAAGCAATTTTACCGTGGTTCAATCTCACCTCTGAGATCTACGTCCACCCTACCTTTTCTTTTATTAATTGAATCACAAAATACCAAACTCTTGATACAACTTGATTCCCTCACTACTAACCCTAGTAGTGCCCCCCAACACTTAACCCTAAGTGTTGCTAATTGAATTAGATTTATACTCAAACCAACCCAACACTCTCTATAATAAGAAAATTACAGAAAGATTTTAGTCCTCTAAAATCATGCTTCTTGATAAGCTAATGAGGAAAGTTACGATCTAAAACTGTTTCCAGCTATATAACAGCTCAGTGCCATGCTCAGTGCCTTGCTCAGTGCCACTGTAGACAAATATATCTTCCAAAAAATCCGGGCCATAATCTTTGATCTTCTATCTTTTCCAAACTCGTCTTATATCTTTTCCAAAGCTGATCTTCATGTATCATTGGAGATTTTGCTAGAGGATAAAATCTTTTTAGAATAAATCATTTTATCTTTGACATAAAAAAAGATAATATTTTCCAAAACTAATCACATAATCAGTTTTAGAAAACTATCTTTATTTATATACAAAATCTTTATTTCAAGAAACAGATTTTTATGAAAAATAATATTAACATGATTACTTCATTTCTTAATTCTAAGAGAATAAGTAATTATGCTAAAATTATTTTCATACTTTGTTTAAATATCCAATTGTCAAAAACTCCAATGACTTTGTTGCTCGATCATAATTATTTCACTGACACAAACCCAAAACATGTTAATAACATACATGTGTTTGTCATCATCAAAATAAACATGGACAAAGTGTCCCAACAAATTCCCCCTTTTTGATGATGACAAACACATAATAGTTCCCCCTCAACATAAGCAAATATTACATTGGCAAACATGATACGATTTCATGAGAATGAACATCTAGCATTAACATAGTGCTATATACCAAATCTTCCCCCTTTTTGGCATTATCAAAAAGGAGGCATAAAAATCCATAGTATCATAGTTCGAAGTCAATTGTCCACGCAAAATAGTAGCTCAAGCAAAAATCAATCTAGTGATGCTGGTGCTACGTCAAGATTCAATTCACAATCCAAAGTTTTGAAGCAAGAACTAATCCAACTCACAATCCGAAACTATGAAGCAAGAGTTAATCCAATTCACAATTCAAAGTTATGGATCATAAGGTAAAAGTGAAGAATTATGGTAGGATAAAGAAATAAGGTAAGCAAGCTTAAATTATTTGGAATGGAGATATGCTCAACAAGTGCTCAAACCTTATTCACCTTTTTGACATCATCACGCATAGATTTTGGAACTTTCTTCACTTCAGCACTGTATATGTTACTGTGCCACTGGACAATCTCTTTCCTTCAAAGATAGCTTTGCTTCGTATATTCAATAATCCAAATACATGGTAATCACAACTCTTTTCATCATCTCATAATTAAACTCTAATATGAATTGTCTCATCTCTTTCCTTTTATATATATATGTTTTTTTTTATAAGGAGATGTAGACTATATAGAAATCATAGAGTCAATTAATGAGAACCAACAAAGAATATTAACTTGTGAAACGTGATCTTATCTTCTTTCAAATTATGTCCATGCCACTGTGCCTTGTACTGTGCCCCACTGATTTCTTTCTTTCACTTATAGAATTTCATTGCCGACCTCTTCAAGTTCCCCCTCAACTCATGACATCTTCTTTCACCATTTTTACAGAATGTCTTTGCCCCGAACATAATCATGAATCAAGGTTGAAAGCACTTGTTGTTTGGAGCAATAGGGGATGAAAACGAGGATGTAATGGGGAATTAAATGAAGAATAAGTAAAGAAGAAATAATAAGGCCAAATGTCAAACTCAAAATAAGCAAATCAAAATATCGGGCTAAAGATCAAGCTTGCCATAGAAAAGTGAATTAACATTTCATAGCTCAATAGTTCAGCAACTTAGGATAATTTCGCTCAATACTTTGGCAACTTAGAATCAAGACATCAGGACAACATCATTAGACCTTGCGAGTCCTAAATCACAATTGAAAGACTCTTTCACAAATTTTCACATGGATAAATATTATAGACTCCGATTCAACACATCTATGAGAGAAGATAAGGCATATAACACAAATCAATTGCTAGAAATATATCTCAAAGCCAATAAATTCACCCTTTTAATGATTGAGTTAGGACTATTTCCCCAAACACATTAGGACTATTTCCTAGGAAATTGAAAAGGGAAATAATTTTCCATGAAATACAACTTCTCATAGGAATCATTTCTCGCGCGAACCAAACAAACTCTTAATATAAAGTTAAACCACCTCTTATAATAACTTTTGTACCCGGACCTAATAGTAGTTTCTATTAATGATTGAGTATTCGAACCTATATTATTGAATTCCAATATCTGCTATTGTCTCGAACTAATTTTTAATAAATCTTCTATACATCGTTTTTACTAATCAATGGATCTGTTGGTAATTGGTATCCATGGCCATCTCTTGGGAGACCAAAGGTCGATCCTCCTAAGCAACTCTTAGGAGCTAGTGTGGAGGGATCTTAAATTGAAGAGTAGGACCTCAACAAAAGATTCAGGTTATTCCCGTGTTTATTACTGAGTTAAGGCTATATTTAGGTATAGATATTTGGTATTTTTCACCTTTTAGGTACTCACTTATTTATTTTTTTCCCACCATTTCAGTACTCAATTACTAAAATGTGTTAATTAATTGTTAAAAAGTTAATACTTTGAGTAAAAAAGATAACTCCTTAATTTAATATGTAACGCTATTGAATAAACTTTTTTATTGAATTAAGAAGATACTAGCACAGGCGTGTTTCAATAATGTCGTTCGTAAACTTAGGGCCCGTTCGGTGTCACTGTAGTATTCTGTTTTTTGGTTTTTTGATTTTCAAAGTCATATGATATATGTCATATAATGAATAAAAAATTAGTCAAATTTATTGGGAACATGATGATTTTGAAAACCGACAACTAAAAAGTGAAAACCACTTTTTCTGGTTTCGTGTTTTTAGTTTTTCGTTTTTAAAAAAACTAAAAACAAAAACCGATAACGAACAGGCCCTTAACTTAGAGCATAGTGGTCATTTAAACAGTGATTTGATTTTTTTATCCTTTATCAGCTAGCTACCTTTCCAATAACTTGTGCTTTTCAAGTAAGAAGTTTTAGAACTTGTTTTATTTACAACATATGCGAGATCAGAACCTCCAACCATAACAACACAACAAAGGAGATAACTAAACCATATTTTTGGATATGTATGTCTGGGAAAAAAATTCTTGTTATACTTGAACTTTATTTCGGCATTCAATTTGTCATATACAGTGTAATTTTTTAAGGAGAAATATGTTACGTATGGAGTAATTTTTCTTGGAGGATTCTGGTCCATGTACATAGTAATTTTTCTTGAAAGATTTTGGTCTGTTAAACGGTATTGACAACATAGCATGAAGGGAAACTAAATTAGCTCAAGGGAAACTAATATGGAGACTACCAAAAGTATGTTTTCTTGTACCTCTAGAGATATGGAAATAACCATACTGATCTTCTTCAACTGCAAGGGCCGTGCAATTAGCTCAGGCAAAATTTTAGATTTTTTTTTAAAAAGTTTAATTTATGCATTTTTTTTAAAAAAAAGAAAATAAAGTATGGTTAAAGGTGAGTAAAATGTGGTTAACTAACAAAAAAATACTCAACAAGTACCTAAAAGGTGAAAAACAATAAGCGAGTACCTAAAAGGTGAAACATATCAAATGTTAGTACCTAAATATAGGCTTAACTCGTTTATTGCTCTCTGCTTATCGGTAAGATCTATGGCTTTTTACTTGGCCCAAGAAAAAAGTTCTTAAAAGGGTTTATGACTTATGGTATACTCCCTTCATTCCATATATTAACCGCAATATTAATTTGTGCACATAGTTTTAGATTTTTTTTGACGGATAGGATTAGAAATTTATTATAGCATGGCATAGATTATATGAAATTATTGTAAAAGTTAATGTCATAAAAAGTAATATGGTATTTTTACGAAGTTAATAGAGTAGGGGGAGTAATATTTTAATATTTTCACATAAATCAATGAATGGGTGGTGTATATTAGTTGGGTGATATATAATAAAATATTAGTGAGTACATGCCTAAAATAGATATGACAATTAATATAAGACAACCATATATGAAAACTATTGCAATTAGGATGGGACAGACAGAGTATATAACATTAAAGGTTATATAAGGATTAATTATACTTCCTCCGTTTCTTTTTGTTTATCCCATTTACTGTAGATCCAAATGCCAAGAAAGATGATGTCATGTGCATGTGGTGGGGACAACAAGTAAGGAGTCCACTTATTTTACAATAAATGTGGTAGCTAAAGTAGGTGAGAGAAACTTTTAAGGTACATGTGGGACCAAAAAGTGATAAAGTAGGGGTAGATGGGTGATATAATTTTGTCATATAAGAAAAGATGAAAAAGTAGGACAAACAAAAAGAAACGGACAAAAACGGAAAGTAGGACAAACAAAAAGAAACGGAGGGAGTATTTCTTAAAATGATATTAAGTTGGGAATTTATGCCAAAATCACGTGAAATTGGTCTTATTGATGCTTATTTGAGCTGCTTTTATATGACTGGTAAGGGATGCGGGTGTTGAACGGAGAGGCAGGACGCCCTCGCCGCTCAATCTTTCCTCTTTTGATTTCTTATACTTCCTTCGTTTCTTTTTAATTCAACAATTGTCAAAAATGAAAATATCAAATTAATTGCAACAAATGTTTTATTTCCCTTTTAACAAGACATTTCTTTCTATCTCTCTCTTTATCACATGCCCCACTTTCTCTCTCCATCCCTTTTACACTCACACCATTGCGAGTCTACCCAATTGAGTTAGTTGCAATTTAGAAGAAACGGAGGAAGTACATAACTTAAGGATACATATATCACTCTCCTTAAAAAATACTCAAAGAAAAAGAGATTTAAAATAAGGAAAGTGTGAAAATGGTAGAAATAAGGAAAGTAAAAGTGAGAGTCACATGCTCAAATACTTTAATTAGGTAAATCAACTCAACATTTATGAAAAATTCATACGTCTCAATTAAAATGGATCCCTAAATGAAAAAAATGTGTCAATACAAAATATTATGAAGGAAGTATAATGTTACTAATTCACTGGTGCCCCACATAATCTTAATCTCTTTTTTTCTATAATATACTTCTAACAAGTACTATAACAGCTTGACTTTTACTTTTTATCAATGCATGACTTTGACCATTAATATCTCTAATTATAGATTAATAATATTTATATACCTTTGGTATCTTTTGATTTATGTATTGAAACTTAAGACTAATCTAACAACATTTGATCAACAAAAACTTTTAAATGTATATAAGTAAATAATGCGGTAAAAAGTAATAGGAAAAATTGCCTAGAATAATGCAACCTTTTGGCGATTCGCAAATAATAATGCAACCTTTCGATTATTCTGGAATAATGTAACCTTTATACCCCATATATTTTAAATAGGACAAATAATCGGTTACCTGAATAATTGGTAATTTTTATTTAAAACATTAAATTTTAATTAATATATTAATATAAATTTTTTTAAAAAAATTCCCCCCACCCCACACCCCTGCTGCTATCAGCACCCCCCCCCAAACACCCCTGCTGCTATATCAGCCACCCCACCCCACCCCCAACACCCCTGCTGCTATCAGCACCCCCCAAACACCCCTGCTGCTATATCAGCCCCCCCCACCCCAAACCCCCAACACCCCTGCTGCTATCAGCCCCCCCCGCGCTGCTGTCATCCCCCACCCCCGTTATCAAATCCCTGGCCGCTTCTATCAACCCCCACCCCCATGTTTGGCTCGTCGGCGGCGGCGTATTAGTGGTTTCGTGCGTGGAGGTGCTCGTCTGGGTGTGGTGGCTTGTCGTCGGCGTCTGGATGGAATGACTCGGCGGCGGCGGCGCTCTGGGTGGTGTGACTCGTCGGCGCCGGCACTCTGGGAGCCGGTGGTGTCGTGGCTGGGGGGAGGGAAGAGGGGTGGGGTGGCTCCGGTGGTAGCTTGAAGAGGGAGGATTTTTTTTTATATAATTTTTTTTAAAAAAATTATTTATGATAACCAATAGGTGAATGACACGTGTGTTATTTAACCTATTCTTTAGGTTGAATTCGGTTTTACCCCATTTATTTTAAATGGGGTATAAAGGTTGCATTATTCCAGAATAATCGAAAGGTTGCATTATTATTTGGGAAGCGCCAAAAGGTTGCATTATTCTAGACAATTTTCCAAAGTAATATATGAATAGCAAATTGTTGCACTTATTTAGAAAACGAAGAAGCGAAGAGTTGGTCCTATAAGAGATTACCTACCTTTAATTTATAACTAGTCAATGACCCAAGATTAATATTAAAAAGAGATCGGGTCAACTTTATGAAATATAATGACTACTTTAATGTAAGTATTTAGTAATCAGTTTATTTATTTAGTGACCAGTTTAATATATTTTATAATTAAAATTTTTAATCTATTTAGTGACTAGTTTCATCGATTCGGTGTGTAATATTGTCACTCATAGAAGGAGGATGCAGAACATAGTAAACAGAGACGAAGAAACTAAAACGAATCTGGTGGATGTCGCTTAAGCGAAAATCATGAAATTACCCCTGAGTTTTCTCAAATGCGAGATAGGCCTTTCAACGACCAATTGACCAAATTGGTACCCTCGATCAACGACAATTGGGTAAAAAAAACTCGCTCTGATGACAAATTGTTAATAAAAACTAAGCTCCGGCGACATTTAGGCCATTTTTTATATAATTTTTCGATTTGATCAAAAAGTGTACTTTACAGATTTTATTTCGAATCGGGTAAATAGTGTGTAGTGACAAGAGAAGTTGATTAGATAAAAGCACGAAAAATCTATATAAAAGGCATGTAAATACACGCATTAGATGTTGATCAAGCTGAAACATTATAGAATATATGGCCTAAATGTTGCTAGGATCCCATTTTATTTACCAAATGGTTGTCGAAACGCATCTTATTTATTCGAATTTCGCTTGTGCTTGATTTTTTTTTACCAACTTGTCGCTGGAAAACTTTTTTACCAGCTTGTCGCTGGAGCCATTTTTTACCATATTATTGTTAAGGATCACTTTTTTAACCAATTTGGTGATTAGGCCACCCTTCACCTTTCAATTGCAATACCTAACCCCTACAACACTTTTATTTATCATTCTCTACGGTTCTTGTTGTGAGATTGATATAGTTCCACACTTCCACATCTTCATCTATCTTCTGGCATTCTGCTTTCCCATCTTCATCTATCTTCTTACAGATTCCCATCTTCTTGTGTTTTTACTTTTGCTTTCATGTAATTATTAATTACAATAAACTAGATTAAGTAGGTCTGAATGTACAATTGTTGACCATAGCTTGATATCTTGTATGGACAAAAATGGTCACTAAGACTTATTGCATTTTTCTAGAATTTGCTAATCTATTCGATTTTTTATTGAAAAATTTGTGAAAAACTACTACAAAGTTTACACTTTTTGAAAAAAACCACCAATCACTTTTTTTTTGAATTTAACTACTATAACTTTGCAAAATTTTGTGAAGCACCACCCTATAACAAAAAAAATGTTAAGTTTTGCATTGGGTGGTGAACTTAAGGGTTATAGTTTCCATCAAAAGGTGGTGCTTCACAAAATTTTGCAAAGTTATAGTAGTTAAATAAATAAAAAGTACTTGATGGTTTTTTGCAAAAAGTGTAAAGTTTGTAGTAGTTTTTCACAAATTTCCCCGTTAAAAGGTGGTGCCTCACAAAATTTTGCGAAGTTATAGTAGTTATATTAAAAAAAAAGTAACTAGTGGTTTTTTTTTTCAAAACGTATAAAGTTTATAGTGATTTTTTTTACAAATATTCCTTTTTTTTATTGTAATGGTCTTTGTTGTCGGTGATAATTTGATAAACCAACCGAAGTTCGAAACCCTCTCTTTCTTTAAATTGGATATTGTTATTATTTATGTCAATTTTCATCAAAGGAGGCGATTAAAAGTGCAAAGATTGTCGTGGTGAATTTCTAAACTCTCTTTTTCTTGAAATTGGATATTGTTATTATATACTTACTCCGTTTCTAAATAAGTGGAACATAGAGAAAGTGGGGGAAATCCAAGAAGGTTTGATAGAGAATGTTGGGGACCACAATTTAAAGAGAAAGGGTACTTTAACTAAATAAACAATTAGATATATATTGTTTGAGTGAGGGTAATCATGTAACTTTATCATTTAAAATGTCCTATTTTTAGTTTGGTGTCACTTATTGTGACATTTCCATATTAGAAAAGTGTGTCACTTATTTAGAAACGGAGGAAGTATGTTAAATGTCAACAACAAATACAATAACAAGAATTAAGTTGAACAAACAGTAAGAATGGATGTGTATTCATCTTTATCATGAAGATACTCACGTAAAGCTATGCCAATATATCACGCCAGAATAAATTGAGAACATCGATATTGGTGTTTTTTTCTTAATAGCAGCTAGAGAGTTTATAAATGAGCCACTCTCCTATTTATACCCTAAACCTAGGGTTTAACCTCATCTCCATTTTCAAACGAGTTAATTCCATCTTCTCCGTAACAACTTCCGCAATATCCTAACCACTTGCTTCCACATCCCCTATCTTCAACGAGGTGATTGCACCTGCTAAGTTTTGTTCCTGTTGGCAATTACATATGTTTCTGTCCAAAAGTGTTGTACCTCTTTCCGGCAGATATGAGCGGTCCGAGTCCGAGCTTCGGCGAAGAACCTGCACATGAACCCCAAACCCCCTGGGGTGTCCCGAGGACGGGCTCTCCGACGCTCAAGTCAGTACTCAGTTTAGATATAGAGAGTGTGGATGTAGGGAGAGAGAATGGATTCTGGGATCCCCTTACCTTAGCCCCATGAGGGGTTTACATAGTGAAGTGAGCGTGGGCCTTGTGTCATTTGGGCCTTGGGCCGTATATTCGGGAGAGGGTATTTATATCCATACAATTTGCCCCCCTAGTTCGAGTGATAATCGTTCATTGAACTTGAACTATATTGGGCTTATTCACTTGGTTCCTCATGGTCTTAGACATGTATGTCTTCATGATGACCTTTGCGCGTGATCGAGTTTCTGATGTGAGATATAGCCTCCTTAGTCAGAGAGCTTGCTTCAATGAGCTAAGGTGTATCATCCTCTAATTGAGGATTTTCTCATGTAATAAGAGACGCAGCTTCCTTTGCTTAGGAGTCTACTCTGATAATCTGCCGTGTAGCATCCTCTAATGAAGGTCTGCTCACGTGGTCTGCAATGTTGCTTCACCAATCTGAGAGTCTGTTCTGATGAGCAAGAATGTAGCGTCGTTTAGAGCCTCTGCTAGTTTTGTATTTTTTGCGTTTTTTTTTGAGTAGTTTTTGAAAGAAAATATGCTATTTATTTGCTACTTTCTTCCTCATACCCTACGTATCCTTGCCCCCCAGTCTGTCTGCTTTGCTTGCAGTAGAGGAGGCAGACTGAGATTAGAATACTATAGACAAGTCCGCAATAACGATGATACGTGGACATGTAATGATGATGAGCAGGATCCTTCGTCTGAAGCGAGGATCTGCTATAATAATAAGGAGCAGGATCCTCTGTCTGAAGCGATGATTTGCTAATGATAAGGAGAAGGATCCTCTGTCTGAAGTGAGGATCTGCTAATGATAATAATGGCAGAGCCCTCTGTGTGAGATGGGGTCTGCAGTAATGATAAGGAGCAGGATCCTTTGTCTGAAGCGAGGATCTGCTAATGATAATAATGGCAGAGCCCTCTGTGTGAGATGGGGTCTGCAATAATGATAAGGAGCAGGATCCTCTGTCTGAAGCGAGGATCTGCTATGATAATAAAGAGCATGATCCTCTGCCTGAGGTGAGGATCTGCTATAATAATAAAGAGCATGATCCTCTGTCTGAAGCGAGGCTCTGCTATGATAATAAAGAGCATGATCAAGGTTAGCCCTCTTCGGGTCTGATCACTCGCGCCTGCAGCATGCGCCCTTTTTTCGGGGTGCACTTGGTCCTTATTTTGAACTCTCCTATCCCCGTCAACCTTGGGTGTCTGTGACTTATCCTCACTGCTTTCTGGACCTTGGTCCTGCAGAACTTGGGGATAGAGGTCTATGACATCGCTAAGTCAAGCCGACAACCGATTCACTCCACTGGCCTCGGGGCTCTGGTGGGTATTTAATCTTACGGTCGACCCCCTTTTTGTGCAGACAGTCTCTGCGCTCCGAGGACCTCTTCGGTCTCTGCTCTGGCTCAAACCCTGTTCTGCTCTGCCAGCCTGGGGGTTTTTCCCCTCTTAGTCTTCCAGTGGTTAATATATTTGGTGCTATGATAACGGAGAGCACGATCCTCCCCGTGAAGCAAGGATCCGCTATAATAATAAGCATGATCCTCTATCTGAGGTAAGAATCTGTTGTAATAATAATGATAAGCAAGGATTTGTTGTAATAATAATGGGCATGATCCTCTGTTTGAGGTGAGGATCTTCTGTAATAACAATGAGCACGATCCTCTGTCTAAGGCGAGAATCTGCTGTAATAATAATGAGCACGATCCTCCGTCTAAGGCGAGAATCTGCTGTAATAATAATGGGCAGGATCCTCTGTCTGAGGTGAGGATCTGCTAATGATGATGGCAGAGCTCTCTGAGACGGTGCTCTACGATAATAAAAGGAGCAGGATCCTCTGTTTGAAGTGAGAATCTACTATTATAATAATGAGCAAGATTCTCTGTCTGAAGCGAGGATTCGATGTAATGATAATGAGCATGATCCTCTGAGGATCTGCTAATAATAATAATGGGCATAATCCTCTGTCTGAAGCGAGGATCTGCTAATAATGACGGTAAAGAACTTAGCTCTTCGCTTAAGTCCTTCGCTCTGCTTTTTCAGCATAGTTCGATTCGTAACTATACTTAGCTCTTTGCTTAAGTATTTCACTCTGCTTCTTCAACGGAGCTCTCTGCTTCTTCAGCAGAGTTCGATTCGTAACTATACTTAGCTCTTCGCTTAAGTATTTCACTTTGCTTCTTCAGCGGAGCTCTCTGCTTCTTCAGTAGAGTTCGATTCGTAACTATACTTAGCTCTTCGCTTAAGTATTTCACTCTGCTTCTTCAGCGGGGCTCTCTACTTCTTCAGCAGAGTTCGATTCGTAACTATACTTAGCTCTTCGTTTAAGTATTTCACTCTGCTTCTTCAGCAGAGCTCGGTTTGTAACATAACTCAGCTCTTCGCTTAAGTCTTTCCAGCGGCTTAGTAGCTCGCTGGAGTCTTCAATAATATATGTCTTTCCAGCGGCTTAATGACTCACTGGAGTCTTCAATAAATATAAGAGGCATGATCCTCTGTCTGAAGTGAGGATCTGCAATAATGATAATGGCAGAGCCTTCTATCTGAGATGAGGTCTGCAATAATAATAAGGAGCAAGATCCTATGTCTGAAGCGAGGATCTGCTATCATAATGGTGGCAGAGTCCTCTGTCTGAGATGAGGTTTGCAATAATAATAACGTAATACCTTTTCAACAGGTTTAAGCATGCTAGAGTCTTTGATAAGATGTGTCTGCAATAATAACAGAATATATCTTTTCAGCGGCTTAATAGCCTGCTGAAGCCTTCAATAATATGTGCAGACTCAAAAAATAGGTGCTTTCATAATCAAGCACTACAATGAATATTACATTTCGAATCAAGTTGGGTCACAGATACTCATTTGCCCCCCATTCTTAAGCTAGATTGGAGGTCAATTGAAGAGTAGTATATTCCTAAACAGGCATATATAAAGGTCGAAAGACGGCATTTGATCATGTCATAAAATTAAGTGCATTGAATGTTGGCACCTCTTCAGATAATCATTCACAAATAATCAATGTTTGAGGTTTTTAATATACAGTAAGTGCAACATCTATCATGATATTCAATCTAATTTTGCGTCAAAAATAAGCAAAATTGATTTCAATAATAGTGGAGGTGGGGCACTTAGCTTGCTGTTATTTAGCCGAGTCTGCTCAAATAGCATATAGAATACCAGATTTCAGGTTGGTAGGCCTCTGCTCTGTTTGATGCAGACCAGGGTGCGGAAAATCCGGAGTTTGCTCTGTCCAGTGCTTCTCGCTGTGGACTGCTCTACGCTTGCTTCCAATGCCTATCTGAAGTTTGCAGATCAAGAAATATCGTCTTCAGATTGGTGCAGATTGGTTGCATTGCTACAGATAAGAAGTCTGCTTAGGTCAGGTCTAAACTGTTGTTTATATGATGTTGCAGACTCTGGTGTTGCAGGTTCCCATGCTAATTTCGCATATTCATCTTCGCTCAATTTGACAGAGCTATGAGTTTCGGGTCTGCCCTTTGTTGTCTGCAAGTGGGGTCTACTCTGCTCTGCGTGCTTCGCTCGCAGAGTGAGGCAATTTTGCTCTGATCAGCTTTCCTTTAGGCCATTCTGCTCTGTCTGCAATTTTGGCTCGCACAACCTGCCCTTCTCTGCCAATATCTAAGGTATGCATTTCAGGCCTGCCAATATCTAAGGTCTGCAGTTTGCATTCGCCCATTTGGAGCTTGCTAGGCGAGTCTGCAATTGGCTCCATGTGGTCTGGTTGCTTCGTTTGAGTCTGCCCATATCAGCCCGCACCTCCATTTTATTTGTTAGGTGTCGTGAAATTCACTCTTCCTTATGACATTCTGGGCTCAGAATACATGCTGCCATGTTCTACTAGGCTGATGAAGGTTGCAGGTCTGTGCTTTCAGATGTCTGATCAATCTCAGATTACTTGGTTCTGTCTGCCTAGGGTTTTGCACGCTGACTTCGTTTGTGCATTTTCTCAAACACTATCCACACCAAAAAAAGGGAGATTTTGCTTGTGTCCAAGCCCCAATTTCACGAATCATATAGAAGAGTGTTTAATTATCAGCTCAAATCATCAAATCTCAACAACATCTCAACATTTTTAGAGAAAATTTAATCATAAATAACTAGCGTGAGTGGGGAGACTTAGCTTGTTTTTATGCCATAATCAAGAGGTCTGATGCTTTTTCTTTTGCCTTTGTACCGCTTGACTTGTTCTTCCCATCAGCTGAATGTGAACGTTTGGTTGATGTGCTGAGTAAATTGCAAATAAGTGTTTCAAATGACATCATCTTCTCAAGTCAAACTTCATTTTCCTCTACTGCCATCCTCTAAATGGGAATGTGCTTTTGTCTTGTATCCTCTTGCAAGGTTGACCGCATGTGTTGATTTTGTTGCTATGGCAAATAGCAAATTCATTAGCCAAGATGCGCAGCACATGACCATTATCCACTAGTGAAAATCTTTCAACTTATCTAGTGATATATCCACTCAATCAATGCGCAGCACAAGGTGTCTCTCCAAACACATATTTGTTGTGTAATTGCCAATTTGGAGTCAACGCAAACTTGATATTTTGTGAAATAAAACTGCCACCACGAATCTCAGTATTGAAGAAAACTTGTAGTTTGTAGATCTTGTAAATTTTGGTCTAAATTAGAGTATCTCATACCATAGAATAGCTGTTTGAGCAATGTAGCCAAGGAAATTTTGGGTTTCCATGGGCGTTTTTTCTCTTCCCCTCCTTCTAGCGCCAAATTATTTCTGTCCAAAAGTGTTGTACCTCTTTCCGGCAGATATGAGCGGTCCGAGTCCGAGCTCTGGCGAAGAACCTGCACATGAACCCCAAAACCCCGGGGTGTCCCGAGGACGGGCTCTCCGACGCTCAAGTCAGTACTCATTTTAGATAGAGAGAGTGTGGATGTAGGGAGAGAGAATGGATTCTGGGATCCCTTTACCTTAGCCCCATGAGGGGTTTATATAGTGAAGTGAGCGTGGGCCTTGTGTCATTTGAGCCTTGGGCCGTATATTCGGGAGAGGGTATTTATACCCATACAACATAAATAGCGTGTATTTACGGATAAATAGTTATATGCTCTTAACAATCATTTAGATATTGTTATATGCTATTTTCGATTCATCTCTTTAATTTTCTCAAATTGTATTTTTACTTTTGTTTTCATTTAATAACTAATTACACTCGACCAAGTAGAAAAGAAACCGTTCAAGAACGAAGTTGAGAAGGAGATTGATATGTATAAAGTTTGTACTATGTATTTTAGATTTTTTAAATTCTTAAAAATTATAATTCAATACCATAATATGAAAAAAAATTGAAAAATTCTATATGACAGCCTCTTATTTTGTAAAATTTTATGTAAAGGAAACAAAAAACCTTTATCATCTAAATTGATATTATGGTATTGTTTATTTCATCTAGGACATAATTAACTAATATCAAGACTAACCCATTATTAATTGACTTATTTTCATACTTGAAATAGTTAATTATTGAGCAATCCATGTAACTCTACCCAATCGTTTCCTCACCTTCCTCCCTCTCTGCCAGTCATATTGACCAAAATCACAACAATCTTCAAATTAAGCCCTCTAAGCTACAAAAATTACTAAAAGAGACGGTCTAATTTTAATATAAAAGTAAACATATAATTACCAAACGGATTGAACTAGTCACTAAAAGAAAGCAAACTAGCAACTATTGGACTAAATCTGTTTTTAATATTGGGCTTGTCATTACTTAATTTTAATTTAAAAGTAGTCGATCTCTTATAAAACTAACCATCCAAGCTATTTATCAACTTCTCAATAACCCAATATTCTTCCATTGCTTTGCCACATTGCCGATAAACCTAATTCTCACCAGTATACTCATATCACTCCTCTTCCCAACATTGTCATCATAATGAAGCTTTTCGCCTATACCTTAGAGAGTGTTTGGTAAGTGGGAATTGGAAGGGGGAAAGAGAATATTAATTCCAATGGGTGGCAATTCCCATGTTTGGTACATGAGAATGAGATTTAGAAAGGGGCATGGGAATGGGAATAGAAGCCTTCTATTCCCATTATTTCATTACCTCCTTGGGGTAGGTAATAGAGATGGGAATAGAAAAATATAATGAATTGACTAAAATGCCATTAATGAGATGGAAAAAGAATGATATTTACAATGGTGTTTTTGTAATTGTTTTAATCTACAACAATTAAGCCTTGTTCTCAAAATGATTTGGGATCGGCTAAAATGAATTGTCATCTGAAACAGTTGAAATAGGAGACGGCATCGAAAACAAATACTACAGTCAAATTAGTTGCTAACTTGACCGGTATTGACTCGGTGTAGGAAGTTTGGTTGCAGATTGACTTAATAAAAAATGATCAAAAGGTAAACTTATTTTGCGAAAACGCTAAAATATTATATTATTAAAATCAATTTTTCCAAGAAAAAATCATTATAAATTGCTTCATGTATAACAAAATTTGTTTTCATCATCATCGTGTTCGTTGTTATACAACTTCAATGACAAGTTTACCAAAAGAACGTAAATTCAACAAATAAATTAAGTTCAATAAAAATAAATTAACTTCGGGGAATATAAGTCGAATCGTAGGACAAAAAAAGCTTGCCTTCATAGTTTTCTCTATCTAATTTGGTTATTTTTCAAGGAGAAATGACTAGCTTGCTCCAGTTAGTGGCCAAAGTACACACTAATCGTTAGTGTTTTATCACTCCTTATTGTTGGAGCGCAGCAAATGTGACTTTGTAAATGCTCGGAGTCCCTCTCATCTGAGTTTCTTGGTCCTTCGGTTATTGACTTGACGCCTCCTATATAAAACCCTTAAAAACTGACCCTGCATATTCATATTCTTCCTGGTCAGAGTTGCTCAACATTAGTTTATCAGTGGTCTTTGCTCGTCTATATAAACTCCATTGCTAACTCTATAACTTTCTTCCGCTAGTCTTTTTCTTGCTTTCTTTGCCTGCAAAAATTGTTAGCAGACTGCTATATTAGAAAACATAAGAGCTGAATGTGGTTAGATTTTCTGATACAAGAAATTTGCATAAAAGCAATTGGCAGCAGATCGATGTTAGAAAGGATGTATAAACAAGACGAACCTCCTCCTCCCAGTTGGTGCGACTCGTTACTATAGCAAGAAGGGTACTCTGCGTCAAAGCACCACACATAACTCCCATCCAAAGGCCCCTTCCTCTCATTTGCATCCAAAAGCCTAATACAGCCGCAACAGGAATGCCCACAAGATAGTACGCAGCCAGATTCACCAACGAACCTATATGTTGCCACCCACACCCTCTAGCGACACCTGTATGTTACAACAATAACTTTTTAAATTATTTCATATTTCGAGGACGACAGCATGAAGTGCTACATTTTTGGAATTCATACCTGAAAGCACTGCTTGTGTGCTGTCCAATATAACATTAACACAAACAAAAGGTGCCATAGTGGTGACGTAATCTACAACTTCCTTCTCGCTACTGAAACAATAGCCAAAAACTTTCCGAGTAGCAAAGAGGACTGAGCTAACTACAACACCATTAGCAAACCCCATTACCGTGGCTCCATAGGCTGCTATACGAGCTTCCGGCGGGTTTCCAGCTCCAAGTTCATTGGCAATTCTAGTGCTGTGATTTAGACCAAGAAAGGGAAATATAAATGGTTAAGTTTGAGCTCAAGGTATTACATCATTACTATAGAATATAAACTCTTTGTCTGGGGCACACCTTGCAGCAGCTGATATCCCATAAGGTATGGCAAAGAGTGTTGAAATAGTTGTCAAGCTAGTATCAAGAAGAACAAAGAAAGTGTTATTTTAACCCTCTGACACCACAGACTCTGGTTGTCCACTTGATAATTGATATTGAAAAAGTGACAATAATAACTATTGTTAATAGTTGGTAGAGAACAATACCACACGGAAAGAACTGAAGTCTCCAGTTCTGGATTAGGTAGAAATCCTGATAATAAAATCAGCAGCTCAAATGACCACCACTCTAAGCTACAAGGATAAAGACAGAATTATTAAGTTCATTTGAAGTTTAAAATCTCCAGACATTTTACGGCCTCTTAGGTATGCTGTCATAAGAGGCGGTTATGGTAATAAATTTATATCAGATTTTGTAAAGAAAGTCTCGTGCCAATGGTTATGGCGTGAGACTTCCATTAAAAAGTGACATATTAATTCATTACCGTTAGCGGCATCTATTTGTTAGTGGCTACCGAAGAGGCCGCTAGTCCACTAAAAGTTAAGAGCAAAAGGGAGCTTACCAAACCATTGAAGCAGATGGAATGGCAAAACGGAAAAACTCTCCAATCCCATGGAAAATTTCCATTGAAAGTGGAGAACGAGTAGGTGCACATGAGGAAGAGAATTGCATGTACAATGCCAGAAAAATGGCATTCAACCAATTTGATATACCCATTGCAATAGCACCTCCAAGGTTTCCTAACCCGGATTTGAATACCAAAGCCCAGCAAAGGGGTATATGTAGGCAAAGAGTAGCAACGGAACTTACAACCATGGGCACCACCAAACTTTGGGATTGGAAGTATCGGACCAAGGGTTGAAATACAGCATAAGCAAAGAGTGTGGGTGTAAGGTATGTCATAAATTTACCAGCTTCATGTGAAATGGAAGGGTCTTGGCCTATGAAAACGAGGATGTTCCCCATATAAATCCATAGGATGCAAAGTGGAATGCTAAATATAGTGAGAGAGAAAATGGCAGTGTATGTTTGAGTTCCCAGTTTCTGGTACTGCTGTGCTCCATATGCTTGGCCACTTATGGTCTCCAATGCACCGGCCATGCCTAGCTATAAACATATGCAAACATATGAGAAGTTACTTAGTGGTTGTTTCACTTAAGGTAGACAATAGTATTTCATAGGAAGTTGCTTTTGCCTTGAAGTTCTATATCCTAGGAAGTGCGAGAAGTTGTTTGGTTGACAATGAAAAAAAATTCCTTCTAGAAAAGGTGCTAGGATCTAGGACGAAACTCTCCAATTTGTGAGAAGTAAAATCCTAGGATGTCCAATCTCCTACATTTTTGTCTACCAAACAATTCCATAATATTTTGCTCTAATACTTTCACTTCCCATGTTTATCGATATTATATTATCAATTAAACAAGCTTTTAGATTAGTAATACTCCCCCGGCCATAATAAGCTTCTTGTTTCACTCAAATACAGCCCCAAATGAACTTTTGATTTCTCCGATGAGTATGATTCCCATAAATAAATAAAACATTTGCTTTCAGTGGCGGTACACTATCTGTTTGGGTGTAGACAATACTCTTACAAGCCAATAATACCACACACTCACTACCTACTACTTATTGGACGAATGGGAAGTTTATTATGTAACAAGTGGAGTCGTAGACAAAAGAAGTGGATATAATAAGATACCTAATATCTAAATAAAAGTCCATCAGAAAATTCACTCAAGTTAAAAGTCACCTTTGTACATAAAGGTGGTTCTACAAATAGTACTCATTTCATGCTACACTAGAACCCCTTGACCTAAACAATCCTAAAAACAAAACATTTTAAAAAAGGAAATCAAATACAGTACATGACTACAAAAGGTACTATTGAAAATTTGTATCTAAAACTGGTTAACAGTAGCTCATTCAACGAGAAATACACATATATAATCTTATCATTTAGACTATTATACTATTCATGCACTCGCTCTGATGAGAAACGTTTCCTAGTAGTAGTATATGATAAACACTATTCACAATGTTCACTTAGTCATTTCGAGGAGGAGATGGAAAAGGAAAGGGGAGTAAGCATACCAAAAGGCTAAAACCGGTGACGGCAGCAAGAGAAACAGCGAGGGCAGTACTGGAGAGAAAGAGTGCACCAAGATGACCGACCATCATTAAAGAGACGACTTGTACTAAGTATTGAGACATTAATACAGCCACCATTGGACCTGCTACCCAACTCACTCTCTTAATTTCCTCTCCTATTTCTCTCCATCCTACTTTCATCTCTTTTCTATTCTTCTTCACTATCAATCCCTCTTCCATTCTCTTTTACCTTTGGGTCTGCTCAACT
Organism: Patellifolia procumbens; assembly: GCA_947645195.1. Lineage (NCBI taxonomy): Eukaryota > Viridiplantae > Streptophyta > Magnoliopsida > Caryophyllales > Amaranthaceae > Patellifolia > Patellifolia procumbens. The sequence goes on from CANSGD010000055.1 coordinate 953,452, forward strand.
TGGTTTTTGTTTCTATTTTTTATTTTTGTTGTGGGATTTAAGTATTATTCAACTATGAAAGTGCGCTCAAGCTCAACGTTTCCTGATCTGAACCACTACTACTCCGTGGCTGCTGCCCTAATGCGGTTTCAACCTAGAGAGTGGAGAGACGATGAATCAACTCATCAAGTATTAAATCTTCACCTTCTTTAAACATTTAAGTCAATCGACCTACTAGGGAATAGGCGGTAGGAAGGTCGTTTTGACTTTTTCCCCACCGAGATTTGAGTGTGAATATAATCAATATATCATGCGGCTGAGTGGCTCCCATATAAATCAGTTTTCATTCAATTTGGAAAAATTCACACGACCTCTGCACCTCTGCTTCCATTTTTTATATTTGTTACACTTTACCGATTTATGTTTGTTAATGTTATTTTTTTTAAGGAAAAATTGTATCTCATCACCTTTTGTATATTACTTTTTGTAAATTATTATTTTAAAGTTTTTTTTTTTAGATTACCATTTTTGTCTCATTTTTTTCATAATCTCCCACCAACTAACGTTTTCGGTCAAGAAATTCGTTAGTGTAGGGCCCACTTTAATATAACTTTACTAATTTCTCATTTTCCCTTTGAACACTCATCGTATTAAATGTAATTGACAATCAAGCTCAGCGAAATTAATCAGGTTTGCTTCTCTTTCTGCAAATCAAGAAGTAGAGAGTATGAGTTATTGAAGAGTAACCCGATTTCAATCCATTTGGGAGTAGAAGGAGTTGAAGAAGGTAATGCAATTGTTTAACTAAGAATGATACGAAAATTAGGGGGTTTTTTGACGAAAATTAGGGTTTTGATTATTCAATTGAATTAGGATTTTTGTTATTGAATTGAATTAGGGTTTTTGTTGTTGAATTGAATTAGGGTTTATTTTGTCAATTGAATTAGGGTTTTGATAGTTTTATTGAGTTAGGGTTTTCTTGTTCAATTGAATTATGATTTTGCTTGTTTAATTCATTTAGGGTTTTTAGTTGTTCAATTGATTTAGGGTTTTTGCTTAGATGATTAAATTAGGGGTTTTAATTGTTTAATTGAATTAGGGTTATTGGTTTTTTAGATAAATATTCCCTAATTGATTGATAATTCAAAGCTAAAATGAGTAATTTGTTAAGTTAGTAAGAAGTGGGCCCACACTAACAGATTTTTTGACAGAAATCGTTAGTTGGTGGGAATTTATGAGAAAATGGAGACAAAAGGTGGTAATTTAAAAAAAAATAAATAAAGGTGCTAATTTACAAAAAGTGAAACACAAAAGGTGGTAAAATACAATTTTTCCTTGTTTGAATGTTAATATCTATAATTGTACATTTACAAAACTTATAAAAAATATATATTTTTTGATAATGAATATCGAGACGAATCAGTTAAGATCCCACGTAAATATACTTTTACTTACCTATACATTACCAATGATAGTCAAAGTAAAATTTATAAATAGTGCCAAATGTCCAATTATAACAATTAAAAAGAAAAAGGATGTCATATGTTAAATTCGAGGCAAATTGACAATAAATGCTAGGTTTAGCCTCTTTATTGTAATGAGTTTTTAGGTGCTTTTTAAGTTTATATAAATACTACAGTTGCTTCATCTTTTTGAATTAATACCAACTAATGGATTTTCCCTACATGTCTAATCTCTAATGTGTTGTATTACTTGCTCTATTGAAATAAAAATGTTATATTTGCTGCCAGCTAGGATGACTTAGATGTGATACTTCTTCAAGTTTTCTGAATTTCATGTCATGAGTATTGGACGACTTGTCATGTCTTGCAGTCGTTAGGTGGCATCCCTTACTGCTTCAATGACCATGTAAGGTCCACTTCCCAATTTATGGCCGTTTTTCTAGCTCCTTTGCCCTTCTCACAGCCTCCGTTTTTCTTAGGACCAAGTCTCGCACTTTAATTTGGCTCCAGATAACTCTCTTATTGAATTTTATAGTCATTGTTAGCTTGTACAACTACATCCTTAGTAAGGCATTGCCCCTTACTTCAGGCACCACATAAGGCAATTCGCATGGTCGTGTAATTGGTGTTCTCCTCATATAACATGACTCTCAGAGATGGCTTCTCATCCACAGTTTTGGTTCCATAGACGAGCATAAATGGGGTCTCCCTAACTGAGTTCTTCGAATTCTTCCTGACGGACCATAGGTTCAAATGAAGGTCTTCTACCCACACCAGCTAGAAAGGATCTTGTTGAAATATTCTACTTATTCTGCTTCTCCATTGGCTTAGGGGTGGGCAACGACTGCAAAGTGACTTCTAATGTCTCTTTCGGCCATCATTCTTTCAACTTTGGCATCTTGAACTAGGCGCCATATCATACACAATGGATCGAGGCATGCCAAACCAAGTGATCATGTTTCTCCATATGGAACTCTTCACATCATTCGTTGTAATTCCTCTTATAGCCTTGGCTTTGACCCACTTTGTGAAGTAGTCTACAACGACATTAACAAACTTCTTTTGCCCTGCAATTGTTGGGAACGAGCTAAGATGTCCATGCCCGACTTTGAAAATGGCAAAGGGAACAATACTAGTGTAATAAAATTGAACGGGCGTTGATAGAGATTTATGCGCTCCTTTCAAGATAGATGTCACATGTCTTTACATAGTCCATTGCATCATTCTTCAAGGCCAGTTGTCATATAGCGTCCTCAATGCTTCCCTCCCCCCCCAAGGCCCGTCTCCAATGTGGGAGGAGCAAGCTCCCTCGTGCAGTTCCTTAAAATCGTCCATACCTTCATCTCTGATTAGGCATTTAGCAAGGACTTGTTGAAAGCTATTTTGTACAACGCTTTGTTCTACAACTTGAACCATTTAACTTTATCTTTGACATACTTTGACATTAAGGGATCATTGGGCAACTTGCTCGTACTCTTATATACCACATAATAGGATCCATCTAAGATGGACTTCACTCTAGAGTCTTTTTCTTTCAAAACTCGTCTTGGTCAACACCTCCTACATTAATGTTCTTAGGTTTTGACGCAAGTTAATAAACTAGCTAGCTTGGACTGTACATCTTTATGGTGATTTTCAGAACGAGGGACTTGTTCCAAGATGAAGCTCAACAATGGTGCGGTTTCGTCTTTGATAAACTGAACACACCTCATCATGGCTCATTTCTTGCATTCATATTCTCTATTCACTTGGCTTACTAACAACAAAGAATGTGATTTTGCTTCTACTTCTAAGGCTCCAACTGCCCTGCAAGTCGTAATGCCTACAAGTAAGGCTTCATATCCCTAATGCCACATCTTGCCTCCCCATGGCCCCCTCACCCTTTTCTTCAACATCCTCCCTTCTCACCTAACACCATTTTTATTTTCTCGAAAATGGATGACAGGCTAAAGTCGTATCACCTAATCAGAGATACTAAGTCCTCTAACAACATTAGTCAAGGGAATTAGGGTCGAATCCACAGAGAGACAGAGTTTCTAAGTTAATATTCAGCTAAACAGCTACTTCAGACAAGATAAGATAAAAATCAGCTGAACTACTATTTAAACTAAAGAAAGAAATATAAAAATGGGATTCAGACTATGAATTAAAGGTCTAGGGCGGCATTAGTTCGGTCCACCATGCTTAAACCAATCAAAAGGATCAAACAACTATCAAAACTTAGGTTAAGAATCGAGAGATTAGAGTACGTGTTAAGCTATGGTTAAGACTTAACGCTAATAATTCAACATATGCCGCGTGGTCACTAACATAACTAGAATTACTTATGAGTACTAGGCCTCTAAAAGTAAGACAGACCTGTGCAAACGATTATTAACCACAAGCAATCAATGAAACTACGCAATAACATTAATAACTCAACAAGAACAAATCACACCATAATCAATCAAATCAAGCGCTAGAAACTAATAGCAATTCAAAAGTCATTCATGGTATAAACATGGTTTTCCTCCCTCAATCTCTAAAAATAAGACTACTCACTCATAATCGAATCAACAACAAAGAATCTAATATAAAAACCTAAACTTTGCATCATAAACTAATTAAATAATCAAACTAAGCAAATAAGGAATAACTAAAGAAATTAAGGGAGAAGAATGATACCGAATGACGAAAAGCAATAACCTTTATTGAAAATAATATGAGGTTCGATCTCCTCCAAAGCTAATCTAAAAGTGTTTACCTATGAAAGCAATTAATACTAAAACTAATGAAAGCTAAACTAAAGATAATCAAAAGTAAAGGAGTTTAGCTATTTATAATAAATCCTAAAAATAATTAAAAGTCGAAATATAGAATTTGGCTCCGCGTGCACGCAACCCGATCGGGCTGAGCCAAAATTAGCCCAGCAACAACTTTTCTCGGCCAAAATGTAGCAGCAGCAAAATGGAGGATTGGGCCTCACCCGATGGCATCAGGCCATTACTGCCCGATCCGGCCTCATGCGCCAAGCCCAGTTTTCTCCTTTTGAAGTGTAACAACAGTAGCCTTTGTGATTGGGCTTCACCCGATCCCATCGGGTCATTCATGCCCGATTGGGCTGGGTAAAACTTCAACCCAACTCTTCCATGCTTCGCGTACAAACAGCAACATGGTTCTTGGGTCTCTCGCCCGATCGGGCCCGACACCCTAGCACCCAATCCAATAATCTTCGCCCGATCGGGCGGACCGATCGGGCCATATTCTGCCCGATCAAAACACGTCTTTCAGTCCTTCTTAGCTCTTTGGCACTCAATTTTCAAGTTTAGAGGTCTCGGGACCTCGTTATTCATCCATAATGCTTGTGATGACTTATACGTGCCTCGTAACAACTCGTAAAGTCGTGGTTCCTTCAATATGGCTCGGAAAAAGGGATAAAACTCCCTTAAACCTGCAATACAACACAAAAACACAAAACCACGCCTATATACGATAATTAGTATAAAGTAGCTCCGAAGAGCTCCATTGACGCACGATTTAGCTCATAAATAAGGGAAAAAACTCTATATAAATCCATGATATCAAACTCCCTCAAGCTAAACCTTTGTTTGTCCTCAAGTAAATAAAACATGAACCTGGAATAATGCCTCACACCATAGATAACATTCAAAGCTCAAAAAAAGACTAAGAATCGTTCAAGCAGGCAAAATTCAAGTTTAGGTATTCAAATCCATCCAACTACCAATCATCCAAGCAAACCACCAAATTCAACTCATCTACAAGGCATACAAATCCTGAAAAGGTGCTCACAAATGTGTCACTCCTCTCAATTTAGTGGCAGGCAAAAAATGTGTCCGAACACTCACCAAACCGACCATAAATGCTCTTCGTACTCACACTTTAATGTGTCTAAGAAGGTTAAATATCGCTCATCCTAATCAAGTCGACTCAATTAGCAGACATCCTCTTTAACTTTGACAAACTGACTCGAAATCAATCTAATAGACAATGTAAACACGAGCTCAAGAGGACTTTATAAGGTCGTAATAAGGCTTAGGCAAGAGGTAAGGGATATTTTTAGGATCTCTGGTGGAATACCGAGAATGGGGGAGCAAAGATCACTCGAACAAGGCCGAAGATGACCAAAACAACTCCCAACAACACCAAATAACCACAAAACATAACCCAACTCTTATGAATCGATAAAAACTCACAACAAACCCAATTTTCAAGCAATGTAGCACATTTTTCTTTATAAACAACGTGAATGAAGGAACTTTGAACTATTTTGAACTTTTATTTCTTTTTCTTTCATTTTTCGATCCAAGCATTCACGCAACTCAAACTTTGCCTTTTCTTTTCTTTTTTCTCACACTTATACCACATCAAGTACACTTTTATTTACAAAACAAATCAAACCAAACCATAGAACCAATCTCATAACTCAACCCAACAACGCTCCCCCAAGCTAGGCTTGGAAATAGTATCGAAATAAAGGTCATGGGCTCATAATAATAGTTTTAGTAACACGAAACAGGTCATTAGACTCAGCGGGTCTAAGGAGAATAAAAGTATATCAAAAATTCACTCTGAGGCTCAAAAATTAGACAAAAGAACACCTCTATCACAGCAAATGCTACAAGTCATCGAATATCAGACAAGTACGAAGACAAAGTCAAGATTAGTTAACTAAAGAGGAACTAACACACAAAAGCAGACTGGATAATCATATGAATCCAATAGGCTACAAAAGGCCTCACAATCTAACTTCAGATGCCGAACTCTTCCCTTCTCCTTCCTCTACCACCTCTTTTCCCTTAGTCGGGGCAGCATCATCAATGGGCAGTGGAGGAGCGTCATAAGCAGCGCCACTATGAAGAGTAATGACATTCACTTGCTCCCTCTAAATGGGTTGCCAGTCAATTGTCCCTGCTGCCTTTGAGCATTGTTTCCTGCCAATTGGGCAATCTGAGTCTCGAGAAGTTTGATGTGCTTCTCTTGAGCCAGCATATGCCTCTCTTGAGCTCTTTGTGCCTCCTCATTATTTTTCCGCATAGCCAACATTAGTTTCATCGATTCAGACGTAGTAGGCTCTTATGGGGCTATTTGTGGAGGTGTGGTTTGAAAATTTTGTGGGGTTTGAAAGTTATTAGCATGATGGAAGTTTTGTGGTGGGGGGTCTCTGAAAACCAGGGGGTTTTGGTAGAGTGATGGTTTAGAATGATTTTTTGGTGGGGGTTGAAAGTTTTGTTGATTTTGGTAGTTATGTGGAGGGGGAATTTTGTGGTCTCTGTTGGAAGGCATTTGCCTGCTCCATCTGATGTTGGCTAAACTGACAATCGTACCCAAAATGACCCTGAACACCACATACCTGGCAGTAAGATGAGATAATGGGTGCAACGTCAGACATGACATTAATGCTCAAAGGAGGGGGTGTCGAGGTAGAGGATTTCAGGGTGTCAAACTTCATATTCAGTTTTACCACTTGCGAAGTCAGCAATGCAAGGGCGTCTACATCCAATACCTACCTTGTGAGGCTTCGGGAAGTGGAATGATCATTGGCTGCAAGGTTTGACAAGAAATCATTGCCTAAATCCACTTCCTTATCTAGAAAAACTCCTCCCGCAGACGAGTCAATGAGGCTGCAGACCATTGTAAAATGTCTGCGTTAAGAACCATTTGTCCATGTTGTGATGTGGACACTCTCTCTGTAAATCTCTGAATCTAGCCCACGCCTCCCGAAGTGTTTCATCAGGATCTTGGGAAAACGTGGCTAGTTTGTTTCTGATTTCTGTTGTCTTTGTAGGTGCATAATACTCTCTCAGGAACGCAGCATAAATTTCAGACCATTTACAACTTTGATATCGTTGAACCACTTCTAAGCTCTGTCGTGGAGTGAAAAATCGAATAGCATGACCTTCAATTTCTTAGGTGTGAGTCCTTGATGCTTAACAGTTCTGCAGAGTTGTTGAAATCTCTGTAGATGATTGGTCGGATCTTCAGTGGGATGCCCACCAAACTGATTTTGCTGAACCATGTTGATTAGTCCAGGCTTAATCTCAAAATTGTTAGCGGCGATTGTGGGCATGGGTGGGCCAGTGAAAATGCCGTCACGATTAGGCACCCCATATGAATTCAATGATTTGGCCACAACTGAACTCGAAGTGTCTGCTTCAGAGGTGTTCAGCTGAACAGACTGCTTTCCTCTCTGAAATTTCTTTCGAAGTTGCCTGAGAGTCTTTGTAAAATTGGGGTCCTCTGGGATGGGGGAGCCGTTTTTTTGAGAATTGGCATGCAAAAGAAAAGAAAAAGAAGCAGTAAAACATACCTTAATTGGAACGATGAAGTTCCAATGAGGCATAGAGAAGTAAACCTAATAACCAAATAAAAACTTAGAAAACTAGTAGTCTCCCGACAACGGCGCCGAAATTTGACAAGCTAAAGTCGTATCACCTAATCAAAGATAATCCTACGTCCTCTAACAACAGTAGTCGAGGGAAGTAGGGTCGAACCCATAAAGAGACAAAGTTTCTAAGTTAATATTCAGCTAAACAGCTATTTCAGACAAGATCAGATAAAAATCAGTTGAACTACTATTTAAACTAAAGAAAGCTATATAAAAATGGGATTTAGACTATGAATTAAAGGTCTAGAGCATTAGTTCGGTCCACCAAGCTTATACCAATCAAAAGGATCAAACAACTATCAAAATCTAAGGTCAAGAATCTAGAGATTAGAGCACGTGTTAAGCTATGGTTAAGACTTAATGCTAATAATTCAACATATGCTGCGTGGTCACTAACATAATAAAAATTACTTATGTGTACTAGGCCTCTAAAAGTAAGACGGGTCTGTACAAACAATTATTAACCACGACCAATCAATGAAACTGCGCAATAACATTAATTACTCAACAAGAACAAATCACACCATAATCAATCAAATCAAGCGCTAGAAACTAATAGCAATTCAAAAGTAATTCATGGTATAAACATGGTTTTCCTCCCTAAATCCCTAGAATTAAGACTACTCACTCATAATCGAATCAACAACGAAGAATCTAATATAAAAACCTAAGCATCATAAATTAATTAAATAATTAAACTCAGCAAATAAGGAATAACTAAAGAAATTAAGGGAGAAGAATGATACCGAATGACGAAAAGCAATAACCTTTATTGAAAATAATGTGAGGTTCGATCTCCTCCAAAGCTAATCTAAAAGTGTTTAACTATAAAAGCAATTAAAACTAAAGCTAATGAAAGTTAAACTAAAGATGATCAAAAGTAAATGAGTTTAGCTATTTATAATAAATCCTAAAAACTAATTAAAAGCCGAAATTAAAGATAGAATTTGGCTCCGCGTGCACGCGACCCAATAGGACGAACGGGACACCCGATCGGGCTGAGCCAAAATTAGCCCAGCATTAACTTTTCTCGCCCAAAATGCAGCAATAGCAAAATGGAGGAATGGGCCTCACCCGATGGCATCGGGCCATCACTGCCCGATCAGGCCATCATTGCCCGATCGGGCTTCATGCGCCAAACCCAGTTTTTCTCCTTTTGAAGCGCAGCAGCAACCTTTGTGATTGGGCTTCACCCGATCCCATTGAGTCATTCATGCCCGATCGGGCTGGGCCAACTTCAACCCAACTCTTCCATTCTTCGCGTATAAACAACAGCATGGTTCTTGGGTCTCTCGCCCGATCGGGTCGGGCAAGGGCTGCCCGATCGGGCCCTACACCCTAGCACCCGATCCAATAATCTTCGCCCGATCGAACCATATTCTGCCCGATCAGAACACGTCTTTCAGTCCTTCTTGGCTCTTTGGCACTCAATCTTCAAGTTTAGAGGTCTCGGGACCTCGTTATTCATCCATAATGCTCGTAATGACTTCTACGTGCCTCGTAACAACTCGTAAAGCCGTGGTTCCTTCAATATGGCTCGGAAAAAGGGATAAAACCCTAAAACCTGCAATTCAACACGAAAACACAAAACCACGACTATATACGATATTTAGTATAAAATAGCTCAGAAGAGCTCCATTGACACACGATTTACCTCATAAATAAGGGGAAAAACTCTATATAAATCCATGATATCAATGGACTACGTCGACTAACTCATGAAGGATACGAATAACGAGATTGCGATCAAAACGTGTACTAATATGCTACCTTTTGCAACAGGCTTTCTGTTACAAACAAAACGGTCATTCGTACCCTTTATAGGTTTATTCGATACAATCTATTTTCGCTAAAACGTCTTCTTCAAGGCAAAAAACACTTGTTTGTCCGCTTTAAGAAGCGTTAGGTGAAAGTCAACTGAAGGAAAATATGGTCAATTGACAAAAAAAATGGATAAGGGATATTATCTCGCTATAAAAGGTAATTTTCGCTACTAGAAATATGAATGTAATTTTTCACAAAATCTTATTATAAAAGGTAGTTTCTCGCAAATTTTCCTATCTATTATCATAAATTGATAAATTATGTCCAATAACTAATAAATATATCTTCTACACTAATATAAAATGTTTTTAATTGATAAATATGTGTCAAAGATTGAAACTCATCTCACTAAATTGAATGCTTCTCATACTAGACCTTTTCTTTGTTAGAAGAGTCCATCGCACAGGTGATAACACGAGGTGGCAAACAAGTTGTTTGGATCAGGTCTAGGTCAGCTCATTTCTAGTCATTCTGATTTCGGGTCGGGTTTGTTCAGTTCAGGTTTGTTTTGGATATGACAGTTTCGGGATGGATATTAGGTCGGGTAAACATCAATGGGTCTTATTTCAAGTCGGGTATAAATCGGGTCAGGCTTAATCGGTCAATATGTTGGGGGCAAAAGTATATAAAAATTTAAAAAATGTTACAATTTAATATGTCTACCTCCCAAATTTGTTCCAATTGCGTTGTTTTCTTTGATGGAAGTCTAGGGATGGCATTGGGTGGGATTTGGATTGGGTAAGCCATCACCCGCATCCATCACTCAGTTAGACCAACTCTCATCCATCCATTCGTCACCCGGTTAGACAATCACCCGTATTCCATCCATCCACTACCCGAGGGTGAACCGAGTGACAGGGTGATCATCCAATTAAGATAATTAAACGAGAAAAGTTAAATCAAACTTGCAAAATCACAATTTATATATTAACTTCATGTCAAATTAAGATAAGTTAAATTTTTGAAAACATGTCAATAATAATCAAAAGGGAAAATAATTATATTGATATAAAAAAAAACATTTAAGAAAATGTAAGAAATGGGTAATAGGCCGAGTGATAAACAGGTGATGAGTCGGGTGATAGATAAAACTTTCTCACCTGTCACCCGTTCCCCGCTACCCGTCCATGATCCATTTTACTTAGTTTTTCACCCTTTTTTATTTTTCGGATGGAGCAGATAATAGATCATCCATTGATATTGCCATCTCGAAATGAAACTCTATATGTTTAAGATTTATTTTCTAGTGAATTATATCATGTGATTTATGCCTTGTCACCCAAAAAACAAACTTTTTTATCTATTTTTTTAGAGATAAACAAAACCGGGTATTCTTGTACACAAACAGTATTATGTTTATGATTTACTATAAAAAATAAAGATAATATTGAAAATTAAAAGAGTCTTAAACATAAATTTAAGATTAATATTATTCAGATTTTTATCAGATCAATTTCAAGTCAGGTACGTTCCAGATCAATATGTTCCGGGTCGGATCATTGGAATGGTCAAATTTCCGTCTCGCATCGAGTCAGCTTCGCCAGGTCTCGTGATAACGTAGTGTCATAAACGGAACACAAAAACCATCAGTTGGTCGATGGACCAAATATCATAATGATACAATACATACTGGGCGTTGAATTGCTCCACAAGGTGGCCGCTTCTACAGAATCAATAAGATAACATTCACATGTGGATCTCAAGAACTATCGACTATAGCACGTAAAACTTTGGGCGAGTGCTACCAACAATGGTGCATATTGCATAACCGGGACGATGTTTCTAATCTTGTTATATTTAATTTAACTGTCAACCTTTAGGTCAAAATTTGATATATCGTTAATTTTACTATACCAAGCTGAGAAAATAGACCTGGCAAACTGAGAAATGAATGAATGGGAAGATAGATTGCTTCCCGAAACCATTATACAACAGCTAGTGAACTCCCTCTAAATCATATTAGAAGTTCTTGAGTATTTTATCACTTGATACCCCATCTTCAGCCAATATGGAGGTGATCTCCTGCAAGAAGCATAATCTGTTACAAGACTTACGACACTACAGCAGGATTTGATAAAAGTTAGTCTTGCGTTCTCGAATAACAACAATCAGCAGCCCAACACAACGGAATCTGAAGTCCCAGAAATATTGACACAACGAAGAGAATTTAACTTTGCAGAATGTCAAGTGCAAAGAATGTGTCATGGAGAATCCGACAAAAATGCATTTACATGGGTAATATTATACATTAACAAAATAAGCATAACAGACAACAGATAAGGTTGTGTATTGGGCAGCACATAAAAAAATTCCCCACATCCATGCGCTCGACCAAAGGAACAAAATCAGTATAATAAACTTGTTATCCCTAAGTAGGAACCGTTTCCAAGCCACAATTTGGTTGAGCAGAAAATCACCTGCGGCAGCATCAGTCACCCCACAGTTTCACCTACCTATGATCCCACCCTAAGCTAGATGTTTAGACCAGCGATTTAGTTTCCTTGTAAATTACCACTCTTGAGTGCCTTACATAATTGCTATTAGTGCATCATTCACTCAAAGCTACTCCGAATTGTTCGTTTTCAACACTTCTTAATACGGTGTTTGCCAATTAGAAAAGTGATAATCAAATGGAGCTTTTTAAAGACAAGTTTTCACTGGTTTTTCGGATATAGCTTTCCTGCAATTATCGGCCTAAAGATAAAAAACCTTCTTCATATTGTACAACATGCATGAGGATATATAGAGTATAGGGTTATAATCTGTATGAATATTTTAGGAGGATGTCTGGATTTCTAATCTTGTAGAATGCTTCTTCTCGTCTTTACCATCATTCTTTTGTCCATAATGTATTTCGGAGCTTCAATTTCATGAGGCATGAACATAGCAAAGACTACTGAGATACTCAAGAAATGTATTGATGTTCATTTGTTTCCGGTCCTCATCTTCTAATATAGCCAACCTAAGGGTACCCACATCCAACTTAGTGCGTGTTTGGTCCAACTCATGGAATGGAAATCAATGAAACTTAAAAGAAGGGAAGGAATAGTCACAATCATTATTATGTTTACTGGATGTTTATTTAGAGGGAAATAACTGGGAAGAATTAGTTACCTTCAAGAAAAGGAAACCCTTACCCCACCCCTCATACCAAACAACATGTAGCGGAAATGGTTTCTTATTTTCATTTCCAACTCTTAGATTTCAGATACCAATAAGGTATTTTCACTCATGAGTCATGAGTGTCTCTCCATATATAGACACCTTTAGTCAGATTTGTAGTACTCTTTTGTACTTTCATTTGGAAGGCCCGGATCTTGACAAAATTTGAGCTGCCACATTGACTACCGTCTATTAGCACAAGAACACAAACTATGTGCTGCATAGAACAGGATTCTACAAGGCAGATTATACCATTTTCTGCAAATCTGAAGACCAACGAGCATCACTGTCCTTGGCATGATTGAGTGGGTCTTTCTAAGGAACATCATAATGATCAAGTTCCAGAAAAAGTTTTGAGAAATTTGGCCAGAGGAGGCAAAAATATTCACGAGGTATCTTGTTACCAGCATCCTCAGACTTATACACAGTGAATCAGCATGGCCCTAAACCTTCAAGCACTTATGTGAGGAGGGGTAGAAAAAGGGAAATGCATAATTATCTAGTTGGTGGAGAATAGAAGATGTCTTTTTGGAGTTCTGACATTTTCAGTTAGTGAATGAACCTGACAATGATTTTCTGTTATGCATGTGTTATAAATACGAGAGAGAGAGAAAAGAAGGAAATCATCCAGAAAAGCTATCAGTGTTATAGCAGCCTTTAGAGAGCTCCCTCCCTCAAATGTGGGATAGTTTGTATTAGCTAATCATTCTCTGATCTAAGCACTACATCCATATCTTTCCTCTGGTGCCTTAATTCTCTGTTTTTACTTTTAAGTTGTGCAGTTGATTTGTGGTCTAATTTATTTAACCATTTTATTAAATATTATTATTATTGTTGGTCTAATTTATTTTACTAATTACTCTTATTATTATTATTGCTATATATTATTTTGTTTATTATATCTTTACTCATTATTATAACTATTATTATTACTTATTTAGGAGGAGCATGGTTTAGGTTGGTACGGTTTACGTTTAACCAAATTTTTTATCTCAATACGAGGATTCTAATTTGCAATTGCCGTTTTATCTTACCGACTAGATATTTACTATTACATCATATAAATAAGCTACAAGCTAGACGATATTGAAAAATTACAAAGTTGTGAATAATATTACTACTATTTAAGGTACAAAATCGTCATTACGTTGAACTCTAAAGATACTACTCCGATTGAAGGTACAAGCATTTTGTAAAAGAAGTCAAGTTTTTAGTTAAAATTGAAAAATCCAAGTGTTATGTCATGTCTGACACGTCATGACATGACACGTTATTTTAGAGTCAAATGAGGGTGTGGGTGTTGAAGACCAAATAGCTTGTAAACAGTTTCTGATCTGCTAATCTTATTTTCTATCCAAAACAGATTGAGGGAAAAGCTGGTGCTCATGTACATGTATTTTCATGGGTTTCCTTATTACTATTAGGAACAAACCATTAAGAAGTCTAGATAATTAGTGAAGCATGTGAAAAAACTTCTAGAACAATTCAAATTTTGTTACATATCATCTGCCGGTGCGTAAATATTGGTAATATGGAGTATATGCTAAGTACTCACTTTGAGAAACATTGCTAATTCAAGCGTAAAAGATAACTTACCTCTGCCATTTGTTTCTGCCCACAGAGTACAACACCAGTGGATTTTGGATTTAGAATATTTTTGGATCTACAAAAAGCAGCCTGTTCAATGCAACAACAAAAATTTGTTAAAAATATATTTAAATAAAGTCATACGTTTAAAAGAAAATCTGCCAGACATGCTAATTCAATTTTAACGATACCTGGACAAAGCCAGTTTCACCTGTCCATCCCTCATCTGGTTGAGACAGTACTGGAACAATCTTAACACCAGAAGATTCCCAATCTTTGAACCTATCCTATATCATCAAAACAAAGCATAAGCGAAACCGTTGGCAAAAATAAAAATAGATATACACTCTAGTTTATTTTATAAGCTCGACAAAGCAACATGGTAATCCACCTGGTAGGCCATCCTTTGCAGATTTCTTGCTCCATAATAAAGCCTCACATCTGACCTTTTGTCAGCACTGAAGCCAGACTCAATAAGAGATCGAATAGGACTGCATATGGCCGAGAGAAATATGCAAGTCAGGATACAGGTATGATAGTATAGCCATGAAGATATGGCATAATTGATCCTTAAGAGGAGACCAGAATAATTCACAAAGATCAAAAAAGGAAAGCAACAATTCTGATATATCATCATACATACCCAAAAGTAAACAGCAAGCCAAAAAAGCAATGATGGGGGACAAGATATTGTCATTTTAGAGAATGAAGAAAACATTCAGCAGTACAAATTACTTGATGAAACCTATAAAAGAGAATATATAAGGCAATCAAATAGGTATTCCGAACAAGATTTTACTTTCACCATATATAGAAATGAACCAAAGATTTTACATAATTCTTTTAAATCAAAGACATGAACATGGAAATCTGATGATATTCCATGAGGAATGACCATCAAGGGAACATTCCGCCCAGCCCTTTCCGATAGTTGCTACTTCAGAAACAAATACCCTTCCTTTCCAGCTTTTATCCCTTCCAGCCATGCAGTATCCGCCCACCGCCAATGCAATCCAAACATATAATAGTACTATATACAAGCAATGTCATTAGGAAAACAAACTTCCTTTAAGCTGCACATTACACAGAGAAGGACTAAGATATTCAATTGAAATAGTCAAGACCAACACTTAGTTACCCAATTGATTATCTAATTTCCCTTCCTCTGCCTCCTTTTGTGCCAAGTCCTTACTATCAGCACCCACCCATTCTAGTGTCTGGATCTCCATAATAAAATGCTATAATTATATCAAATATGGCATAGTAAGATAATGGAGATTTTGATTTTTATTTTGAACTTTCTTTTCATTGAAAGAGGGCAGAAAAAAGCTCCATCTGAACAAAATAAACAGCTGATCATATAAATCCAGCTCCAAGATTCTATGTTTATGATCTTTGCACCCAAGATGTTGTATTTGCTTTATAGGCACATATAGGATTCTTATTGGTACTTTAATTTCCTCATACTCCTACTATCTCTATATATGATTGGTCACTTTCGATTTCAAATCATTTTGAAGCAATTTAGCAAAACAATACCAGACTTATCCTATTTAAAATTTTACACATTCACCACACAAAAGTAAGTCTTTCGTTGACATTATTATTTAGGAGTAACAATAAGTTAACATGGGAAAGTGTAAGCTTTTCAGCAGCAACAATGTCAAGACATTATCCCAAAAAGATGGGGCCGACTTATCCTGGGGTCATCTCATATGCCGAGTGTTTCGACCCATAAAATAACGTTGGTCCCACAATCATGCTACACACTTTTCCTCTTAACCTTAGATGTATGCTAGGGTAACGCAATATTGAAGTGCAACTAACACAATAATTTCTAGGGGCACTGCAAAAGCTAGTTAAGTGAATCCTATGTTAATCTAACTCGAGTACTAGTTGGACATGTACTCGACTACTCTTGTCCAAGTGTCGGACTCTAAATTGTGAAAAGGTTTCATAATATTAGCTCAAAATAAAGTGTCAAGTGTCCATGTCGGAGTGTCGAGGATCCGACACGAGTACTCGAGGTAAAATGAAGAGTCCGACCAACATATAGTGAGTCACATCTTGGACAACATCTCTTCTTCATAAAAACGACCAAAGGTAAAATCACGCATTTGGAAGTACCTCCTTAATATTGAATGTCACTACATCCTCTTTCAACTCCCTTTGTTACTAAATTGGCACTCCATGTGCTCAATATTGCTCCGCCTTAGTCTAAATCCACGCGAGTCTAGTAGTTGCCCCATTATTCCAAATAGGCATGAATTCAAGCTTTAGTCCCATCCACGAACAGAACATTGTAAGGATGCAAACAACACACACCACAAGATCTCATCTTGGATGCACTCTTCAATAATGTTTGTTTAAGGCACATACTTGGTGTAGTTCATTCATACTTAAAAACTCCTTTGTAAAGGACCTTTGTTTCCATTTTTCGACACATATCATTAGTTAGGACAATGTACTTACGCAATGCACAACCAAAATATGTCTCACAGGAAATTGCCGTTTGTCTCATAAGATAGTTGGCTTCTACGTGAGGTTGTCATGGCTCATCAATAGCCTAGCACTCTCCCACAATTCGTAGTATGACAGACCAATCTAAACAATCTTTTGCATCCACTTTGTTATAAAAGGTAGGAACCGAAGTTACCTATCAATTTGGGAAAAGCAGCCTATTATTTTTGAGTAATTATGTTCTATATTTTAGGCCGTTATACAATCACATCTTTCTCCGGCCATACAGGCTCACACCAGATGGTTACAAAATAAAAGCACTTAAGGTTTAGTTTGAAGATGAAAGGCTTTTGAGCGCTACTAAACTGCTAAAGAACGAATCCACATCCCTTGCTTCTTGCAGGAACAACCGTCTCAAAAGAACCTAGTGAAGCAACGCATATTAAACACATATGCAACTATAGAACTCTCCAGTTCCAAAAATAAAAGCACCTAAGATTTGGCTCGAAGATGAAAGGCTTTTGCGTGCTACTAAACTGCTACTATAAGAATCCACCTCCTCTCTCTTGCACTACCAACCGTCTCAAAAGAACCTAGTGAAGGACCACATATTAGTATATTACACACACATGCAATCCATAACTCTCCGATACCCATGTAGATAAAACAAACATTAAACAAAATTGTTCATCAGCCTCCAGTTTTGCAAAACAAACATTAAACAATTGTTCATCAACCTCCAGTTTTGCAGCTTGTCATCCATACAAATCAATTTCGTTCCTAAACCAGAAAGGCTCATAAAAATATTGGGCTTTTTGAGATAATCGAGAACTTGTTGCTAAATGGATGCATGATAATACAAGAACAAATATGTAGAGAAATGCAACTTTTTATTGCGTGCGCCATTAGTGAAGTGTCATGAAGGTGATATTTTTTATGCTTGGTCTTATGTAAATGTGACCTCAATCTTTTCTGATTTTCCTTTTATTTTCTCTTGATGTAGTAGGAAGCAACCTCGGGAATTTAAGCTATGATATACATATAATCATATATATGATGCTATGTAAATGTGCAGTAATGAGAGAAAAGATACAAGGTGAAATACCTTGTAGAAATTACTAGAAAATAGATACCAGAAAAAAGGAATGAAAATATGAAACTTTAAGTCTGAAAACAGATTCTCTTCACGTTTCCTTCATTGATTTAGCTTATGTGTGAAAGTATTACATGGCATAAGAAAATTGTGAAGGGGTACGAAATGTAACCAACAGCTTATTGTTTAAGAGAGATAACTATCTCAATTGGTCAAGGAGTGTGAGAATGGCTTTAGGGGCTAAGATAACTTTTTTATCATTGATGGAACCAAACTAAAACCAAAAATCAATGATGAAAACTATGCAAATGGGTCGAAATGATTATGGTGTAAGCTGGTGGATGCTTGCTTCAATTTCAAGAGATATTTATGAAACCTCATGTAAATTGAGTCGGCAATATAGTTATCGGATGAACTGTCAGAATGCTGTGGACAAACAATGCACCCTTATTGTATCACCTCACGACGGATTTAAGTGGTTTGAGGCAAATCAGCAGAAGTGTTGCAGATTTGGATAATGGTAGATTTGCCGGAGGGAAAACATGCTATAAACTCAAATTGGGTTTAAAAGACAAGATGGAAACATCAAAAGGTTGAAGGCAAGGCAACAAACTTACCTTCTCACGTCTCACCGGTTGCCGAATTCACCACTGCATGGGTGCAACTATTCAAGAATGGGAGATGCATCATATTAATATCAATAATGCGTTTCTCCACGGATTTCTTGAGGAGGAAATTTATATGAGAATTCCTAAAGGATGGTGCCTCCGTTTCTCAAAAATTGTTACACTTTCCTTATTAATACGTTTCATTAAAATTATTACACTTCTACTTTTACCATTTTGGGATATATGGCCCACTAATTTTTTATTCAACTAAAATGTTATTGGGTCCTATATTTTTAAAATTTTGTCATGCTTTTTATTTTTTTATTCTTTATTCTCCCTCCTAAACATACTTTTCCTATCATTGTCATGCTTTTCATACTCATTTCCTTGGTTATTGAGTTTTTGGGAGTGTAACAATTTTTAGGAAACGGATGGAGTATATAATAGAGGAGAAAAAGGGTATATGTGGGCTCAGTGTAAATTGAACATGGGTATATATGGGCTCAAACAAGCATCTAGAGCTTGGAACATAAAGCTGAAACAATTCCTCTTGAAACTTGGATACAATAGTCAATCAGAAATTACCCAATTTCCTCTAAGGAGAATGAGGGAAGAAGTCTATTGTACTTGTTTATGTTGATGATTTATTGATCACGATCACGGTGATGATAAACGTAAGAGCTGAAACAGAAACTAGACCATGGCATTCTAAATATTTCATTGACATTCTTCAACATAGGAATAAAAGAATCCAAGGAAGTAAAGTTTCCCCTCCCAAGGGGACTCATATAATCTACTGATCAAGGAAAAGAACTTGAGGATCTAGAAATTTAGAGAAGACTGATTGGAAGATTACTTTATCTTAAACTCACCGCAACTGACACATCTTATAGAGTCTAACAACAACGGTGATTGTGGTGCAAATTGGGGATCATGTGCTTTTAGTGGGAGGTTTACTTGGAGATTGCATGATCTCTAGAAAACTAAAAAAAAAACAAAAAAAAAAAATAGCTAATTCCTTGAAGCAGAGTATAGGAGTATTTCACAACCAAAAAGTGAATTAGTACTTAGTATGAAGTCATGGTATATAAGAGACTCTCAATTTAATCACACTCTACAATAATAACAAAGCACAACCTACGCACATTGCTCAAAATCGAGTCTTCTATGAAAGAACAAAGCATTTAAAGTTGGATGGTCATTATGTAAGAGAGAATGTTGAGTCAAGATTATTTTTATTCACTCTGCATGTGAGAAGCTCTCTTCAACTAGCTGATTTGATGACTAAAGCTTTAGGATAAAATCGGAACAACTCTTATCTTTCAAGTTGGGGTCTTGTATCTTTTCCCCAGCTCCAACTTAAGGGCAGCTGTAGGGAAATGCACCTTGTTCTTCTGTGCACCATTAGTGTAGTGTCATGAAGATGATTTTTTTCTAGTACTTTGTCTTATTCACTGCTGTAATATGTAACTAGCTCAATCTTTTGAAACCAGAACTCCCATAAAATGAAACAAGGAAACTTTATTCCTGGAAAAACACAGTTATGACAGTTTCTCTTCCGGTTTCCTTCATTTATTCGGTGTAAAGCGTGAAAGTTTTACCAGATAGAATCCAAAACGAGAATAAGCTTCAAAATCTATCAGCAACCAAAAGACTTGGCTTGTTGGTTTTTAATCACAAACAGAGTAAACAACTCATGAAACTCGGGTGCAAATCTCCATAGCAACAATATTTCCCTTTCATACTTTTTCTTTTCTCAAAGTGTTAATTCTAGCCCCATCATCCGAGAATTCCTATCTCCACCGATCCCAATGGAATGCTATTTTTCCTATACAGGAAGCGACAAAGCGCAATTATAGAGAGGGGCTCAACCTTTATGATAGATTACAAAGTGTTTAAACAAGACCCAAATCACACAAAATTTGAATAATAAAAGGGAAAGCCTAAGTAAGAAACTAAGTTAAAAACAAGAACAGTAACAAGTAACAAGAGCTAAAAGCAACAAAAGAAAAAAACCACAAAAAAATGCAACTCCTTTAGAAAAGGGAAAACCATAGATCCTAGATAAGAGTAAGTTAAAAAGAAAAATAACCTGATTCCAGATCCAGTAGCGAAGATGAGTACAGTAGAGAAGTTGTGAGGAGGTGAAATACGATCAAGATCAAAACCATAACCCATAGCAGGCGTCAAATCAACAACATCGCCTTTTCTCAGAGCACAAAGAAGCTCAGCAGTAGAGCCAGGAACAGTCTTAACAAGGAATTGAAACTCGCCACGAGCGGAAGCTAGAAAAGGAGGTGAAGCAATAGCAAGGAAAGAAGGTTTGGGTGAGTTAGGGACCTTTAACTGCAAGTACTGACCAGGACGGGTGTGTGAAGATGCAATATCAGGTGCGTCTGAGACGTCAATAGAGATGTGGAATAGAGACTCAGCTGCTGGTTCGATGTGGGAGATTGGGGTTGGTGTCCAAATTAATGTGTCTTCGCGTACGGCTGATGCGGTGACTAAAGAGATGAATCGATGACGGTTTTGTGTTAGAGGGAGGGCTATTTTGCGTAGAAGAGACATGGAACGGGTGGGGGGGAGGCTGAGGTGCGCATGGGGATGTTGGAGGGAGGGAAGTGGAGATGGAGATGGAGATGGAGATGGAGATGGGGAGAAGATGGAAATGGACATTGTTTGGAAATTAAAATGGTTTGGTTTTTATTATGTGTGTTTGGGTGAGGTGGCGGAAAGAAGGAAGGAAGGAAGGAAGGACGCCGCCGATAGTGTTAGTTGTAACTTGTAAACTTGTAAATTGTAATGATGTTGCCTGTGACTCTGAGGGAGGAAGTCCAGTACTGCCTGCTGCGAGTTATACCCTGCTTTAACACTTATCCACACATTGTGATTTGTGTGAGGCCGCATGACCCATGCCAATTGCCATGCCCCTCCAATTAGCCCACCAGTTCTATCTTTTCTTGTCTTCTACCACCAATTATCTACTACCTCCGTTTTTAATAATACGTATATTTGCTTTTGTGCGCATACCAAAAAGAAATGTAACAGTAAAAGAGAATGTTAGTAAAGTAAGGAAAAAGTAAAAAAGGTAGGGAGAAGGAAAGAAAAAGTAGGAGAAAAGTGTAATAATTAGGTGGGCCAAGTTTCCATTTATGATAAAAGGTACATATTAAAAAAAATCCCAATCTGGTAAAATGTGCATATTAAAAAAAATGAAATGAGTATTATTTGTAATATGAGGCCGGATCCAGTGAAAAAGATATTAAAATAAAAAGGACGAGAAGGATCGATGTTGTAACACCTCAAAAATTTACTCTAAAATTTTCGCGTTTAACCTTCATTATTTAATTAATTTCCTTTCCGTTTTACTATTTTCGCTTATTAAATATTATTTTTAATGGATAATTATTCAAAATCATATTTAAAATTTATGAAAATGTTATATTTATTTTTATGATGCCAAAATAATTTTTTTGAATATTATTTACGAAGATTGAATTTTTAATCAATTTATCTTTGGTTTTTCCCAATTGTTTGATAAAAAAGATAAAAAATGATTTTATTTTATTAATTTAAAATCTAATATTTTATTTAATTACAAAAATATGATTTTGGGTTGAGTTGGTTTACTATAAGACGGTCTTAGGTTAATCCTTAACGTCAGACCAGCCCAATAAGCCAATTAAAAGTCAACATACGCGCGTCATACGATAAGCAGCCAGACAAATCGATTTTTATAACTTTTCGACCTAAAACCTTAACTTTTGTATTTTAACTTTTCAACTTAAAACCTTAACTTTTGCATAAAAATCCATAACTAATACCATATAGGTGGAATCGATATTAACAAATAGGCTAAAATGTTACTATTTCCGTTTTTTTAATAGGAAAAATTGTCAAAAATAAGTCAACATTTGCGTTGACCGCTTCTAACAAGTCAACCTTAAGATATTCCAATAGCAAGTCAGACGAGGAAGATGAGTTGGAGGACGAAGAGCCTCGAGATGATGCCGCCATGGAGGAGGATGTTCCTATTCCTCCTCCTAATGTCTAAATCAACCGTCCTCCTGCTTCCTTCACTTCTCATTTGGGCTACTCATTTGAGTGAGGAAATCAGGAGGCGGTTCTATAAGAACTGGTGCAAGTCTAAGAAAGGCTTGCACCAAGTACTCAGCGAAGAGGGCAGGAAAGATATTCAGGCTCGGCTTGACAAGTTGAAGAAGTACGCAACTGTTATCAGAGTCTTGGCCCACAACCAGATCAGGACGCAACTGTTATTCTTGACAATTTTTCCTATTTTATTTAACAATTATCAACTTTTAAACCTTGAAAATAACTTGTAAATCCACACATCAACTTTGGAATATGCTCCCTTCGTTTTTTTTTTACTGTAGCTCAAATGCCAAGGAACATAATGTCATAGACATGTGGGTGGGGACAACAATTTAAAAAATCCACTTATTTTATTGTAAATGTGATGATTAAAGTATGTGAGAGAAAATTAAAAGTTACATATGTGACCAGAAAGTGATAAAATAGGGGTAGATGGGTGATAAGTGGACTCTAGGTTCACTCATTTGCATTTAGTTTTAGGTTATTTAGATGCATTTTAGGCTATATAGTTTCCTTTTCTTCCCCTTTTACATCCTTTATCATATTCTCATGCTTTGCATTTGGTTTTAGTTCATTTGCATTTAGTTAGGTTGCATATAGATCATTACATGTGCATGTGCATCCCCCCTCACCTATCTAATCTCTTCTTGAAGTGTCTAAAGCTAGATTTGCAAGGAAGAGGCTCAGGGGAGCGAGCGCTCCAAAAGAGGCGGAGCGGGCGCTCCGTCCATGAAGAAACGAAGAAAGGAAGGCAGTGACATAGAGCGACCCATGAGCACTCCTGGAGCGGTCGCTCCAAGCATGGAGCGGGCGCTCCACAATGTAAGGAGCGGGTGCTCCTTTGCCCAGAACTGCTCTTTTGGGATCGTATTTTACATCTTTGCCCTTATGTTAACGGGGTATAAACACCTATATTTTGTAATAATAATTAGTTTAGTTTTAATTCCAAAATTTAATTAGCTTTAATTAGAGAGAGAGTAGAGAGAGAGTAGAGAGAGAAGTTGGATGTTTAGATAGAGAAACTAGATCTAAAAGTTTAAAGTTACAGATTAAAGCTATTTTGATGGAGTTTTGCATTTGATTTTCATCCATCTTTGAGTATTTCTTTTATCGCTTCTCTTTGTTTGCGTTTATACTTGTTTTACCTTGATTTAGTATTGATTAGTAGTAATTAGTTGATGATTAGCTTATTTAATATGATTTCCACCATTGTTGGATCACCACTGTTGATTTCAAACTTTTTATTTCATGCTTTTCATTGCTGGAGAGTAGCTTACTAGTTAGGGGAAAGGGATGACATTGCTAATCATGAGTTGACCTTGAAAGTCAAGCTAGGGGGTTAGACCTAGGTAAAATTAGGTTGTCTAGTTTAATTTAATTGCTATGTTTGATTGATTGGTCACCATTTAAACTAGATTTGGGTATCTTAGGTGAAGGATTGAGAAATGAAGCCTAGATTGACCTTAAACTAGTCAATAGGTTGAGTTCACCATGAGAATAGGTGTTGACTTCCTAGGACCTCAATCGAATCACTATGAGTTTTGGAAATACTTGGTTGATTAATTCTACCATGAGAATAGGTAAAATTGGTTGATTAGGTCCTCCTAATTAGCTCGAGAGAGTAATTAGGAAACATTTGATTGACTTAGTCCTCTAATCGACCCTAATGAATCCCCTTGCCTTGGCGATTTGGTTAATTAAATGTTAGCTCGTGAATCCCGTATCCCTAGTTTCCTCTTTATATAGTTTAATTCGAATCACTTAGTCTATTTCCTAGTTATTTAGTTCCTAATTTCTTAGTTGATCTTTAATATCAAAACCCCCCAAAAATAGGCTTAGCTCGCTAAATCTAATTCAAATCTTGATTAATCATTGCTTTCTCGTGGACTCGACCCCTTCATACCCTATATTTGTAACACCCCATATTTTATATATTGTTAGTAAATTTCTATATTAAATTATTTTATAAAAATAATTTAAATTAGTCTTTTATTAAATTAATTTTCTTCCCTACTTTGACTTTATTTTAAAAATAGCCCAAAACGTATTCCTAGTTTGACTAGGTTAGATACCCATAAGTCTATAACCCATTAGGTTTAGTTAAATCTAGATTATAAAAGAAAAATAAAAACAAAAAAAAAATGAAAACAAACTTACCTGTAACAAACGTGACGCTACTCCTCAACGCCATCACTTGCTGCTTCCATCACCACCTTTATTTTCCTTTCTTTGAAACCCAAAGTCTACCTGATTAAATACTAAATCATCACATCTTGTTCAGCCTTCATAAGCCATCACAACTTGCTATCATCAATCATCATCCATCACCATTTTGTTATTTTGGGCGGATTTCAAAAGGAAAAGGGGGTTTTGGGGCTTGCGTTCTTCGGGTCAAAGGAGACGAATTTCGAGTCTTTTTATACTGTTCTACATTCCTATTACTCTATTTATCAAGTAAGTTTTATTCCTCTATTTTAATTTCAGTTTATGTGTTGTTTTTTTAATTGGGTTTTTTTTGTTAAATTAGGGTTCTTGAGAAAATTGATTTGGGGGAAATTTATATTATGCTCAATTTGTTTAATTGGTTGATGTTTTACGTGTAATTCGAGTTAATTAGCAAATCTATGAGTTTACTTTGCAAAAATTAATACTTTTGAAATTATTATGAATTTTAAATCTATGAGTTTACTTTGCAAAAATTAATACTTTTGAAATTATTATGAATTTTTGTTATATTATATTGATAGGTAGTTTCGTATTTGAGTTATTAGTTGAAATATAGTTTACTTTATTATAGTTATTGTGACTTTAAATGTTATTTCGAAATTATTGTATATATTGGATTAGTTCTTAGTTGTTAGTTTTAAATCCTAAGTTGATGTAGGTTGTCGTTGTTGTTGTTGTAGTCATAGTTGTTATTGGTATAAGGTGAATGAGAAGGCGTTAATTAGTGGGAAAATAATATGGATGATATTAGAGTCAGAATCAGTTTGACTTTTGTTGACCAAACTTGACCAGTTTGACTTTCGTTGACCAAACTTGACCAGTTTGACTTTCGTTGACCAAATTTGACCAGTTTGACTTTTGTTGACTTTTTGTCCTATTGACGTTGAGTCGTTTTTAAAATTAGTCAAAGCTCATTAACTAGGTTAGGTTATTTGAATGTGAATTATGTGAAGTATATGGTCGAGTGACTTATACTATACTTTATTATATTGTAGATTGTGGGTTCGTAGAAGAACCTTATTGACTTGATATTACGTTTGGTTGGTTGTGGTTGCGGAAAAGGTAAGATTTCTTACTAAGACTTGTACATATTATTTTAGAAAATGATGATATTGGTTTAAAGTTTATATTGAGTTTTAAAAAGGTTTTGTGTAGTTATATATTGAGATTTTAAATAGAGTTTTACAGTATTTATATATTGAGATTTATAAGGTTTTACAATGTTTATATAATGAGATTTAAATCGTTTTGACGATATTTATCGTGAAAGAAAATTATGAGATTATTTATGAGATTCAAAAGGGAGGAATTTCCTCATATGCCAAGTTGAGATTTAAAAGGAGGATGTTCCTCATTGTTACAGGTTTTCAGTAAACTAGAATGTTTCTTTGTTTACTAGACTATGATTTATCATGTTTTATAAGAATGTTTTTGTGGGGTTGCCGGTAAGCGGTATTCATCGGGTTTGGAAGTATGTTGAGTTTTGTCTCAACCATTATTTAGTAGTTGGGTGTATGTTGATCAATACACTTGCCATTTGTCTTCCTTCTTGATTCGTTATCAAGTTAGGGGTATGCATACTAGGGGCTTTGGTGTTTACCTGTCTCGTGAGCCTAGCTAGCTCATTGGACTTTAATACTTCCTACTCACAGGTTTCAAAACAGTTACATTTTAAATGTATTTACAGGATTGTTTTAGAAAGAAAGAAAGTTGAAAGTTGAGATTTATTGGAAGGTTATTTTATTTTATATATTTAATTTGTACAGGTTGGAAATGAATTTGTAAGATATTCCTATATATCTTACCTGCACATTAGATAGTTTTGTTTTAGTACAGTATGAAATCTTGCTCAGCCTTTTGGCTGATACTATAGTGTTCAATGTGCAGGGACTTGAAGGTGGTTAGCTCAAGGTTGGGTTAAAGAGTGCGATGGATTTAGTTATACGTTAGTAGGTTTAATAAGACTTCCGCTGTTATTCTTTTGACTTTAGTATTTTATTTTAGTCTATAATAATTATTTAGATTCTAGTTAGTTTGATTAGTTAAACCTTATTGACTATTTAGTTCAGTTAGAACCTTTAGCCTTGCGGTGATTATTATTAATTATCGCGGCGTAACACCTTTGGAATTTTCTTAAATTATTTATCATATTATATTTTTAAAGTAGCGAAATTTCAGGGTGTTACAGTTGGTACCAGAGCTTTAGGTTATTAAGACTCCTAAAATGACCTTAAATAAGAATAGGTTAATAAATTTGTTAAAAAACTGAAAAGCCGCTGCGAGGATGAGATTTTGGGAGACAAGGAATTTTTTATATTTTATGTGTTAATGTTTATGCTTCTCTTTTCATTCTATTTTTTGATTTGATGGAGTTTTAAACATAATAGTTGTGAACTATTTGAGTTTGTTTTGTTAATTGTTAATTATTAATTAGTAAGGGTGAATCAACATTGGTTTATCCTTGTTTTTTTTATTGCGATGCTAGAACGATGAATCGACGCGTGCGTAGTAGAAGTCCAGGTTCGAGTCTTATGATGAGCGAGGTGGATCTATCCACCCGAGCCTTAACTGAAGCTATGGAGAAGCTTGTTGCGGCCCAGGTTGCTGCTTTTGCTACTCTCGTTACTCTTATTTCCGGTAGTGTTAGTTCTTATGTCGTGATTTCGAAAGGGATTGACCAAAAGAAACCGTCTATGGTTGGTGGTAAAGGTGATCCCACCAAGATGGAGAATTGGATTATAGTGCTTGACAAGATCCTTACCACTCTCCAAGTCCCTGACCAGATGAGAGTTGATGTTGTTCCATACTACCTGGTTAAGGATGCAATATATGGTAGGCCCACAACAAGTTTATTAGTTTAATTTGACTACTAAGGTGACTGTAGATGAGGAAGATAAAGAGGTAAGAGTAGGGGATATGAGTGTCCATGAGTTTTAATTGTAGTTTCGGGAATTGGCTCTTTTTTTTCCTAAGTGGTTAGTAGGGGAGGGCAATCAAATTTAAAGAGAAGTTGAACCCTAAGCTTCATTCTAAGATGGGAGTTGGGGAGTACACTATAGTGAAGGAGGTGTACACCCGTGCTAGCATGCTGAGACGATTAAGGAGATGTCCTTATTATGTGTGGTAGTACCACCTTAGTAGCTGATTTGATTACTTTTCCTTTACATGATTTTGATGTAATTCTAGGGACGGATTGACTTAGTAAGCACAAAGGCAAGATATATTGTGAGAAACAAAAAGTGTCTATAGTCGGTCCTAGTGGAGTCCATGAGTTTTGTAGAGGATCTTCCTTGAAAATTATTTCTGCCCTGACTTTGAAATCCTACATGAGGAAGGGATGTCCTATATACCTGTGCCATGTTCATGAATCTAGCAAAGAGGAGCCACGAGTTGTGGATGTTCGAATTGCCAATGAGTTCTTATATGTTTTTCCTGATGATATTCCTGGCATGCCTCCTAGGCGTGATGTTGAGTTCAGCGTTGACTTGAAGCTTGGAACTGGACCTATTTCTAAACCGCCTTATAGAATGGCTCCTGCTGAGATGAAAGAGCTTAAGGCTCAGTTAGAGGAGTTGCTTGATAAGGGCTATATTCGTCCTAGTGTGTCTCCATGGGCTGCTCCTGTTCTGATTGTGAAAAAGAAAGACGGGAGTCTTAGACTGTGTATAGATTATAGGGAGCTCAACAATATCACAGTTAAGAATAAGTACCCCTTACCGAGAATAGATGACTTGTTCGATCAGTTGACGGGAGCTGGAGTTTTCTCTAAGATTGATTTGAGATCGGGCTACCATCAGCTTCGTATTGCAGAGAATGATATTCCTAAAACAGCTTTCCGAACTCTCTATGGGCACTATGACTTTACTGTTATGCCCTTTGGGTTGACTAATGCTCCATCGGTGTTCATGGACTTGATGAATCAAATTTTTAGGCCGTATCTTGATAAGTTCGTAGTTGTGTTCATTGATGACATTCTTATCTATTCTAAGGATGCTAGTGAGCATGAAGAGCATCTTCGCACTATTTTGCAAGTTCTAAGGGAGAATAAGTTGTATGCTAAGTTCTCCAAGTGTGAATTCTGGTTGGAGAAAGTTGCATTTTTTGGCCATATTATTTCTAAAGAAGGTATTTCAGTTGATCCTTCAAAGATTCAAGCTGTTTCGGAGTGGCCCTACTCCAAAGAGTGTGACTGAGATTCGCAGTTTTCTTGGTCTGGCGGGTTATTATAGGAGGTTCGTGAAAGACTTCTCAAAGATAGCTCGACCTTTGACTGCATTGGTGAGGAAGGATACTAAGTATCACTAGGATGATGAGTGTGAGAAGGCATTCCAGATTCTGAAGGAGCGTCTCACTACAGCTCCTGTGTTGACACTACCTGATGAAAATCTAGAGTACGAAGTGTATACAGATGCTTCGAAGAATGGCCTTGGTTGTGTGCTTATGCAGAACAGAAAAGTGGTTGCCTACGCTTCTAGGCAGTTGAAGAACCATGAGGTGAATTATCCGACGCATGATATAGAGTTGGCAGCTGTTGTTTTTGCACTTAAGATTTGGCGTCATTATCTGCTTAGCGCATCATTTAAGATATGTTCGGACCACAAGAGTC
This sequence comes from Patellifolia procumbens, assembly GCA_947645195.1. Lineage (NCBI taxonomy): Eukaryota > Viridiplantae > Streptophyta > Magnoliopsida > Caryophyllales > Amaranthaceae > Patellifolia > Patellifolia procumbens. Next base: position 982,958 of record CANSGD010000055.1, read on the forward strand.
TGAAATACATCTTCACTCAGAGAGAGCTCAACATGAGGCAGAGAAGGTGGTTGGAACTGATCAAGGATTATGATATGGAGATCAAGTACCATGAGGGTAAGGCTAATGTTGTTGCAGATGCACTTAGTAGGAAAACTTCTCATTATTTGCAGACCTTACGTTCCAGAAATCGTCTTAGAGAGGAGTTTCAGAGTCTCGATGTGGAGATGGTGCAAATAGGAGCGCAGCTTAATGCTCTTACTATTCAGTCGACTTTGTTTGACGAGATCAAGGAAGCACAAGTAAATGATCAATTTTTGAAGGACAAGCAAGCTAATGAGCCTGTCAATTTCACACTGGCCGAGGATGGTAGTGTGAGGTTCAAAGGGAGATGGTGTGTTCCTATTGCTCCCGAGTTGAAGGAGAAGATTTTAGAGGAAGCTCATACAGCGCAGTACTCTGTACATCCTGGAGGTGATAAGATGTACAAGGATCTCAAGCGAGCGGACTTTTTGGTGGCCTCATATGAAGACAGATGCTGCTAAGTACGTCTCGAGATGCTTGACTTGTCAGAAGATGAAGAGTGAGCATAAGAGACCTCAGGGAATGATTCAGCCTTTAGAGGTTCCATAGTGGAAATGGGATTCCATCTCTATGGATTTTGTTTGTGGACTTCCAAGGACACCGAAGGGGAATAATATGATTTGGGTGATTGTGGATCGTCTTACCAAGTCTGCTCATTTTGTTCCCATGAAGGATACTTGGAAGCATGAGCGATTGGCCGCTGCTTATAGAGAGCACGTGATTAGACTTCATGATGTTCCGAGTGATATTGTTTCAGATACGGATCATAGATTTTTGTCTAACTTTTGGCAGAAGCTTCAGGAAGCTCTAGGGACTAAGTTAAAGATGAATACAACTTTTCACCCTGCTATAGATGGTCAGACAGAGCGCACTATTCAAACATTGGAGGATATGTTGAGAGCTTGTGCCTTAGAGTTTCAGAGTTCTTGGGAGGATAAGCTTGATTTGATAGAGTTTTCGTACAATAATAGTTACCATTCTACCATTCAAATGGCTCCTTATGAAGCTTTGTATGGTCGTCGATGTCGTACTCCTTTGTGTTGGAGTGATATTGATGAATCCGTTGTGATTGGACCTGAGATGATTCAGGAGACTGTTGAGCAAGTAAAGCTCATCCAGCAGAAAATGAAGGAGGCATAGGATAGACAAAAGAGCTATGAAGATAAGCATCGTCGTCATGAGGAGTTTGAGGTAGGAGAAAAGGTGTTGCTTAGAGTTTCTCCTATGAAGGGAGTGATGCGATTTGGTAAGAAGGGCAAGTTGAGCCCTAAGTTCATTGGTCCTTATGAGATTTTTGGAGAGGATAGGAGAAGTTGCTTATAGATTGGCGTTGCCACCAGACGTTGATCGTGCACATAACGTATTCCATATTTCTCAGTTACGTCGATACATTAGTGACCCTTCACATGTGCTACAGCCCGAGTCTCTACAGTTATATGATGACATGACTTATGAGGAGTTTCCAGTTGAGATACTAGATCAAAAAGTTCGAAAAACTCGCAAAGGTGAGACAAAGATCGTAAAGGTGTTATGGTCAAATCACAACTCGGAGGAGTGTACTTGGGAAGCCGAGGATGCCATGCGTCTTAAGTATCCTCATCTCTTCATCGAGGTAAACTCCTAGTTACGAGGACGTAACTCCCTTTTAAGGGGGGTAGAATGCGTACTTATGTCGCGCTTTTAGTGTCGAAAGTTTTTATAATACAAGTTTGGTTGTTGATTTTGTTATGTATTTAATTCCCTACTTGTTATATTAGGATGGTAGGATGCAAGTTGAGTGTAACCTATAGAGTTAATGAGCTATTTTGAAAAACAAAAGTCTAAGTTTGAATATTTGATTGTGTGACTTATATTGTAAGTTTCGGGACGAAACTTATTTTAAGGGGGTAGATTGTAACACCCCGTATTTTATATATTGTTAGTAAATTTCTATATTAAATTATTTTATAAAAATAATTTAAATTAGTCTTTTATTAAATTAATTTTCTTCCCTACTTTGACTCTATTTTAAAAATAGCCCAAAACGTATTCCTAGTTTGACTAGATTAGATACCCATAAGTCCATAACCCATTAGGTTTAGTTAAATCTGGATTATAAAAGAAAACTAAAAACAAAAAAAAAAATGAAAACAAACTTACCTGTAACAAACGTCTGACGCTACTCCTCAACGCCATCACTTGCTGCTTCCATCACCATCTTTATTTTCCTTTCTTTGAAACCCAAAGTCTACCTGATTAAATACTAAATCATCACATCTTGTTCAGCCTTCATAAGCCATCACAACTTGCTATCATCAATCATCATCCATCACCATTTTGTTATTTTAGGCGGATTTCAAAAGGAAAAGGGGGTTTTGGGGCTTGCGTTCTTCGGGTCAAAGGAGACGAATTTCGAGTCTTTTTATACTGTTCTACATTCCTATTACTCTATTTATCAAGTAAGTTTTATTCCCCTATTTTAATTTCAGTTTATGTGTTGTTTTTTTTAATTGGGTTTTTTTTGTTAAATTAGGGTTCTTGAGAAAATTGATTTGGGGGAAATTTATATTATGCTCAATTTGTTTAATTGGTTGATGTTTTATGTGTAATTCGAGTTAATTAGCAAATCTATGAGTTTACTTTGCAAAAATTAATGCTTTTGAAATTATTATGAATTTTTGTTATATTATATTGATAGGTAGTTTCGTATTTGAGTTATTAGTTGAAATATAGTTTACTTTATTATAGTTATTGTGACTTTAAATGTTATTTCGAAATTATTGTATATATTGGATTAGTTCTTAGTTGTTAGTTTTAAATCCTAAGTTGATGTAGGTTGTCGTTGTTGTTGTTGTAGTCATATTTGTTATTGGTATAAGGTGAATGAGAAGGCGTTAATTAGTGGGAAAATAATATGGATGATATTAGAGTCAAAATCAGTTTGACTTTTGTTGACCAAACTTGACCAGTTTGACTTTTGTTGACCAAATTTGACCAGTTTGACTTTTGTTGACTTTTTGTCCTATTGACGTTGAGTCGTTTTTAAAATTAGTCAAAGCTCATTAACTAGGTTAGGTTATTTGAATGTGAATTATGTGAAGTATATGGTCGAGTGACGTATACTATACTTTATTATATTGTAGATTGTGGGTTCGTAGAAGAACCTTATTGACTTGATATTACGTTTGGTTGGTTGTGGTTGCGGAAAAGGTAAGATTTCTTACTAAGACTTGTACATATTATCTTAGAAAATGATGATATTGGTTTAAAGTTTATATTGAGTTTTAAAAAGGTTTTGTGTGGTTATATATTGAGATTTTAAAAAGAGTTTTACAATAATTATATATTGAGATTTAAAAGGTTTCACAATGTTTATATAATGAGATTTAAATCGTTTTGACGATATTTATCGTGAAAGAAAATTATGAGATTATTTATGAGATTCAAAAGGGAGGAAGTTTCTCATATGCCAAGTTGAGATTTAAAAGGAGGATGTTCCTCATTGTTACAGGTTTTCAGGAAACTAGAATGTTTCTATGTTTACTAGACTATGATTTATCATGTTTTATAAGAATGTTTTTGTGGGGTTGCCGGTAAGCGGTATTCATCGGGTTTGGAAGTAGGTTGAGTTTTGTCTCAACCATTATTTAGTAGTTGGGTGTATGTTGATCAATACACTTGCCATTTGTCTTCCTTCTTGGTTCGTTATCTAGTTAGGGGTATGCATACTAGGGGCTTTGGTGTTTACCTGTCTCGTGAGCCTAGCTAGCTCATTGGACTTTAATACTTCCTACTCACAGGTTTCAAAACAGTTACATTTTAAATGTATTTACAGGATTGTTTTAGAAAGAAAGTTGAAAGTTGAGATTTATTGGAAGGTTGTTTTATTTTATATATTTAATTTGTACAGGTTCGAAATGAATTTGTAAGATATTCCTATATATCTTACCTGCACATTGGATAGTTTTGTTTTACTACAGTATGAAATCTTGCTCAGCCTTTTGGCTGATACTATAGTGTTCAATGTGCAGGGACTTGAAGGTGGTTAGCTCAAGGTTGGGTTAAAGAGTGCGATGGATTTAGTTATACGTTAGTAGGTTTAATAAGACTTCCGCTGTTATTCTTTTGACTTTAGTATTTTATTTTAGTCTATAATAATTATTTAGATTCTAGTTAGTTTGATTAGTTAAACCTTATTGACTATTTATTTCAGTTAGAACCTTTAGCCTTGCGGTGATTATTATTAATTATCGCGGCGTAACACCTTTGGAATTTTCTTAAATTATTTATCATATTATATTTTTAAAGTAGCGAAATTTCAGGGGTGTTACAATATTAGGCCAAGTTAGGTTATTAATTTGGCACGTCCAACGACAGTGTCAATGGTAATATAATTTTTCCATATAGAGCAAGATGAAAAAGTAGAACAAACAAAAAGAAACGGACAAAAACGGAAAGTAGGACAAACAAAATAAACGAAGGGAGGACATATATAATACATAATATCATAACTATTCGACAAAGAACCTTAACTTAAGTATTAACTTCCCCTAAAACATTAGCTTTAGTTAGAAATTGATGGGTTATGATATTAACAAATGAGTTAAAAACCTTAACTTTTGAACCTAAAACGTCAACTTTTGAAACTTTAAGACGCGCTTGTAACGGGAGAGGGAAGCCACGCATTTGTAGATCCGTGCTAAATGGGCCTATTGGGAGGGTCTTACATTAAGCTTAATGTAAGACCATCTTTTACAAGAATTTGCCTTTTGGGTTAATAAAAGCTGATTTTCGGATTTTTATAAAAATGTTATTCCCCCTATTTTTTAATATGCACATTTTTCCATTTTGGGGTGTTTTTTTATTGGTACTTTTCTACCTTTTCCCATAAATTGAAGGTTGGCCCACCTAATTATTACATTTCTCTCCTACTTTTTCTTTCCTTCACTCTACCTTTTTCACTTTTTCCTTACTTTTACTATCTTTCTCTCTTACTTTTGCACTTTTTCCTTACTCCACGCGCAAAAACAAATGTATATATTAAAAAAACGGATGTATTATTATTTAAACACCAAAAAAATTTCATTTTTGGCTTTGATCTTTAAAAGTATGACCTCGGAGCCCAAGGAAACCACTTGGATGAATGTGGACAGATTTTTGGGGGCAAGTTCAGCATTTTTCTTCATAAGCAAACCCTTCCTTTGACCCTACTTGTAGCTCCTTTGACCCCTTGGTCAATTTTCTTTATTTAACCCATTTTTGAGACAAAATATTTTTTTCTCCAACTCTTTCTCTTGTTGCTGCTGTCGTGAGTTCTCCATATCTTCTCCTGCTGATTTTCTTACTCTCTTTAAATTTTTAAGAATTTTTTAGCTTTGGAAAATTTATTATTGAATTTACAAGGTTATTTTTATCAATCTCTTATCTATTTCTACCAATTTCTACTCCAAATTCTAATTCCAAATTTTGGTTGATATTTTTAGGAATGATCTTAGCTCTTATTCTCTTATTATTGCTATTATATTTTCCACCGAAATTGAGGTAAATAGCTTTAATCCTAGTTTAATATTGATTACTAAGTTAATTAGAGTAAATTATATCTATTATAGTAGAAATAGTTATATTATTATTTGGTATGAATTATGTGAACTTATGTGAATTTATGTGAATTATATATAAATTTTCCGATTTATTATGAATTAATTAGTAATAATGAGTTTAGAATTACATATTTGTATATTTCAGTGTATAAATTATATTTATTGCTTATATATGTATGCATGTCGAATATATGATGTTTCGTAAACTGAAATATTTCTGGAGGGAGTACCAAAATAGGGTTGATGAATCTTGGAGGCTTGTGTAGAGATGTCGCTCCGTTCCCGAACCTGCAAAAAGGGAAACGAACCCAGAGGTTTGGGTTTTGATTCCCTCTCCGAGGCTTAAGTCAGTCTTAGGGAAATAAAAGGTGAGTATGTATTTTGACAGAGTAAGTTTAGGAGTAGGTGAGATTCTAACTTTTACCTGATTTTGAGGAACTATTTATAGTGTTTGTGAACAAAAAGGGGCACCCTAAAATAGAAGGATGTGATTGGTTGAGCAATGAAAAGACGACACTTGTCACAATTTCATTGCTTTGAGCCTGTTAACCAATCATTCTCTACCTCTTATGGGAGTTTGGGATGATTATTCCCCCTTTTAAGAAATAAATGGGCCTCTTTATTCAGGTTGGAGATGTCACAAATCACTCTTCCTAATGCCGCCATGTGTCATTTGGAGAATGATCCATATGTCACAAATCTATTGGGCCACGTGTCCTCTTTTGACATGTTACAACATTTGCCCCTAAAAGGGGTTTGATCTGGGTCTTGCCTGATTAATGCCCTTTTACTGAGAGTAACTTCTGACATTTATCATACTGTTTAGGAGTTTAACTGACTTTTCCTCCAATCAGAAGAATGTGAAGTGACGTGCGCACCATACGATGCTGACACGTGTAAAGGCACTGTTTGGGGAGAGGGAAGGTTTTTACCCCCTATAAATACCCCTCCCCTCACTTCATTTTTCACTTTTCATTTTGTGGAGATTCTAGAGAGATAAAATTTTAGAGAGAGAAGCTTTGTGTAAAAAGGGAGAATATTCTTTCTCTTTATTTGGTGAAGAGAAAGTGGATTTGGGAAATTTGACCTTGACCTTTGCTGAGAGCCGCGTGACTTGTACAAAAGGCGAAGAGAGTCTTTCTCATCTCCGTCCAGATCTTTAGTCAGGTATTTCCCTCTTCTCCTTTTACTTTTCTTCTCTTATTCTTTAATTCTTCTTTGAAATAAAATGGTATCTTGTACCTCATCCAATAACCCCGGCCAACCCATGGAGGATGCTAACCCTAGAGCAGATTCTTTTTCATCCTCAACTGTCTCTACAGTTGGGCCCATCTCGAGTGAGTACTTCTTTTATTTAATAAGAACGCACGACCCGTTTCCGACGACCCAGTCTCTGCCTGTGCAAGGTAATCTAGCGCGTGTCAAGAAAACGACGTGTCTGAGACGTTCACTAATTCTCCCTTCCTCCAGTTCTGAGATGGAAGAGTCGACTGGGAGAGTTCCTGAGAAAGAGGAAAGTGATGTGGTGGAGGAGATCCAGCCATTAGAAGTTGACCCTTTGGCGGAGTATGACTTTGAGGCTTCTGATTACCAAGATAAAGCCGGACCGTCTGGAAGGGTCTCAGACGAGGAGGATGAGGAGAACGAGGGCGAAGAGTCTGAGCCTTCTACCACCTCTGCTGAACTTTGGGACCGTCTGGGTCCTCTTTTTGACCCAGCGTATGTTTGTGTGGATGTTGACTGGCTGGAAAGGTATGGCCCGGACGGGAGTTATTTGGATGAGGAGATGCCTATGATTGACTTCAAATTTGTCCTCCCTAAAAAAAAGGACACAATCTTTCATGCGGCACCCAACCAATTTGCTGTATATAAGCTGGCCTTAGTTGCTGGACTTAGATTTCCCTTCCACCCCTTCTTTCATGAAATTCTTAGGCATTATAGCATAGGTCACAATCAGCTGGCTCCCAATGCTTGGCTGAACATTTTAACTTTCATTGCCACTTGTGAGTTGTGTGGCTTAGTCTTGTCACTTAACGCCTTTACACACATACACTATGTCTCTCAACTTCAAAAGACAATAGAGGGGACCTGGTACATCATATGTAATAGGGCTGGATTCTTGATTGTTTTTGGGAAGCCATCAAAGATGCACAACTAGAAGTTAGAGTTTGTGTTTGTCCAGGCACCAGACGTAGAGACAGCCAGACCTTATAGGTACCACAACCGAGCAGTAACGAACATAGGACGGAGTGCCCCTATACTAGAACTAGAGAATAAGTATGATGATGCCGTGGTGGCTCACTTTACGGCCACGGAGTACATTCACCCTGGGCTTGGGGAGGCAGGACGCCCAAAGCCAAAAAAGATAGCTTTGAAGGGACCGGCTGGTTAGGTTCCCTTCAAAGAGATGTTTTTCAATGAAAGGTTTTTGGTTGCCCTTGGACTGAAGGAGGGCAAAGATACAGGTAATGTCCTGGTCTTGCCCCAACTGTGTGTCAATGTATTTTAGATCTAAACTAACCAAACAATTTCTGTGTGCAGAACCGACAAGAAGAAGAATCCCCGCATCTTGGAAAGGAGAAGTGGACATGAGTAAGTTCGGCGGGAACTTATGGGCGGAGCATTCAAAGGCTCCGTCTAAGAAGCGAGAGGATACGCTGGTAAGAAACATATATATAATAATTTTTTTTGAAGACGAACCTCTTTCTAAATCATCTCCGTCTGTTCATCCATAAAACCAAGGCCTCTTCGTGAAGGAAGACGTCTGGATAAAGGACGAATGTCCATTTATCTGGACGTTTTATCTTTTCAACCAATCGTCGTTCAGTAATTTTTCGGAACGAAGGTTGGTCAACGAAGGAAGGCGTCTTGGCCAAGACGGATTTCTTCTGGGAGGAGCCTTGGGTTTGTGTTCATCTTGGTCCTTGTCCCATTTCTGACCGAAAGTGGTTCCTTGAAGGAAAACGTCAGGCCACAGACGGTTTCCTTCACCGAACAACCTTTAGTCTGTTTATACCTTCGTCCTTGACATGTTTCTGACAGAAGGTGGTTCCTTGAAGGAAAACATCAGACACCAGACGGTTTCCTTCACCGAACAGCCTTGAAGGGATCGGCTCATTCTAGCCGGTTTCCTTCTTGGAACCATCTTCGGTTTTGGATGGTGATTTGAGTCTTTTAGACCTGACTTGATTATTGTTCTTGTGCAGAAAAATTCACCGTCAGCAAGGGCGACTATTGCCAAGCCGACTTCATCGAAGTAACGGCCAGCTACCTCGGGGGGACAAGCTTCACCCCTCAAAAAATCAAAGTCCTTTGCTCCGGCAAAGAGGGTTGGGCAGACGAGTTCGTCTGTCCGTAAGGCACCTATCCCCTCCGGCGAGAAGGGGAGAAAGCCTTCTGATTCGGTGGTCTTGCCGCCACCGGCCACCACAATGGGAGCTGGAGATTCGTCCACTCCCATCGATCTCGAAAGCCAGCTGGACGCAGCTGGTTTGAATTTTGAAGAACTGTCAAATCCGGAAGCGGTCAATCCTGGAACCTCTGCCTATTCAGGGGCGGTAGCTCAGCTAGTGGGGCAAATGCCTCATCCCTTCAGGACAAAGTCGACCTCGTCTGGTGAGTTATACTATTCCAACTGGGTCAGAACGCTGCGGGTTAGTGGACGAACGATGAGTCCATCCAACAAGCTTGCAGTGGTCATCCCTATTCGCCGAACTGATGCTTCATCTTTTTCAGATAAGGGAAAGGCTCCAGCCGAGGATGGGTCGGCTTACGAGCCCGACGAGGCCATCCCCTCATTTGCCAAGTACTCCTCGGTCGATAGGAAGAAGATAAAGAAGGACGTCTATAGCGCCTTCCCTTAGGAGTACGTCGACAGTCTGAGGGGAGCCACGGCTGGACACTCGGGCTACCTGTCTCAACTCCTTGCCGAGGTATCTCCCTCTCTTAGCTTCATATCTTCATTGTTATCACCTTAACTTCTTATAACATGGCCTTCTGACTTGGTAAATTTTTCCCTTTCGTTCAGGCGTTCGCCTGGAGCATGGCCTTGCAGGGGTTTGTGAGTGGTCTTCGTAAGGAGAACTTTGCCTGTGTTCAAAAGGTAACTAAGGCCGGAGACCAGGCCATAGTGACTTGTGAGGAGCTGAATGCCTATCATAGGCAGAGTCTGGAGGCCTTGGAGAAGCGATCGGCTGATCTGGAGTCAGCCAACAAGCTCCATCTGCTGAAGTCACTGACCTGCTGAAGGAGAAGGAAAAGTGGCTCCTGGCTCGGGATGTTCTCTTGGACGACCTGGCGAAGGAGAAGGATGGTGCTGCTGCTACCTCGGCTGAGCTTAGGGCCAAAATTTCTGAACTCACAACAGAAGTTGCTCAGCTGAAGGATCAAGCTCAGCAGGACTTCCAGGAGGCCCTCAAAGCCTTTGCTGACTCCTTGGAAACGGCCAAAGGTTGGGGGATTAAAGCCATGGAGATGATGGCTGATCCTGACCAAGTGAGCCGGTTTCAACGCCGGCTTGAATTCCAGGAGGAGTGTCACAAGGCCGGAATTCGTAACGAAGATCCTCCTGTTTTCGAGCAGTCAGACGAGGAAGATGAGTTGGAGGACGAAGAGCCTCGAGATGATGCCGCCATGGAGGAGGATGTTCCTATTCCTCCTCCTAATGTCTAAATCAACCGTCCTCCTGCTTCCTTCACTTCTCATTTGGGCTACTCATTTGAGTGAGGAAATCAGGAGGCGGTTATATAAGAACTGGTGCAAGTCTAAGAAAGGCTTGCACCAAGTACTCAGCGAAGAGGGCAGGAAAGATATTCAGGCTCGGCTTGACAAGTTGAAGAAGTACGCAACTATTATCAGAGTCTTGGCCCATAACCAGATCAGGACGCTCCTCTTGCTGTAATTTTGGCTAAGTATTTTTGTTGTACTTCATGGATATTTTGATTAAATCCCAATGCTTTGTAATCATATTAGGAGATATTTTTGTCGTTTGGTTTTGTTGTAGTAGTATGGAAACTCAGTAGTGTTGTATTTTTGTGGATTTTGGCAACCAACTTTCGTCCATTTGAATGAGTAGCTTTCCTTCATTTTGCTTGTCCAATGTTTATTATAGTAATTTATCTTAAAGTTGTTCCATGTGATTGCCTGTTTCCACCTTACTCATCTTAAAACACCTTTTGGACGAAAATGTTCAAGACAAACATGCAAAGAATTTTTCCTAAGTATACTCTTGTTCCGTCTAAGAAGGGATCAAAGATAAACCTAAGTCGGCTTTAATCAAATCCTTTGGACGGCTAACATACTAGTTGGACGAGAAAGCTCCAAGCATGCAATTTTTTGCTAAGTAACCTCCTTATCCGTCTAAAAGGAATCAATGACCAACTTTACTCGTCTTGAGTCACCTCCATGGGACGGATAACATACTCATTGGACGAGGGAGCTCCAAACTGGGTATTTATGCAATTTTTTGCTAAGTAACCTCCTTTCCCGTCTGGGTATTTCCCCCCCCTCCTGGGCGACCAACCCTTTGACCAAACTAGTTACTCAAGAAGGAGAACGTCCAGGATGAAAACCGCCAGCGCCATATCTTCTAGACAGAGGACATGGAGGGTTTATTTAATTCTGAGTTACTCGTCTGAATGATTTTTATAGTCGTCCTGCCTTGGCAATTTATGTAAACAGCCGTTGCCCCACGAAGGAAGGCGGCCAAAACAAACCGTGGTCGAATCTTTTCCTTACTCGTCTGAATGTGATTGATACTCGTCCTGCCTTCTCTTGGCAATTTTTATGAACGATCGTTGCCCCATGAAGGAAGGCGGCCAATACACAAACCGCTGGACGAGTCAGTTCTTTGCTGTTTCAAGACGACCTTCCAGGTTTTTTCAATTTATGAATATCTTCTGACGGCTTCCTTGAGGAAGCAATGTTCGTTTTATGGCAATAACATCTTCTCGGACGAACACAGGTGCCAAACTTATTATGAAGTTGTGGTCTAATTTCTGGACGAATAAGGTTTAAAGGAAGGCGTCTAAGGATTATTCTTCGGACGTTCTCCTTTTTGAACTAACTATTGGTTAAGTACCAATGTAAGGTTTTAAAGGAAGGCGTCTAAGGATTATTCTTTGGACGTTTTCCTTTTTTAACTAACTGTTGGTTAAGTACCAATGTAAGGTTTTAAAGGAAGGCGTCTAAGGATTTTTCTTTGGACATTTTTCCTTTTTTAACTAAGTATTGGTTAAGTACCAATGTAATGTTCAAAGGAAGGTGTCTAAGGATTATGCTTTGGAATTTTTCCTTTTTGAACTAACTATTGGTTAAGTACTAATGTAATGTTCAAAGGAAGGCGTCTAAGGATTATTCTTTGGACGTTTTAATTTTTTAACTAACTATTGGTTAAGTACCAATGTAATGTTCAAAGGAAGGCGCCTAAGGATTATTCTTTGGACGTTTTCCTTTTTGAACTAACTATTGGTTAAGTACCAATGTAATGTTCAAAGGAAGACGTCTAAGAATTATTCTTTGGACGTTTTCCTTTTTTAACTAACTATTGGTTAAGTACCAATGTAATGTTCAAAGGAAGGCGTCCAAGGATTATTCTTTGGACGTTTTCCTTTTTTAACTAACTATTGGTTAAGTACCAATGTAATGTTCAAAGGAAGGCGTCTAAGGATTATTCTTTGGACGTTTTCCTTTTTGAACTAACTATTGGTTAAGTACCAATGTAAGATTTTAAAGGAAGGCGTCTAAGGATTATCTTTTCCTTGCTGGGCTGGTACTATATGCCCCCCTTCTTAGGATGGCTGTTTGTCTATGCTTAGACAAAGGCATCGTATAAAGGTGAGTATCTAGTTGATACGATTTAGTCGTATCACCTAATCAAAGATAACCTACAGTCCTCTAACTATGGTAGTCAATGGAAGCAGGGTCGAATCCACAGGGAGACAGAGTTTCTATATTAATATTCGATCAACTAGCTACTTCAGACGAAATCAGGGAAGATTAACTGAACTAATAATTAAGCTAAGGACAACGAATTAAACCGAGGATTTAACTATGGAATAAAAACCTAGGGTATTGGGTCGGTCCACCATGCTTATACCAATCAAGTAAGGTCAACTACTATCAAAACCTAAGTCATGAGTCAAGTGATTAGAGCATGTGTTGAGCTATGGTTAAGACTCAACGCTCATAGTTCAACATACACCGCATGTTCACTAAAGTAATCAGAACTACTGATGTGTCCTAGGCCTCTAATCGTAAGACGGATCTGTGCAAACAACTATTAACCACAAGCAATCAATGAAATTGGCCACTAACATTAATCACTAATTAAGAACAAACCACACCACAATCACTCTAATCAAGCCCTAGAAATCGATAGGAATCTAAATCACAATCATGGTATAAACATGGCTTTCCTATCTAACACCATAGAAAGAGAACTACTCACTCATAATTGAATTAACAACAACGAGACTAATATGAAACCCTAACAATTGCATCATGAATAATTAAATACTTAAACTAAGCAATTAAGAATAATAAAAGAGATTAGGGTAAAGAGGAATACCAATTGACAGAAAGCATGAACTTTTATTGAAATCGAATAGGTTCAATCACCTTTAATCTAATCTAAAGTGTTTAAAACTAGGCTAAACTATGAGAAATAAACTAGAGTCTAACTAGAATAAAAGATGTCTCTAAAAATATGAGGAAAAGGTATTTATAATACCCCAAAGTCTAATTAAAAAAAAATATAGAATTTCGAAAAAGAACTGTCCGTGCTTCAGGCCCGATCGGGTCAATTCCCGCCCGATCGGTTGCGTAAACTGCAATTCTGCATCAACTTGCGAAGGCCGTATCTCTCAAACCAGAAGTCCAATCGGGGCGTGTGACCTATCATTGGAAAGATATTGAAGTCTAGAATCCAACCCAATTGGAATTTATTGATTATAAATTTTCTATCAGAAATTTATAATGAAAATAGTAAAGGTGTGTCAGTTTTGGCACTTCTTTCACTAACTCTTTGCTTCATTCCAACTCAAAATTGTCCCAAACGGATGCATTGTGATCCTTGTGCAAGCTACCTTCATCTTCAATGATTAATAGGCTACATCCTTGGTACTCATGATCACTTTGTATCAAAATAACCTGAAAATCATCGAAACACACAAACGGGGAGTAGTAGAGCACAACTTGTGTAATTCATGTCATTATGCACCTAAATGCTTATAAAGGAATTCTAAATGCAATCTAAATGCATCTAAAAACTAGATATAAATGTGATACATCACTAGTCCACGCCTTTTCTGAATAATGAGACCTTATTTACTAAGGCGTCTTATTTTGGCCGGTTTCCGTTAGGAAATAACACCTTTGATTAATTTTAGGTGTTATGACGGGGATTTCTTTTACTAAGGAAATACGTCTCTCTGGCTGGCTTCCTTTAGGAAGCAATGTTCGCCTATTTTTCAAAGTTTTTAGTGAACTTGGATTTAGACGATCTACTAGTTGCTTCTTGTTAAAGTAAGAACCTTTAATCAAGAAGTCTTTATTCATCATTTATGTCTTGGACAAATTTTGTGATGGTTCTTGCAGACGTTTTCCTTTAGGAAGCAATATTTGTCTTACATATGGTCCTCTATGGTTTATTAGCTAATAACCATCTTTCGTCCATCAATGGTAAAATGCCCCAAGATGGCTATGGATAATAAAATGCCCCTTGCTGAGTGTTGGTAGAACGAGTTATAGGCTAACAGTTATCCCATCTACAATCTAACAAGTTGAACCATGGACCAGAATTTATAATATGTATTGATATGAAGTTTGCTTAGCCTAGGCTAAGATACATGTAATACATTTCTAAGATTTTTCTGTGCCGTAGCACTTCATTTACAATTTTTCAAAAAAACTTGATTAGACATAGTACTTCTTCAGATTGTCAGAGTTCCAAGTTCGTGGTATTGGGCGTCCATCCAAATTTTGTAGCTTAAACGTACCTCTACGAACTTCTTCGACCACCAGATAAGGTCCCTCCTAATTTGGGGTCAGTTTGCCAAGCTCCTTTGCTCGTCCGACAACCTCCATCGTCCGGAGAACCAGATCCCCCTATTTTGAGAGATCGTCTGGTTACCCGTTTGCGGATTTTCCTGGCCATCCGTAACTTATACAACTCCATCCTCAAAAGAGCATTACCTCGGACCTCGGCAACTGGTCTAAAGCAAGACGCATTGCGGCCCAGTTGGTCTCTTCTGAATACAACATGACGCGGAGGGTAGGTTCTTCAATTTCGATGGGAAGGACAGCCTATGTTCCATAAACTAGCATGAAGGGCGTTTTCCCTGTTGAATTTTTGGCAGTTGTCCTGATAGACCAAAGGAACAGCTGAAGCTCTTCAACCCAAAACCCCTTGGCATTTCCCAACTTCTTCTTGACGCCTTCAGATATGATCTTGTTGAAGGCCTCTACCTGGCCGTTCGCCTGTGGATGGGCAACTGAAGCAAAGTGAGATTTAATATCCCTTTCTATGAGCCAGTCTTTCAACTTAGGGGTCTCAAACTGGGGTCCATTGTCAAAAACTATCGACTGGGGCATCCCAAATCTTGATATGATGTTTTTCTAGATAAACCTCTTTACATCATTTGTTTTTATGCCCCTAACTGCTTCGGCTTCAACCCACTTTGAACAGTAATCCACAGCCACTATCACAAATATTTTCTGGCCGGCCACCGTAGGAAGCGGGCCTAGAATATCCATCCCCCATTTGGAAAATGGCAAGGGGGTCAGGAATGGGGTTAGAAAGTTGGACGGTCTCTTGAAGAGATGGCCATGCTTCTGGCAGCTGTCACATTTTCTTGCATAGTCCATGGCGTCCGCATTTAGTGTCGGCCAAAAATAACCAGTCCTGAGCGCCTTCTTAGCAGGTGCCTGTCCACCAATATGTGAGGCACAAGAGCCCTCATGTAACTCCTTGAGTACCTCCAGGCCGTCCTCCTTTGTAATACACTTCAACAGCGGACGATCATATGACTTCTTATACAATGTTTCGTCTCAAACTTCGAACCACTTGTCACGAGCTTTAACATATTTTGCCTCTGCCGGGTCTTCTGGTAATTGACCGGTCTTTTTGTAGTGAAGTATAGGGTCCATCCAATTGTTTGTTCGACTCAAAAACATCACTTCCTCTTGGTCAATGCTCTTATTCTCCTGTACTTTCCAGAATACAGTTCTTGGGGCATCGCCTAAAGCTGAACTAGCAAGTTTTGATAAAGCATCAGCTGGATGATTCTCGGACCTAGGCACTTGTATGAAGGTGAACCGGTCTAGTTGCTTGATCTCTTCTTTCACCAGCTGAACATACTTGGCCATGGAGGCTTCCTTGCATTCATAATCTACGTTAACCTGGCTGACTACCAGGAGAGAATCCGACCTTGCCTCCAATTCCCTAGCTCTAGCTGCTCGGCATATCCGAATTCCAGCCAATAAGGCTTCATATTCGGCTTAGTATTGGAGGCCGGGAATTTAAAACGCAATGCGTATTCGTACGTGTCACCCTCAGGCGACTGGAAAACAAGACCTGCCCCACTACCCTGTGTGGTAGACAAGCCATCAACCATCAACTTCCAACATTGACTTCCCTCAGAGGGGTCTTTTACTGGACCAAGTACTGGTCGGGTTAGTTCTGCTATAAAATCCGTCAAAGCCTGCCCTTTAATTGCTTTCCTTGGTTCAAAGGAGATGTCGAACATTTTCAGTTCATTGGCCAACTTGAGCATCCTTCCAGCCGCTTCCAGCTTCTGTAAGACTTGCTTCAGCGGCTGGTCAGTGTATACGACAATACTATGAGCCAGAAAATAAGGCCTTAACTTTCGGTTGGCCACCACTAAGGCCAGACACAAACTTATCAACAGCAGTGTATCGGCCTTCGACATCTTTGAGTACCTGGCTCACAAAGTACACTGGGATTTGTATTGCGTCCCTCTCGACTGACAACACTGCACTGACTGCTTCAAGAGAAACAACCAGATAGACAAACAATTTTTCTCCAACCACTGGACTTATCAGACGAGGGAGCTGCTGTAAATGCTTCTTAATTTCGTGTAAAGCCTCATCCGCTTCAGGTGTCCATTGAAATTTTGCCTTCTTCTTTATAGTTGCAAAGAAATGATGACATTTGTCACCAGACTTGGACAAAAAACGTCCCACAGCCGCTAGACAGCCAGTAAGCCGCTGTACTTCTTTTATCTTTTTTGGAGGTTTCATATCAAGTATAGCTTGGATCTTTTCAGGATTCGCCTCTATTCCACGTTGATCTACCAAAAAACCCATAAACTTGCCAGACGAGACCCCAAAAACACACTTCTTTGGGTTAAGCCTTAGTTTATATTTGCGCAAGGTTTCAAAAGTTTCACGTAGATATTCGACATGATCCTTGTCCTCCTGGCTCTTGACGATCATATCATCAATATAAGCTTCTAGATTGCGACCCAACTGGGGATAAAAAATTTTGTTGATGAGCCTCTGAAAAGTTGCTGGAATTCCTCAAGCCGAAAGGCATCATAAGCCAGCCATATAACCCCTTTTCAGTAATAAAGGAGGTCTTATCCTGATCCTCAGGCAACATAGGAATTTGATGAAACCCCGAATAAGCGTCCATAAAGCTCAGCAACGCATGCCCAGCCGTAGAGTCTACCAGACGATCTAGCTTGGGCAGAGAAAAACTAAACTTCGGGCAAGCTTAGTTCAAATTAGTGTAGTCAACATACATCCTCCAGGTTCCATTCGGCTTAGGAACCATCACCACATTTGCAACCCAGTCTGGATAATGGGTTTCCTTGATAAATCCTGCCTCTAGCAATTTCTGACTTCTTCATCAACAACTTGATTTCTGACGGGTCCTAAATGCCTCCTTTTCTGCCTGATAGGCTTTTTAGTCGGGTCAACATTCAGCCGATGAACAGCCACCTCTTGGTCAATCCCTGGCATTTCATCGGCCCCATAGGCAAAAACATCTTGATACTCTTTCAACAATAAGATAATAGCTTCCTGTAGCTCAGACTTTAGAGCTGTTCCTATTTGAAATGTTCTTTCTCGACGAGAATCATCTAAACAAATGCTTAAGGGAGCTTCAGCAGGCTTAGGACGATCGAGAGTCAGGCTTGCAATCGTCATAACCTCAGCTGAGGACCTTGGTTCTTCCTTGAACTGGGAAAATTTCCTTTTCTTACTGGGCTGATCCTTTACCGTTTTCCTTTCAGAAGTAACATACAGCTCATCTTTGTCCTCTGACGGCTTCCTTGCGGAAGCAACGTGCGTCAGAAAATTTTCTTCTTTCATCCTGGACGTTCCCACTTTCTCTGCTCCGGCCTCTGTGGGCTCATCTACTTCCATGGGCTCGGCTTTGCTCATCTTCCATGGCGAGGGCCTTAAGGTAGTAAGGTAGCACTCTTTGGCCGCCCGCTGATCTCCATAGATGGTATCAACCTGACCAGCATCACATTCAAACTTCATTATCATCAGATGAGTGACAATGACTGCCTTAATATTGTTGAGGGTGGGGCATCCCAGAATTATATTATGCGCAGTCAGGTCCTTGACAACCAAGAATTTTATGAACATTGTCCTACATCGATCCTTCTCTCCAACTCTGACGGGCAACGACACCGTCCCCACTGGGTGAATAACTCCTCCTCCAAATCCTATGATGATGGACTGGAAGGAGGTCTCTTTCATCAAATTTGAGTCATGACAAACAATCAGCACTAATAATATCAGTCGAGCTGTCGGTGTCTATAAGGATCCTCCGTACTTTCAAATATTCTATCTTCATTTCTACAACGTGAGGGTCATCATGAGGGGTTCTGATCTTACCACGATCACCCTCACTCACCGTCACCAAGGGGAACGGGTCCACCTTAGTTTTTCCAATTAGCAACTCCTGGCCGAGCTCTCTAACATAATTCTTATGCCCTGTCAAAGTTGGTCCCCCGGCTGCAAAACCGTCGGATATAACCAAGACTACATCTTCATCAGTGCTGGCACTTTCCTTCTTCTTACTTTGCCGAAAATCTTTCTTTTGAAAAGGTCCTTCCCGAGACATATATTGGTTCATCTTTCCCTGCTTTGCAAGATGTTCCAATGCTCTCTTCAAATGTTTACACTCGTTGGTTTCATGCCCACAATCCTTGTGGAAGTGACAATACTTGATTCTGTCTCGATTCTTGTAAGGCATCTTCATCTCTGCTGGGGCCTTAAGTTCATGTTGATCCTTGATTTCCATGAGGATAGAGTATTGATCCTTATTAAACTCAATAGGCTCGGTAGAAGCAGCCCTTTCCTTTCTTTTCTCTCTCCTTGACGGAGTTGTGCCTGAAGATACTACCCACGCCTCAGCCTTCTTAGGATTGTTCTTAGGTTTTTGAACAGGCTCCTCAGGCTTCTTATACTCCGAGTGTTTAGCTTCAGCACAAACTTCCATAGCATGTATGAATGCTGCAGCCTCTCTGAGACCTTCAGCTAAGGTACTTACCTTTTTCTTGACTAGGTCGAACTTAAAGCTTCCTGGACGAAGTCCGCGAATGAATGCATCAAATGCTACACCGGCATTCAGATCGTGGATCTGGAGAGCTTCCAGGTTAAATATCTTCACAAAACTTCTCAAAGACTCTTTTGGGGCTTGGTTAATCTTCCCCAAGTGAATACTGGTTTTCTGTTCCAACCGATTGGCTAAAAAATGACTGGTAAATGAGTAACTCATCTCAGTAAAATTGTTAATGGAATTTGCTGGTAAATTGTTAAACCACTTCTGAGCAACCCCTTTCAAGGTGGCTGGGAAGTTCTTACACCAGGTGGCATCGTCCACAGCTTGGACGTACATCTGATGTTTGTATGTTGAAAGGTGATCGTCTGGATTGGTTGTGCCATCAAACAGAACATGAACATGGAATAGATTGCCTCACCCCATAGATAAAAAGCAATTCAAAGCTCAAAACATTTTCTAGATTAAGAATCGTTCAAGCAGGCATAATTCAGGTTTGGCTAATCAAATCCATCCAACCACCAATCATCCAAGCAATTTATCAAATTCAAGCATCCACAAAGCATACAAGTCCTAAAAAGGCTCTCACAAGGGTGTCACTCCTCTCAATTTTGTGGCAGACAAAGAATATGCCCGAACACTCAACAACCCGATCATAAATACCCTTCCCACTCACACTCTCATGTGTTTAAGAAGGTCAAATGACGCTCATCCTAGTCAAGTCGACTCAATTAGCAGTCATACTCTTTAACAATGCAGACACGAGCTCAAGAGGACTTTATAGGGTTGTAATGGGGCTTAGGTAAAAGGTAGGGAATACTTTTGGGCAATGTGGTGGAAAAACCAAGAAAGGGGGAGCATGAATCATTCAAACAAGGCCTAAGATGGCCTACACAACTCCTAACAACACCATAAAACCACGTAAAGTAACCCAACTCTCATAAATCAATGAAGAACTCATAACAAACCCAATTTTCAAGCAATGAAGCGAATATTTCTTTAAGAACGTACGTGAATGAAAGAACTTCGAATTCTTTTGAACTTTTATTTCAAATTTCTTTCATTTTTCTGAACTTCATTCACGCAACTCTAAAATTGCTTTTTCTTTTCTTTTTCTCACTCTCAAACCACAACAAATACACTTTTAATTCCTCAACAACCAAACCAAGAAACAAATTTCGAACTCAACCCATACAAAAGCTCCCCCAAGCTAGGCTTGGAATAATAACAAGTGAAGGCCTTGGGCTCATAATAGGGGTTTAAGTAACGAAACAAGTCATTAGGCTCAGCGGGGCTAAGGAGGATAAAAGTATATCAAAAATCCACTATGAGGCTCAAGAATCAGACAAAAGAACGCCTCTATCATAGCTAATGCTACAAGTCATCGAAAATCAGACAAGTACGAAGTCAAAGTCAAGATCAATCCACTAAAGAGGAACTAACACACAAGAAAAGACTGGATAATAATAGAAATCCAATAGGCTTACAAAGAGGCCTCACAGTCTAACCAATCCAGGTATGCAGCACAAAGTGGTGTAATATAATCAAATTTTGCTCGAAGTCATAGCAATCAAACATCAGATCATAGCCTCAAGATCACAAATGCCCAGCTATCCAGAAAACAAAGTCAAATCATTTTCAATAAGAGCACAACAAGGGGCACAGGGAGGCAACTAAACCAGTCATGGAACCATTTTTTTTTTTGATTTTTTCAGTATTTTTTTCTAAAGCAATAAATCTATCCTAGAAAGCAGTAAAAGAGATAGAGAATACAAACAGAACTCCTCCCCCAAGCTGAACTTGGCAGTGTCCTCAATGCCAAAAGGTGACAAGGACTACGCTAAGAGGAAAAACAATGTTAGTACCCTCACTCTCGCTCACAAAGAAGAAGAAAAAATAAAAAGAAAAGGAAAAGGGAAAGAAAAATACGAGTTGCCTCTCGCACAGTGCTGGTTTATAAAGGTCCCGCACGACCATATTACCTCAACCATCAGTCAGAAGAGGAACAGGGTTGTAGGAATAGTACCCTAACATGCCCATACACGATCTTATCCTATCATCATTGGAAGAGTCCAATGCCTTGAGTAACTTATCAAATGCGCCTGCAAACATGTCATTGAGCACTTGATATGGCTTGATGACAAGCGCATCTATCTTCACATAAATAATATCAGAATAAACAAATGATTTGTGAAGATAAGTAAAGTCAAAATAAAAGGGATAAAAGAAGGACAATGAACAACTTCCCTTTGGTGGCGTAGGCTGTGAGGATCTCAAGGACAGAATAGGAGCAACAACAACTGTGAGAAAATATGGGGCATAGCGAATAGGGAGAGAAGGGATAAGGTCAAGGCTATCTGAAGATGGAATATTGGGACAGGGAATAATAGGCTCAACCTTGACGGTTTTACTTACAATTTCACCATCCTCAATAATGGGCTCGTCAACACAAGGGCTCTCAACCGAGAGTTCCTTCTCTATCAAAATACTCATTACATCCACACTCCCCTCAGTCTGATCATTCTTTTCAATATCGGGAGTCAGATTATTATCATTCACCTCTAATATGGCATTCTCGACACAATCATCATCACAATCATTATCGTCATCAATCGCCCGTTGACTATCAAGTTGCATAGCAAGCGATTTTTCATAATTTGAGACATGTGTGAGGTAACACATCAAGTCTTGATTATATTTTTCAATTTGTTCACCATAAGACTCAATCATCTGCTTAAGTAGATCTAGACTCACTGAAGATTCAGATTGTGAATAATTATGGACTCCATGTGGGTCGGAATAAGTATAATCAGTTGCATAAGACTCGTTAGGGAAATGGTTAATATCATGGGAATTCATGCACAATTTATTTGGATATTGACAATAAGAATATCCATCAGACACATAACCATTGTAATACCCATTATCAAAATTATATTGCTCTTGCAAATTAGAATATCCATTATTGTAGTCTTGCCCCTGATAATTGGAATATCCATTATTATTGTCATATGACCCTTGAAAATTGGAATATCCATTATAGTTATTATATTGCCCCTGAGAATTAGGATAACCTTCCCCATACGAATTATAAGCCGGCCACTCCATATAAACTCATGGGTAAGAGAGGAAGAAAGAATTTACAAAAATAAGAAGAAAAAAATGAAAAAAAAAAACGCACCTCAATGAGAACAATGAAGTTCCAATGAGGCACAGAGAAGTAGACCAAATAACCAAATAAAACTTAGAAACTAGCCGTCTCCCCGGCAACGGCGCCAAAATTTGATAGGATTTAGTCGTATCACCCAATCAAAGATAAACCTACAGTCCTCTAACTATGGTAGTCAATGGAAGCAGGGTCGAATCCACAGGGAGACAGAGTTTCTAAATTAATATTTGATCAACTAGCTACTTCAGACGAAATCAGGGAAGATTAACTGAACTAATAATTAAGCTAAGGACAACGAATTAAACCGAGGATTTAACTATAGAATAAAAACCTAGGGTATTGGGTCGGTCCACCATGCTTATACCAATCAAGTAAGGTCAACTACTATCAAAACCTAAGTCATGAGTCAAGTGATTAGAGCATGTGTTGAGCTATGGTTAAGACTCAACGCTCATAGTTCAACATACACCGCATGTTCACTAACGTAATCAGAACTACTGATGTGTCCTAGGCCTCTAATCGTAAGACGGATCTGTGCAAACAACTATTAACCACAAGCAATCAATGAAATTGGCCACTAACATTAATCACTAATTAAGAACAAACCACACCACAATCACTCTAATCAAGCCCTAGAAATCGATAGGAATCTAAATCACAATCATGGTATAAACATGGCTTTCCTATCTAACACCCTAGAAAGAGAACTACTCACTCATAATTGAATTAACAACAACGAGACTAATATGAAACCCTAACAATTGCATCATGAATAATTAAATACTTAAACTAAGCAATTAAGAATAATAAAAGAGATTAGGGTAAAGAGGAATACCAATTGACAGAAAGCATGAACTTTTATTGAAATAGAATAGGTTCAATCACCTTTAATCTAATCTAAAGTGTTTAAAACTAGGCTAAACTATGAGAAATAAACTAGAGTCTAACTAGAATAAAAGATGTCTCTAAAAATATGAGGAAAAGGTATTTATAATACCCCAAAGTCTAATTAAAAAAAAAATATAGAATTTTGAAAAAGAACTGTCCGTGCTTCAGGCCCGATCGGGTCAATTCCCGCCCGATCGGTTGCGTAAACTGCAATTCTGCATCAACTTGCGAAGGCCGTATCTCTCAAACCAGAAGTCCAATCGGGGCGTGTGACCTATCATTGGAAAGATATTGAAGTCTAGAATCCAACCCAATTGGAATTTATTGATTATAAATTTTCTATCAAAATTTATAATGAAAATAGTGAAGGTGTGTCAGTTTTGGCACTTCTTTCACTAACTCTTTGCTTCATTCCAACTCAAAATTGTCCCAAATGGATGCATTGTGATCCTTGTGCAAGCTACCTTCATCTTCAATGATTAATAGGCTACATCCTTGGTACTCATGATCACTTTGTATCAAAATAACCTGAAAATCAACGAAACACACAAACGGGGAGTAGTAGAGCACAACTTGTGTAATTCATGTCATTATGCACCTAAATGCTTATAAAGGAATTCTAAATGCAATCTAAATGCATCTAAAAACTAGATATAAATGTGATACATCACTAGTCCACGCCTTTTCTGAATAATGAGACCTTATTTACTAAGGCGTCTTATTTTGGCCGGTTTCCGTTAGGAAATAACACCTTTGATTAATTTTAGGTGTTATGACGGGGATTTCTTTTACTAAGGAAATACGTCTCTCTGGCTGGCTTCCTTTAGGAAGCAATGTTCGCCTATTTTTCAAAGTTTTTAGTGAACTTGGATTTAGACGATCTACTAGTTGCTTCTTGTTAAAGTAAGAACCTTTAATCAAGAAGTCTTTATTCATCATTTATGTCTTGGACAAATTTTGTGATGGTTCTTGCAGACGTTTTCCTTTAGGAAGCAATATTTGTCTTACATATGGTCCTCTATGGTTTATTAGCTAATAACCATCTTTCGTCCATCAATGGTAAAATGCCCCAAGATGGCTATGGATAATAAAATGCCCCTTGCTTAGTGTTGGTAGAACGAGTTATAGGCTAACAGTTATCCCATCTATAATCTAACAAGTTGAACCATAGACCAGAATTTATAATATGTATTGATATGAAGTTTGCTTAGCCTAGGCTAAGATACATGTAATACATTTCTAAGATTTTTCTGTGCCGTAGCACTTCATTTACAATTTTTCAAAAAAACTTGATTAGACATAGTACTTCTTCAGATTGTCAGAGTTCCAAGTTCGTGGTATTGGGCGTCCATCCAAATTTTGTAGCTTAAACGTACCTCTACGAACTTCTTCGACCACCAGATAAGGTCCCTCCCAATTTGGGGTCAGTTTGCCAAGCTCCTTTGCTCGTCCGACAACCTCCATCGTCCGGAGAACCAGATCCCCCTATTTTGAGAGATCGTCTGGTTACCCGTTTGCGGATTTTCCTGGCCATCCGTAACTTATACAACTCCATCCTCAAAAGAGCATTACCTCGGACCTCGGCAACTGGTCTAAAGCAAGACGCATTGCGGCCCAGTTGGTCTCTTCTGAATACAACATGACGCGGAGGGTAGGTTCTTCAATTTCGATGGGAAGGACAGCCTATGTTCCATAAACTAGCATGAAGGGCGTTTTCCCTGTTGAATTTTTGGCAGTTGTCCTGATAGACCAAAGGAACAGCTGAAGCTCTTCAACCCAAAACCCCTTGGCATTTCCCAACTTCTTCTTGACGCCTTCAGATATGATCTTGTTGAAGGCCTCTACCTGGCCGTTCGCCTGTGGATGGGCAACTGAAGCAAAGTGAGATTTAATATCCCTTTCTATGAGCCAGTCTTTCAACTTAGGGGTCTCAAACTGGGGTCCATTGTCAAAAACTATCGACTGGGGCATCCCAAATCTTGATATGATGTTTTTCTAGATAAACCTCTTTACATCATTTGTTTTTATGCCCCTAACTGCTTCGGCTTCAACCCACTTTTAACAGTAATCCACAGCCACTATCACAAATATTTTCTGGCCGGCCACCGTAGGAAGCGGGCCTAGAATATCCATCCCCCATTTGGAAAATGGCAAGGGGGTCAGGAATGGGGTTAGAAAGTTGGACGGTCTCTTGAAGAGATGGCCATGCTTCTGGCAGCTGTCACATTTTCTTGCATAGTCCATGGCGTCCGCATTTAGTGTCGGCCAAAAATAACCAGTCCTGAGCGCCTTCTTAGCAGGTGTCTGTCCACCAATATGTGAGGCACAAGAGCCCTCATGTAACTCCTTGAGTACCTCCAGGCCGTCCTCCTTTGTAATACACTTCAACAGCGGACGATCATATGACTTCTTATACAATGTTTCGTCTCAAACTTCGAACCACTTGTCACGAGCTTTAACATATTTTGCCTCTGCCGGGTCTTCTGGTAATTGACCGGTCTTTTTGTAGTGAAGTATAGGGTCCATCCAATTGTTTGTTCGACTCAAAAACATCACTTCCTCTTGGTCAATGCTCTTCTTCTCCTGTACTTTCCAGAATACAGTTCTTGGGGCATCGCCTAAAGCTGAACTAGCAAGTTTTGATAAAGCATCAGCTTGATGATTCTCAGACCTAGGCACTTGTATGAAGGTGAACCGGTCTAGTTGCTTGATCTCTTCTTTCACCAGCTGAACATACTTGGCCATGGAGGCTTCCTTGCATTCATAATCTACGTTAACCTGGCTGACTACAAGGAGAGAATCTGACCTTGCCTCCAATTCCCTAGCTCTAGCTGCTCGGCATATTCGAATTCCAGCCAATAAGGCTTCATATTCGGCTTAGTTATTGGAGGCCGGGAATTTAAAACGCAAGGCGTATTCGTACGTGTCACCCTCAGGCGACTGGCAAACAAGACCTGCCCCACTACCCTGTGTGGTAGACAAGCCATCAACCATCAAATTCCAACATTGACTTCCCTCAGAGGGGTTTTTACTGGACCAAGTACTGGTCGGGTTAGTTCTGCTATAAAATCCGTCAAAGCCTGCCCTTTAATCGCTTTCCTTGGTTCAAAGGAGATGTCGAACATTTTCAGTTCATTGGCCAACTTGAGCATCCTTCCAGCCGCTCCCAGCTTCTGTAAGACTTGCTTCAGCGGCTGGTCAGTGTATACGACAATACTATGAGCCAGAAAATAAGGCCTTAACTTTCGGTTGGCCACCACTAAGGCCAGACACAAACTTATCAATAGTAGTGTATCGGCCTTCGACATCTTTGAGTACCTGGCTCACAAAGTACACTGGGATTTGTATTGCGTCCCTCTCGACTGACAACACTGCACTGACTGCTTCAAGAGAAACAACCAGATAGACAAACAATTTTTCTCCAACCACTGGACTTATCAGACGAGGGAGCAGCTGTAAATGCTTCTTAATTTCGTGTAAAGCCTCATCCGCTTCAGGTGTCCATTGAAATTTTGCCTTCTTCTTTATAGTTGCAAAGAAATGATGACATTTGTCACCAGACTTGGACAAAAAACGTCCCACAGCCGCTAGACAGCCAGTAAGCCGCTGTACTTCTTTTATCTTTGTTGGAGGTTTCATATCAAGTATAGCTTGAATCTTTTCAGGATTCGCCTCTATTCCACGTTGATCTACCAAAAAACCCATAAACTTGCCTGACGAGACCCCAAAAACACACTTCTTTGGGTTAAGCCTTAGTTTATATTTGCGCAAGGTTTCAAAAGTTTCACGTAGATATTCGACATGATCCTTGTCCTCCTGGCTCTTGACGATCATATCATCAATATAAGCTTCTAGATTGCGACCCAGCTGAGGTGAAAAAATTTGGTTGATGAGCCTCTGAAAAGTTGCTGGAATTCCTCAAGCCGAAAGGCATCATAAGCCAGCCATATAACCCCTTTTCAGTAATAAAGGAGGTCTTATGCTGATCCTCAGGCAGCATAGGAATTTGATGAAACCCCGAATAAGCGTCCATAAAGCTCAGCAACGCATGCCCAGCCGTAGAGTCTACCAGACGATCTAGCTTGGGCAGAGAAAAACTAAACTTCGGGCAAGCTTAGTTCAAATTAGTGTAGTCAACATACATCCTCCAGGTTCCATTCGGCTTAGGAACCATCACCACATTTGCAACCCAGTCTGGATAATGGGTTTCCTTGATAAATCCTGCCTCTAGCAATTTCTGACTTCTTCATCAACAACTTGATTTCTGACGGGTCCTAAATGCCTCCTTTTCTGCCTGATAGGCTTTTTAGTCGGGTCAACATTCAGCCGATGAACAACCACCTCTTGGTCAATCCCTGGCATTTCATCGGCCCCATAGGCAAAAACATCTTGATACTCTTTCAACAATAAGATAATAGCTTCCTGTAGCTCAGACTTTAGAGCTGTTCCTATTTGAAAAGTTCTTTCTCGACGAGAATCATCTAAACAAATGCTTAAGGGAGCTTCAGCAAGCTTAGGACGATCGAGAGTCAGGCTTGCAATCTTCATAACCTCAGCTGAGGACCTTGGTTCTTCCTTGAACTGGGAAAATTTCCTTTTCTTACTGGGCTGATCTCTTACCGTTTTCCTTTCAGAAGTAACATACAGCTCATCTTTGTCCTCTGACGGCTTCCTTGCGGAAGCAACGTGCGTCTGAAAATTTTCTTCTTTCATCCTGGACGTTCCCACTTTCTCTGCTCCGGCCTCTGTGGGCTCATCTACTTCCATGGGCTCGGCTTTGCTCATCTTCCATGACGCGGGCCTTAAGGTAGTAAGGTAGCACTCTTTGGCCGCCCGCTGATCTCCATAGATGGTATCAACCTGACCAGCATCACATTCGAACTTCATTATCATCAGATGAGTGACAATGACTGCCTTAATATTGTTGAGGGTGGGGCATCCCAGAATTATATTATGCGCAGTCAGGTCCTTGACAACCAAGAATTTTATGAACATTGTCCTACATCGATCATTCTCTCCAACTCTGACGGGGAACGACACCGTCCCCACTGGGTGAATAACTCCTCCTCCAAATCCTATGATGATGGACTGGAAGGAGGTCTCTTTCATCAAATTTGAGTCATGACAAATAATCAGCACTAATAATATCAGTCGAGCTGTCGGTGTCTATAAGGATCCTCCGTACTTTCAAATATTCTATCTTCATTTCTACAACGTGAGGGTCATCATGAGGGGTTCTGATCTTACCACGATCACCCTCACTCACCGTCACCAAGGGGAACGGGTCCACCTTAGTTTTTCCTATTAGCAACTCCTGGCCGAGCTCTCTAACATAATTCTTATGCCCTGTCAAAGTTGGTCCCCCGGCTGCAAAACCGTCGGATATAACCAAGACTACATCTTCATCAGTGCTGGCACTTTCCTTCTTCTTACTTTGCCGAAAATCTTTCTTTTGAAAAGGTCCTTCCCGAGACATATATTGGTTCATCTTTCCCTGCTTTGCAAGATGTTCCAATGCTCTCTTCAAATGTTTACACTCGTTGGTTTCATGCCCACAATCCTTGTGGAAGTGACAATACTTGATTCTGTCTCGATTCTTGTAAGGCATCTTCATCTCTGCTGGGGCCTTAAGTTCATGCTGATCCTTGATTTCCATGAGGATAGAGTATTGATCCTTATTAAACTCAATAGGCTCGGCTGAAGCAGCCCTTTCCTTTCTTTTCTCTCTCCTTGACGGAGTTGTGCCTGAAGATACTACCCACGCCTCAGCCTTCTTAGGATTGTTCTTAGGTTTTTGAACAGGCTCCTCAGGCTTCTTATACTCCGAGTGTTTAGCTTCAGCACAAACTTCCATAGCATGTATGAATGCTTCAGCCTCTCTGAGAGCTTCAGCTAAGGTACTTACCTTTTTCTTGACTAGGTCGAACTTAAAGCTTCCTGGACGAAGTCCGCGAATGAATGCATCAAATGCTACACCGGCATTCAGATCGTGGATCTGGAGAGCTTCCAGGTTAAATCTCTTCACAAAACTTCTCAAAGACTCTTTTGGGGCTTGGTTAATCTTCCCCAAGTGAATACTGGTTTTCTGTTCCAACCGATTGGCTAAAAAATGACTGGTAAATGAGTAACTCAACTCAGTAAAATTGTTAATGGAATTTGCTGGTAAATTGTTAAACCACTTATGAGCAACCCCTTTCAAGGTGGCTGGGAAGTTCTTACACCAGGTGGCATCGTCCACAGCTTGGACGTACATCTGATGTTTGTATGTTGAAAGGTGATCGTCTGGATTGGTTGTGCCATGATGCTAGAATGTATTTTTGGGAGGATCCTTTCCTATATAAGAAGTGCTCCGACGGGATGTTTCGTCGTTGCATTCCTGATTGGGAAATAGAGGGTGTTTTGCTACATTGTCATAGTATGCCTTCTAGTGGTCATCTCGGTTCCCAAGCTACTGGTTTTAGAGTCTTACATAGTGGTTTCTATTGGCCTTCGATTTTCAAAGATGCCCGTGCCTTTTGTTTGTCTTGTGATGCTTGTCAAAGGACGGGTAATATTTCAAAAAGGCAAGAGATGCCACAGAGTGGGATTTTAGAGGTCGAACCTTTTGATGTTTGGGGGATTGATTTTATGGGACCCTTTCCTACCTCTTGTGGGAATAGGTATATTCTTGTGGCCGTCGACTATGTGACTAAATGGGTAGAAGCTATAGCATCACCAACCAATGATTCTAAGGTTGTGATGAAGATGTTTAAAAAGATAATCTTTCCCCGTTTTGGTGTCCCCCGTGTTGTAATTAGTGATGGTGGCTCTCACTTTCATAAGAGCACCTTCAAGACCCTATTGACAAAACATGGAGTCACCCACAAAGTCGGACTTGCCTATCACCCTAAAACCAGTGGCCAAGTAGAAGTATCTAATAGGCAAATTAAGAGAATCCTTGAAAAAGTGGTCACTAAAGCTAGAAATGATTGGTCATTGAAACTTGATGATACTCTTTGGGCGCTCCGCACTGATTTTAAGACTCCTTTGGGTACCACACCCTATCGACTGGTTTATGGCAAGGCTTGTCACTTACCAGTTGAGATGGAGTATCTTTCTGCGTGGGCGGTCAAAGAGATTAACCTTGATTTGACAGCTACAGGTGAAGCACGACTTCTTCAACTCAATGAGTTGGATGAGCTCCGTTTGGATGCTTATGAAAATCACAGGCTCTATAAAGAGCAAACGAAGAAGTTGCATGATAAGATGATAAGAAAAAGAGAATTCAAGGTTGGCGACAAGGTCCTATTGTTCAATTCCAGGTTGAGACTGTTTCCTGGAAAGCTCAAATCTCGATGGTCTGGACCATTCGAGGTGACAGAAGTGAAGGCACATGGTGCCATCGAGGTTGCCAACCACAAAGGAGAGAAGTTTAAGGCAAATGGACAGCGTCTGAAGCTGTACCATGAAGGTGCCTTTGTTGGTTGTGTGGAGGATATCCGCTTTGATTCCTCCCCACTTGATGCTCTTAGGAGCGTTGAGTCTTAACCATAGCTCAACACATGCTCTAATCCCTCGACTCTTGACCTAGGTTTCGATAGTTGTTGACCTTGTTTGATTGGTATAAGCATGGTGGACCGACCTAATACCCTAGGCTTTTATTCCATAGTTAAATCCTCGGCTTAATTCGTATTATTTAGCTTACTCATTAGTTCAGTTAATTCTCCATATTTTCATCTGAAGTAGTTAGTTAATTGAATATTAATATAGAAACTCTGTCTCCCTGTGGATTCGACCCTGCTACCACTGACTACCTTAGTTAAAGGACCGTAGGTTTATTTTTGATTAGGTGACACATCTAAAACCTATCACCTACCCTCATCAATGGTGCTTGACCATTCAAACCCAAATCAGAAATTTTTGGCCTATAAATACTACCCATAACCCACCCCAATTGCTGAAGCAAACCAATTCTAAGGTTTGCTTCAACTCCTCTCTTCTTCCTCTTAATAACTTCTGAAATGTGTATTGAAAAATCAAAAGAGAAAACTTTTCTCTGCTCTTCCCGGCACCACTGTAACAAACCACCCGACCCACCACCATTGATGACGCCTTAACCACCACCAACCTTTTCCGCCACCGTCTGTCCGTCACCCAGCTGCGGCAGCCCCCTCCCCAGCCTTCTCTTTTGCTTCCCCTGCCTCCTTCGCTGCTGCCACTACCACACGCAGCCAGCCTCGCCTGCAAGCTCCGGCCACCTAGAGACACACCTCGACGCAACCCAACTCGCCGGCAAAACCCACCGCCACCTCTGTCTGCTTCCACCTCCACGCCAACCGCCACCAGCTCTTATCCTAGGGTTACGTTAAGATCTTCATATCTTAACGTTGTTAAACTTAAATAGGATCAAATTAAACTAAAATGAACATAGGTTAAAATTGGAAAATGAAAATGGAAATAGTATTAAGTAGTGAGAGTTGGGAACGTAAAGGGATTATGTGGCATTTCTTGAAGTACTTAGTGAAAGTACTTTTATATGTGTTATTTGCTTTCCTCGCGCATCGGAATGTGCTTTTGATCGACTCAGAAGACGAGGTGTCATTGTTGCAAAGCGTATGAGAAAAAGGAGATGCCAGGGGATGATCGTACACGAACGATTATTATGTGTTATATATTTATTTGAAATTTTATATGGTTATTGTCGTGGCTGTTGATCGATTGAGAATTTGTGGATGTGAAGATGATACGCCACAATGGCAAGCGACGAGGTAGGAAAAACATGTGTTTCGGATGATATTACAAGAATCTGAAAATGATTCTATGAGTGTGAAATTGAAATATGTGAATCCAAGTTGCGTGTGTAAATATGTAATGGTGGTTACACCATCATGTTGTTTGCAGGACGTGAATGCAAGTTAACTTTGTATTCCCTAGATCCCGTAGTAGACGAAACGAACATATGGCCGAAACTTGCGAACAAGTTACGACACTACTTAAGACTCTCGAACAGCTAACCCAGAATTTGGGCTTAATCGTTAAGAATCTGATTAACAACTGCACTGCCATGGAGATGGTCCGCAATCTACCGTGGCGAAAAGGACCTCTTCTTTGAAACCACCAACCTTCGTTGGTATAGAAGACCCGCTACTTCTCGAGAATTGGTTAAGGGACTTTGAAAAGATTTTCACGGCCACAAGTATGCCCGATGGCCAAAAAAGCGGATCAAGCCACCTTTTATTTGCATGAAGATGCCGATACTTGGTGGGACAATGTAGGACCTACTGTAAGAGTTCAAGAGAACTTTGATTGGGAAGCTTTTAAGATAGCGATTAAAGCTCGATTCTTCCCCGAGCACACCGTAGGCAAAAGTACAATAAGTTTAGTAGGTTCAACCAGACCTATAGCATGAGTGTGCAAGAGTATGCTCAGAAATTCAACAAGTATGCCCGATTATGTCAAACCGTGGTGTCAGACGAAGGAACTAAGGCTCAAAAGTTTGAGGACGGACTTAAGTATGACACCAGGCTCGAGTAGGAGGAATTACCTCCTTCACTTTTGCAGAAGCATATGCTAAGCCTTCCAACTTGGAACGAATCTTACAACGTGAGAGAGATGTGTTAGCTATAAATAAGAGAAAGGAACCATTCAACAACTTCCGTCACCGAAATGAAGATAAGAGGTCTAGATTTGGAAGCTATGGACTGGAAGTCAACCAAAGCAATGCGTACGGCGCTAACAATCAATACCAATGGCGTGCAAGGGAAAAACGATGAAGGCTCGAATAAAGTACGTTGAGCTTCAGGGACGAAACGTCCCATGGAGGACCGAACATAATACTAACAACGCGTATAAGTAATATTACGTTAATATTAAATATCTAACTTAAGTTCGAGGATGAACTTTATTTTTAAGGAGGAGTAGATGTAATACCCGAATTTTGATAAATTAATAAATTATTTTATTTAAATTAAAAATGTATCAATATAAATTTTCTTTGATTTATTTCGATTTGTTTTACATTATTTGAAAAATATTTATTATTTTAATGATATAATATTATTTCTATAATTAATGTTATTATTTCATGTTGAAATTATTTTAAAGAAGCATTTTGAAAATTTAATTCTTTAGAATGTCATTTTATGTACTTAGCTAATTGATGTACAACTTTTTAACAAGCTTGATTTAAAATTACAACTTATGCCCTTATCACTCCCATAAATTATCATGAGCACTTATCATGAGCACTTATCACTTATCACCCAACTCAAAGCTCTTATCATCCTCACCTTCTTCTTCTCCCATCTACCATCCAACCAAGAGTAATGGTTTCTCCAAATTTTCAACCAAAGCATCATTACTCCACTTACAATGTCAGATTTATCCATACAAAATCTGATCAACTTACACAATTGAGTCAAAGAAGCAATTCTCTCTTCAACCCAAATTAGAAATTTTTGGCCTATAAATACTACCCATAACCCATCCCAATTCCTCAAGCAAACCAATTCTAAGGTTTGCTTCAACTCCTCTCTTCTTCCTCTTAATAATTTCTGAAATGTGTATTGAAAAACCAAAAGACAAAATTTTTCTCTGCTCTTCCCGGCACCACTGTAACAAACCACCAGACCCACCACCATTGATGACGCCTTAACCACCACCAACCTTTCCCCCCACCGTCTGTCCGTCACCCAGCACCACCCAGCCGTGACAGCCCCCTCCCCAGCCTTCTCTTTTGCTTCCCCTGCCTCCTTCGCTGCTGCCGCTACCACACGCAGCCAGCCTCGCCGGCAAGCTCCGGCCACCTAGAGACACACCTCGACGCAACCCAACTCGCTGGCAAAACCCACCGCCACCTCTGTCTGCTTCCACCTCCACGCCAACCGCCACCAGCTCTTGTCTCCCTCCCCTGTTTCGTTCTTGTTTCAAAGTACCAAGTTCCTGGTTCTTTTAAGAACCAGTGAAATGGGAATTTAAAACCCAAAGTCAACACATTGACTCAAATCTATTTTTTTCTCTTTGATTATTAAAGCCCAATTAGAGTTATAAATTATCTAGAAAATTAGTTTATAAAATTATGAATGTTGATTCTGAAAAATATAACTATTTAGTTATTTTATGAAAATGACATTTTAAATATATAATGAGTTTTAAGATTAATGTTTTTAATAATTTTTTTCGAAAAACGGGTTATTAAGGAAATATCGTGATTAGTTGAGTGGATTCTAATCGATTATTTTATTGATGTTTATGGAGCGATAAATGGAATGTGGGAATTCGAAAGGGGCCAATGATGTCATTTTTGGAGTTATGACGATATTATGGATTGAGCGATTAAGACTCCGATCTAGTAGAAGAAGATTATTAAGAGTGCGATCAACTCGTGGATTAACTTTGGACACGCTCCAAGAGGTAATTACCAATGTTCATCCACAAGTAGATTCCGTAGTATAAATAAAACGACTTAGCCTTGAGATTATCTGAATTAATCATGTGATTATGTGATAATGAAGTTGATATGTGGATATTGATTATGGATTAATTATGGGTTATGATGATCAAATTTTAAGTATGAATTATGAGTAGTGAAATGGATAACAAGAATGGATCTTTATAATGATCCGTGAATATGGGAGTTAGATTATGGACTATGACAATGACTTTGATAACGTCGTTCAACGTAGTAATTAAACTAGACATAACTTTGTTATTATTATTATTATTATTATTATTATTGTTGTTGTTGTTGTTGTTGTTGTTGTTGTTGTTGTTGTTGTTATTATTATTATTATTATTATTATTAGTATTAGTATTAAAGGATATTATTATTAAACGATTATTCATATAAGTGAAGTTATTATTATTATTCTTATTGTTGTTGTTGTTGTTATTGTTGTTGTTGTTATTTGCTCTATTATTCTTATGGTATTATCAATATGGAAACTTTATAAATGGAAAATCGGAAATCATGACTATGTGTAAGTACTTATGACCACTAATTAATGTATAGATTGTTGAAATGGAACCAAGTGTGGTTGTAATTAAAAATGGAATGTTGAACCAGTGTGTGAATTAAAGTTATGACGTTGGATTGACCATTATTGTGATAGGTGGTTAACGGGACAAGTCCCGGCCTATACACGCATATTCTGTTATTGAGATAGGTGGATAACGGGACAAGTCCCGGCCTATACACGCATATACTGTTATTGAGATAGGTGGATAACGGGACGAGTCCCGATCTATACTCACTCGTTCTGTTATTGTGATAGGTGGATAATGGGACGAGTCCCGGCCTATACACACACTTTCTGTTATTGAGGTAGGTGGATAACAGGACGAGTCCCGGCCTATACTCACTGTTATTGTGATAGGTGGATAACGGGACGAGTCCCGGCCTATACTCATACTTATCTTGTTTGTTCTTATAGTAAGTGGATAATGGGACTAGTCCCGGCTTACTAGCGTTATCTTCCTTCTATTTAAGTAATTGGATAATATTGAAATGTGAGGTTAGTGTTACTTACGTGCTTATTAATTGTACATACATGTTATGCTTTTCAACTTGACTTATATATTAGTTTCAACTATTTTAAGTTAAGTATTTTTACGGGATGAAGTTGGAATTACTCAGTTTATCTGATTTTTGGGAGCTTGTCTCTCTTGTCTTTTTCAATGTTTATTTGCAGGTGGGTGATCGAGGGGAATTATGAGAGATCAACTAGAAGTTGTCATCCACCTAGTTTTATATTTTTGCTTCCGCTGGAACTCAGAACCACTTTGCATTGAGCACTTAACGAACAAGTTTAATTTGGTTGTAAGGATTTTTAATTAAGTTTGGAATGAATATGTTTTAGTTACTTAGCCTTGCACTTAATTCCAAGGAGTTGAGTACGGCGGTAACGCTCCGTCCGAGTCGAACCCTCGTTGATTTCCCCTGAAACGAGTTTTATTAATATAATAAGGGTTCGGTTTGGGCGGGGTGTTACACAAGCTCTCCACAAAAAATTGCTAACCTTGGGGGGATTTTTAAAGTCCACAAATGTAATACCCCGAATTTCTAAACTATATTGTTAGCTTTAAAACGTATTAATTATATTATAGATTATATTATTAGCAAAAAAACGTGTTAATTAAAAATTTTGAGTTTTATTAAAGTATTGATTTTTATTACGATTATATTTCTTATTATTTTAAACACGCTAATTATTTTGATATAATATTATTTCCATTATTAATTTAATTAGTTAGTATTAAAATTATCTAAACAACTACTTAAAAAATTTATTTCATAAAAATGTTATTTCATGTACTAGTATAAACATTTTGATGTACAAATTTTAGTTAAACAAGTTTGCTAAATTTACATCTAGTGCCCTTAACACTCCCATAGCTTATCATGAAGCACTTATCACTTATCACTCTCCATCATCATCTTCCTCCTTCACCCAACAACCATAGTAATGGTTTCTCCAAAACCTCAAGCAAACCCATAACTTCCCAGTTGCAAAATCGGATTTTTCCACTCAAAAATCTGACCAAGACCAACTATCTAGTCAAACAAGCAATCTTCATCTTCAATGACCAAACCTTCCCCCATTAATAGAGCTTGACCAAATAAACCCCAAAAATCAGATTTTTCCCTCTATAAATACCCAACTCAACCCACTTAATTGATCAAGCAAACACCATTCAAGTTTGCTTCACTTCTTCTTCCTACTTCTATTTAAATTTCTGATTTCTATTAAAACTTGAACCACCATTAAAACAAAAAATTCTAAACCACCATTAAAACCACCAAAAGCTCCACCATTTATAAACTTCTTTTTACTTTAAGTTATTTAAATTATTTAAGTTATTTATTTATAAAATCATAAGGGGTTATTTAGGAAACTAATTTTAGATTTCGTTTAATTGTAGACTCCGATCTAGTAGAAGAATATTATCGAGAGCGCGATCAACTCGTGGATTAACTTCGGACACGCTTCAAGAGGTAATTACCAATGTTCATCCACACGTAGATTCCGTAAAATAAAACGATTTAACCTTGAGATTATGTGAATTAATGTGATTATGTGATAATAAAGTTAATATGTGGATTTTGATTATGGATTAATTATGGGTTATGATTATCAATTTAAGTATGAATTATGAGTAACAAAATGGATAACAAGTGTGGATTGAGATTTCCGAACCATGAATATGGAAGTTGGACTATGGACTATGACAATGACTTTTATATGTTGTTTAACGTAGTAATTAAACTCGATATAACTTTGTTATTATTATTATTATTATTATTATTATTATTATTATTATTGTTCTTATTGTTAGTATTATAATCGCTATTATTAATATGGAAGTTATATACGGAAGTTAATATTGTGATAATGACAATGATTATGAGTTAATGTAACCAAGTGATGGTTGAGAATATGGATATGCTATCGGAATTAGCTATGTATGAAATGAGTTATGGAATTTGAGTAACGGTTTTCACTCTCGGTTAAAAGAACGATATATATGTGAACATGTGATATGTGATAAATTGAGGTAAAAACTATAAATCACTTAATGTGAAATAAAGGAAGGAAATGATGAACAGGTTCCTCTGTATGGGAGGTTCAGCGGCCACCTACAGGTTTTCTGGTTACTATGCTGATTTTTCTGTTATCTGTCTTCCTTTTATCTTGATGTGTTTCCAAGTTAGAAGGGGCGTGCACACTAGGGACTCTGTTTTGGCCATTATAATATTTGTAAGTAGTTACTGGGGATTGACCCCGGCCTCGCCCTTGCAGTAAGTAGTTACTGGGGATTGACCCCGGCTTACTAGCGTTCTCTTTCCTCTCCTTAAATAATCGGATAATACTGAATTAATTGAAAGTATGTGATTATTAATCTTATATATATATGTATGCATTTATGTGATTATTAATTGTATTTATATATGTATATGTGCTATGCTTTTTTTACTCTATTAAACTATTATTTTCACAAAGTATTTTCAACTTAAGTATTTTACGGGATGGAGTTGGAATTACTCAGTTTATCTGATTTTTGGGAGCTTATCTCTCTTGTCTTTTTCAATGTTTATTTGCAGGTGGGTGATCGAGGGGAATTATGAGAGATCAACTAGAAGTTGTCATCCACCTCGTTTAATATTTTGCTTCCGCTGGAACTCTGAAACACTTAGTATTTAGTACTTAACGAACTAGTTTAATTTGGGTTGTAAGGATTTTTAATTAAGTTTGGAATGAATATGTTTTAGTTACTTAGCGTTGCACTTAATTCCAAGGAGTTGAGTACGGCAATAACGCTCCATCCGAATCGAACCCTCGTTGATTTCCCCTCAAACGAGTTTTATTAATATGATAAGGGTTCGGTTTGGGCGGGGTGTTACAACAAATGCCGCCATATAGGGTCGAAACCCAGTGATCTCGATGTGTTATCTTCACTCTGCATTGCCATTCTATAAGCATCAAGAACTCTAAAAATGCCATCGGTGCTTCCCATCTATACACCTCTAATCTTCGGGACTTCTCAAACTCAAGGGAATATTTATTATTTGCTCCACATCCACCGGAAAGAAGAATGTATTCAGCATATCGATTTCCCAACTCGCATTTTCATGATCGATCAACAAAGCCACCTTATCATTCAACTTAAAACCTCGACGCGGGGTAATGGGCTTACCCGAACCAGCTCCACCAATCCATTTATCCTTCCAAAAATCCAAATGAATATATTCCTTCCATCTCCTACTCTCCACCTCACTCCTTTATTCAATGTATCCTTCGCTCCAAGAATACTACGCCATGCATAACTTGGTTGGTGTCCTAACTGGACCTCCCATAAATCAGCCTTCGGGAAGTATTTCGACTTATAAACTCGAGCTAGAAGTGAGTTTGGTTCTTGATGCAGCCTCCATAATTGTTTAGCAAGCAAGGCTCCGTTAAAAGCCTTAAAATGCCGAAACCCGAGCCTACCTTCAGCTTTTGGTTGGCATAATGAGGACCAACTCTTCCAATGAATACCACGCTTTGATTCCGCATTCCCCCACCAGAAATTACTGATTATACTTTCTATCTCATGACAAAACGAGCTCAGGAGTTTAAAACAACTCATAGCATAGTTGGTATGGCTTGTGCAACTGACTTTATAAGTACATCTTTTCCGGCTCTCGACAATAGTTTTTCCTTCCACCCTTGGAGCTTCTTTCACACTCTATCTTTAATGCTCGCAAAACACACCTTTTTTGACCTCCCTAATAGCGTAGGAAGGCCTAAGTATTTGTCATGCCAAACCACTTCACGCATTGCAAGAATGTTCCTGATTGTTTCTCTTTGTTTGTCACTCAAATTATTGCTGAATGGTATTTCACATTTGTCAAGATTGACTTTCTCACCCGAAAGACCTTCATACCTTCTAAGAATATCTGCTAATACAGTTGCTTCTCGGTCATTTGCCCGGGCAAAAATAATGCTATCATCTGCAAAAAATAAGTGAGTAACCACTTATGTCAATAATACAAGGTTTGTGTATTTTGGATTTAATTTAATATTCAAATTATATATTTTCAAACCTAATGTTGTTAAGTTGACATGAAGTTGGATTAGTTCCACTCATGTCAATAATACAAGATTTTTATATTTTAGATTTAATATAATATTCAAATTATATATCTTTAAACCAAATATTGTTGAGTTGATATTAAGTCGGATTCGTTCCACTTATGCCAATAAATAAAGGTTTGTGTATTTCGTATTTAAATATAATTTTACTAGAAATCTCATGTTTACTATTACTATTATCTGGTTTTATCCTATTGTTGAAAGGATTTTTACTTTGTACTATGATGGGTATAAAGTGTTGTTTTGAGATGATTTTTACTTTGTATTGTGCTGGGTACAAGGTACCGTTTTGAGATGACTTTTTACTTTGTGCTATGTTGGGTACAAAGTAATGCTGATATGATTTTGCTCTTATACTGAGCTGGGTACATTGATTTATTGAGATGATATTTTATTGTGTCAAAACCTCGTAGTGAGTTGGGTACATTGGTTTGTTTTGTTGAGGAAGAGAAATCTTATGCGCTGAGTTGGGTCCTTGGTATTAACTGACACTCTGGTGCTGAACTGGGTACTAGGGATTAACTTGCGTACTGAGTTGAGTACGTGAGTCCACATGGTTTTTAGTTGTCGTCCAGTGTTAGGTCGTTACTGAGCTGGGTACGACGCACTGAGCTGGGTGCGTTGAAACTAGCACTTGAGGTTTTTGTTGAACTTAGACATAAGTGTGATCGCATGCTGAATTGGGTCTGCGTATCCTAATACTATAACCATGGTGGGACGTAGGTGGTTGTATGCTGAGCTCGGTGTGACTAAGCTATGGATACTATAATTGATATTGATTATTGTAATTAGCTTATTAAATCTTACTTAACCTGAGAAGACTGCTACTTACTCCCCACTGATTGTGGACCCCATTATATATATTTTGCAGGTGAAGAAAGCTGATGATTTGAGTGGTTTAATGGGCTAGAGTGAGAGATCGAGTTTTATGCTCATGTTTTTATTTAGTCTTTTGTTATCATGACCTGCTTGTTATCATTTCAGGATTTCATCATTATGATGACTTAGGTTTGTAAGAGGCTTATAACCTGACTTTGGAGAATGATTTCCTATTAATGAAATTAGACACACATGTTTGAGTTTAGCAAGTGACACTTCGATCAACAGTAATTCTGCTACTATTTATTATTTTATTATTTATCTGATTGGAGCTGTTACAGATGTCCGTATTTTAACTGGATGTGCATATTTTTTTGAACTGGATATGCATATTTCACTTTTCGACCTGTAAGTATATGTTCTGAAACGTTAAAATGCACATCCAGTTCAAAAAAAAATACACATGATAAAAAGTTGCTCATTTGGTCTTAAAAAAATGCACATTTAGTTTAAAAATATGCACAAAACATCCTTCTCACCCTTCTCATTTTAAGAATCTTTTCATTTGATCCTAATTCTTCTTAATATCATGGATAACAGTAATATTACTTTAATTAAAATTATCATTATAATTGCTATTATTAATTATATTAATAGTAAATTATTAATGATGATAATAATATTATCTATATAATTTTAATGATAATCTTGTAAATGATAATAGCCATTAATACAATATTCTACATTTCTAATCTCATTAACCATATTGATATGATATTATTATTGTTGTTGTTGTTGTTGTTGTTGTTGTTATTATTATTATTATTTATGTTTTACTAAGTAATAATATGATTAATTAATATAATTGTATTATTAAAATTAAGATTATTATTCTTATTTTCAACTAATATATTTTAATATTACTACTTCAATGATAGTTACAATTGATAAACATCATTTTGATAATTAATATTATCATAATTCTTATTATTCTTATTTATATTCTTATTATTATATTTATTGTATTTATTATTATTATCTATTATGTTATCATTATTATAATTATAGTATAAGAATAATACTAACTATACTAGTCTTGTGTGTTCGTTTTTCATTATATTTTGCTCCCCCTCTCTAAAGTTCTTCCTCATTATACTTTGCACGTTTGTCACTGTCCAATTATATCACTTTGTCACATTATAATAAGAAACTAGTATTAGTCCCCGGCGATGCTCGAGTTATTAGTTAGCGATAACTAATATAATTTAGTGTGTAAAATATCATTAAAAAAATATAAGTCATCTCACTTAGACAACTTAACTCTTTATTTTGATCTATATATCATCATTATTGTTGATGGAAGCATCAATAATAATATGGTGGTGTAGTGGTTGGAGCTATTCATTCCACACACGAGGTTGGGGTTCAAATCTTCATAATGACATTTTTTAAATATATGAAGATGTTGTTGGATAGAATGCTATTCAGAGAGGGATGATGACACGTGGCGGATTGCATCTCTTGCTTATGCTTTTTAATATATATATAGATTATAAAAGTTTGATATTCTTAACATACTCATTGAAACGAACTAAACTAGATCACACATTCTTATATTTTTTGCTTATACTTCCTCTCATTCTTTTTCTATGGCAACATATTCCTTTTTCAGCAATTGTAATATTTTTCCACTAATTTTTTCACTACATTATTCAGCTTATCACCTTAATGTTGCAATAGCAAAGGAAAAAAGGAAGTACATTCGCATGAATCCAAAAATTTTCAATTTTTGAACATTTCCATTACTTCCAATGTCATGACTCCAAAGAACTTTAGAGAACAGAGGGAGTAAATGTTTATTGTGATTTTTGTGAATATTAAACAATAAGTACTCATCTCAGTTGTACTCAATTTGGTACAAAACATGGGGTCTTACTTGTGTATGTGATCTTCACGTTTACTTTTTGCAATTTTACAAGTCATCCTTAATTTGTCGCTCATTTGATAGAGTAATAATAATTGATGTGTTTATGGATTTCATATATAGTTTGTACAAAAAAATTGTGAGGCCAATATCAACAATCTATCTATAGTAGATAATAAAAAAGTATCGAAAGGAGGCGCCGCAGCGTGCTAACTGGGCGATTTATTAATTAATAGGATAAGTTCTATTAGATAATAATCAAATAATCAATGCTTAAAGCAACTTATTAATTATTAATAAGATAAGTTTAAACAAACGTAAATAATAAGATAAGTTTAAAGTAAACAAGAAATGGCTCGTGACCTAGATGTTAAGGTAGGACCAGAAGTTTCTCCGAGACTTTCAACGAGACGTCAAGTCACATGCCAACCTTAAAAAATTGAAACTCAAGGAACCAGTGTTAATAAAATCTCCTTACTCACTCCCCTCAATGCTCTTCCACTCAAGTTATGGCTTTTCAGTTCGAACTTGTCCTATCTCTTTCACCCCCTGGTGAGGTGGCTGGCCCTTCACAGCCACCCATGTTTCCATGAAGATGATCTCTTTCAATGCATGGGGAGTTGGCGATGAGTCTTCCCTTGCAATTCCCTATTCGAAATGGTTGATCAAAACTCATCGTCCTATGTTTTTGTTCATGTTGGAAACTAAATTTTCTTTAAATGTTTCACTTAAGCTTTTTAGTACTTGTAATCCGTCCTTTGTATCGGGCATTGATGCCCTCAATAGTAGTGGTGGTTTTCTAGTTTTAGGATGGTCTTCTTTGCTTATTACTTGCCTAGATGTTTCTCCGAACTATGTACTTTGTAACATTGTAGACCCCTGTGGTACTAATTGGCAAGTTTGTTTTTTACGGGGCACTTGTCTAGTGGGTAGACAATTGGTGTGGGCTAAATTAGCCTCTTTTGCACAAACATTCCCGACCTTAATGTTTCTAGGTGATTTTAACCAATTGGAATATCATGTTGACAAATTAGGAGGATCGTCATTTATAAAAGGGTGGCAAGACTTTATAGTCTGGCGACTACAAACAAATCTCTTAGACATTCCCTTCTCGGGACCCCTTTACACTTGGTCCAATAAACAACTAAACCATCACCTTATCTTAGAATGTCTCGATCGCGGTTATATGTCTAATGATTGAGTTAGTACCTTTCCATTCAAACCATCACCTTATCACCAGTTGGTCTCTGTT
Source organism: Patellifolia procumbens (assembly GCA_947645195.1). Classification (NCBI taxonomy): domain Eukaryota; kingdom Viridiplantae; phylum Streptophyta; class Magnoliopsida; order Caryophyllales; family Amaranthaceae; genus Patellifolia; species Patellifolia procumbens. The sequence goes on from CANSGD010000055.1 coordinate 1,026,796, forward strand.
CATGTCGCTATTATCTTCCAACCAGCGTTACAAATTTACACCGGCCTTATCAAATCGAAAACTGGTGTTTATCTCACCCTAACACCTTGCTAATCATCCAAAAATATTGGCACTTTGCCACTCTTTCTCCTTTGTTATTCCAAATCACTAGAAATCTTGCCCATATTCGAACCGACTTACAAACTCAAGTCTGGCACATAAAAATACATGGGTATTAATTGGAAATCAATAACTGAACCTCTTTCCTTAGCTAGCAACTCCATTCAAACTCTTTCCTAAGCCCGCTCTTACTTGCAACAAGCTAATTCCACGAACCAGTTGATCCTTTTATTTTTCACATATTGGCTTCAACATGCGGAATTACGTTGGGCTACAATAGGTGACTGCCCTTCAAAACTAATGTACTCCTTAGTCCAAAACCGGAAATCGACACAAACCATACATTCCATTCAAGGTAACTGGATCACTGACCCCGCTGGCATTTCTCACCTTATGACATTACATATTGAACAACTCATGCTACCTTCCCTAGATTATGATATCAATCACACCACTTCCCTCCTAAATCAACTTGACTTACCACAAATTTCTTCACACTCTTACCACCTACTTTTACAACCTTTTAATTCTGTAGAAATCCAACAAGCCATGTTTACATTAGGTAGCAATATATCCTCGGGCCCTGATGGACTTACAGCTGAATTCTTTAAACTACATTGAACGACTCTAGGAGATACTATTATCAAAGAAATACAATTAGTTTGGCAAAATGGTTATTTCCCGAGAGCCCGAAATAATTCCTTCATGGTCATGATTCCTAAAATCTCTCAACCACAAAATGTTACACAATTCCGTCCTATTAGTTTATGCAACACTCTATACAAATGTACTGCCAAAATTATGGTCAATAGGATGAAACCTATGTTTCCCACTCTTATCTCTAATTACCAACATGCCTTCACTCAGGGTCAACAACTTCATGATAGTACCTTCTTGAGTCAACAAACCTATGCGGCTGTCAAAATCGATATGAGTAAAGCCTATGATAGAGTCAATTGGGATTTCCTAATCAAAGTTCTATACGCCTATAGGTTTCCCCTTAAATGGATCAAGCTTATCTACCATTGTATCTCCACGGTCTCTTATCGCATTTTGTTTAATGATCAATTACAAAAACCTTTCCATCCTCATTGTGGCCTTCGACAAGGAGACCATTTATCCTCCTATCTTTTTATTTTATGTATGGACATCCTCTCTCATCTCCTCTTTATCTCTGAAGATATCAACCTTTTTCAAGGTATTAAACTAAGCCGTACTACAAATACCATTAACCATTTACTCTTTGTTGACGATGTCCTCTTATTCTTCAAAACCACCAATACCTCATGCCATTCTATCACACAAATCCTCTCCAATTTTTCAAAAGCTTCAGGACAATGTCTAAATCTAAATAAATCTTTCATCAAATTCAGTCCCAACACCACTCCCTCTTCCCAGTCCTCTTACAAACACATCTTATCAATGCCACAGAAAGCTAATATTGGTCTACACCTAGGTGTACCGGTTGACATTACCGGCCCCAAAGCTCAACATTTTACTCCCATTGTAGATAAAGTCTCCAAAAAAAATTCTCTCCTAGAACCACCTTCAACTATCTATCCCTACTAAAACCATTCTTATCAATATTGTTCTCATCTCCATTATCACACATATTATGCCTACCTTCCATCTACCCATGCGCATCCTATCTAAACTGGATTCTCTCTTACACTCCTTCCTTTGGAGTACCAGAGGCACCACAGGTATTTCTTGGGTCAAAAGATCAATATGACACTACCAAAAGGTTTAAGTGGTTTAGGTGTGAGGTCCTAACAATACTCAATGAATGTAAGCTTATGAAACAAATGTGGCGTATGTCTAAACATCCCCAGCTCCTTGTCTCTCGAGTTTTTAGTTTTAAACGCCCTTTTGCCCTTCATACTGTTAAACAAAACACGTACATTTTCCTTTCCACTTCCTGGGGGATGAGAAATCTAATCAAAGCTGAAAGTACACTCCTCAAGGAATGTCATTGGAAAATCGGAAATGGGATAGAAGTTTCGGCTTTCTCACAAAAATAGGTACAAAATACCATCCCATTAGCTAGTACTACTATTACTCTACAACAAATAACCAAAGCCAAAGTCAAAGACTACATTTCAACAAACCCTGAACAATTGCATTTCTCTAAGCTTCTGAGCGGTTATATCGATCACATGCTCTCTCCATTAGTGCTATGAACTCCCGCACACAAAATGTGAGGACACTATGGTATGGAGTCACCATCGCTCTGGTACTTTCACCACAAAAACAGCTTATGCCACACTCTCTTCCTATACTATGAACCCTACAAACCAACCACAAACAACATCACCTAAAATATATAAAACAATTTGGCACCTTCCTGCGTCTACTACATGATCGATTACCCGATAAAGTCAATTCTACATAAACACCAACTCCTTCCGATCCAGAATTGTGATCTTTGCACACAACAACCTGAAAATTCAAATCACCTATTCCTTACTTGTCCCTTAGCCCAAATAGTCTGGACCTCTAGTCCCATCCACCTTATCCCATAGATCCATCCTCAGACTACCTTTCAAAAGTGGATTTCTGATTGTATTGCACTACAAAATTCAAGAGGGTATTTATAGCCCTAGTCTTATCACATTTATCTCTACTCTTTGGTGCCTTTGGCTGCACCGTAATGACAGAATATTCAGAACTTCAACACCAAACCACTTCACAGTTCTCCACAATATTCAAACTTTAACCACTTTCCAACAAAACTGCCATACCATCTCTCCCCCTTTGCGGTTTCTTCACCCACCAGAACATCATTTATCTGCACCATCGGGGTTCCTACAAATTGATCTTGGACTACTCAAGCATATACCACCACAATACATTATCCAATGTGATGCGGCTTGGAACAAGACAACTTTTCTCACAGGTGTAGGTTGGTATTTTCAACCAACCAACCACAACACTTCATCTATACATTTTGGTGGTCCTTTGGAACTTCATCAAGCTCCACGCATGCTGAAGCACAAGCTTGCCTAGCAACCATTAATTGGGTGATACAAAGAGAGCTCTACAACATCCTCATTTTCACAGACTCCTCAGCTCTCATCCAACTCCTGCAAGATCGTGCCCTCGACGTCAGCATCCAATGGACTATCCAGCAGATTAAACACAAAGCACTACAACTTCAAGTTTGTAGAATCCTCAAAGTCAGCCGCCCCAGAGTACAACAAGCCCACAATTTGGCAAAATTTTGCGCCAAAAAATAGTGTCTTCTAGCTAGGTTTTATGTTTTTTGCTACGCCTCTGTAAAAAAAAAAACAAACTACAATTACCTTCATCATCATGGTCCGTCATGGTCAAATTTTATTTTCCAAACTCAACTAAACAAACACAATCACCACCATCATCATCGTCTTGATTTTTTTATTATTATGCTAATATTAGCTGTGATATCATGATTACTGTAAAGTCGTCAAGATTTTGCTCGGGTGAAATCCATGTCTGCAAACATGCCTAGATCAACCTTGATGTATGTGACAAATTCAATTTGCGTCAATCTCGTGTAATCCTAATTAGTTGAAGATTGACATATGAACGCAATGTAGTAGCGTTCAGCAGGTGGAACAGATCATTGGATTTATGTATTATTGGCCTATATCCAATACCAACCTGATTTTGCTCTTCAATTTATTAGGATTGTTATTTTTTGAACCACTAAAGCATAAAATGACAATATTTAAGGGCAATACTCTATCTATAGAAGAAAGTAATTACAAGTTCAAGATAAAGAAAATTATAAAAATTATTTTCACACACTAGTCGGACGAGAATTACATATAATAACAAGTTAACAATTGCCAAAAGCATAATAGCTTACCCATTTAAATATTTATTTAATAATATTTTTTTACTTAGCAATTTTCTCCAAGTATTTACAATAAAAAAATTATGTTTCACAATATAAATATATTTAATATTTAAGATACTCTTAAAAGTGCTTCATAATAAAATAAAAAATATCAATAGATAAAACCCAATCCGGGCGTTGTCCACGGGTCAGAAACTAGTATCTTCATAATTTTCACTCTTATACGAGTACAACTATAAGGTGGTATGGTATTGAATGGTAACGACTTTTGCAAAGAACGTACATTCTTGGAATGAAATTCTCTTACCATGGGCATCAATTGTTACTTGACTACTAGACGAGACTACAGAATTATTGAGGCTCATTATGGACTGTAACTAAAATGCAGTGCCAGTATCAATATCCACTAACCATGTTTCTAGCCTCTAGGTAGCGTTGTTGGTTGACATCTCTTTGATCTAAACAGGCAGTGATGCACTCCCAGTTCAGCTTCTTGAAGTTTAGGAGATAGCAGCCTTCTCCGCAAAAGATACAGTTGTTCCTTGAGATGTACAGATAAGCAGTCAAATCTCTCACAAAGGTCAAAATTTTGCCAAATTAATGTCAAGGGCGTCTATAATCCAATTGCCAACCGCTAAGTAGCCTCAGGCAAATCCCAGAAACACATCGGAAAATTGTTTCAGACTGCACGAAACGTCTGCGACAATTTCTCATAGTACTGCTTTTGCTGCTCGACCAAATAAAAAGGACCAAATATTAAAATTATTAAATGAAAGGCACAAGTTCCTCACATAAGAGTCTTATGACGAAGAAAACATAAGAATACCTTTTCAGAAACTGATGGAGTAACTTTTTTCATGGCCTGTTCGAAGTGTTCAGACTTGATGGTAAATTGAGGAGAATCAGAGGTGCTCTGTGGAGATCTCAGCTTCTCCTCTAGTGCAGCCATTGCAGCTTCATTAATCTGTGCAAAACCGACTGTTGTTAGAAAGGTAAGAGAGTTTTGAATTATCGAACTAAAAGAATATCAATAAGAACTGAGATGTCAATGGGCAAACCAGTGCAGAAAGGTCAGCTCCACTCAGATTTTCACAAGCCTGTCTCTTCCCTAGGTCAAGCAAATCTACACTGCAATCTATTGGTTTTAGCCTACCCAATGCTTTTAAAATCAGGCCACGCTCCTCCGGATCTGGTAGAGGGACATATAATAATTTCCCAAATCTTCCAGGCCGTAACAATGCACAATCAATTGCTTCAGGCCTAGTACACCAAACAGAATTTTTTATTCAATTAGTGGACAACTAGAGAAGACATTTGCAAGGTAAATAAAAAAGGAATATATACCGATTTGTAGCACCAATAACAAAAACACCACGCCTATAGTCTCCACCATTGAGCTCAATCAAAAGCTGCAACGAATCATAACGTATTTAGCAAATACACAAATGTCAAGTTTCATCTATAACTGTCACAACACCTCATCAGACCTGGTTCAAAAGTCGCTCAACAACCCAACCCCCTTCTTTTCCACGCTCTGTTGTTAAAGCATCCACCTGGAAAGAAAGCAAGCTTCCAGTTAAAACAACTTGACTACATTTTAAACCCTTGCAATTTGATCTCTGTCTTAATTCTACTTGCATGTCTAGCAAATGTTGTTAACGAGAAATTAAAGAATAACAAAACTGTCTCGTGAAACAGTTATATCTGAAAGCTCTAAAATATCAAATAGTATTACATATCGTACAGCCATTTGTGAGCTTCAGATCTCCAGCAAAGCAAAGAAGGAAGATGAGGATTTAAAACGTGCAATATCAGCAAAAAGAAGGCTAAAACATCTTCAACAACATTACAATAAGAGAATTTGTCAAACTAAAACGCCTGCCACAGGCATTTCCTGATAGAGTGCACGTTATAGTTTCAGCAGCGACAAGAGTAATGAGATCTTTTCATTCTGTTCACCTATTCTTTGTGAATGTACACATTTTCTGATCTAAAATGTTGGGTACACCAATTACATATAGTGTTGGGAAACGGAAAAGTTGGTAGGTATTGGTGAGTATGGTTATTTATGACCGACAAGAAAACTTGACTAAGGTCTAGCAAATTCCTCCTCCTCCCTCTCCGTCGTTCTGCCTTCTATCCCCGACTCCTCCCTCTTCCAGTGTTCAGAGACCAATCACGCCCAACCAACAACAATACCACCTCCACCACCCCCACCAACCACGCCCATCACCCCCAATCACTCCACAGCCAAGACCATCCCCACCAGCCAAGACCTCTCCTAACAATCCCGACCACCCACCTCACCACCCAGCCCCCACCCTAACCCAATCCCCACTAGCCACAACCTCTCCTCCACCACCGCAAGAGCCATGACCACTCACAGGAGCGCACGAACCCACATCACCCCCACCAAGCACCATGAAATCACTCCCGTCGAGTTGTTCAACTTATATTTCACATGGCGTTTGATGATCACATAAAGGTTTGTTTGTAGCTTATATTTATAAGATGATAATTTATCCTACTTCCTTCGTTTCGCAACACTCGCAACATTAGCATAGTAACCACTATTCATCTATCAATCTTATATTATCTCTTTTTTCAAATGTATAAGAAAAAATATAGCCAAGTGGGGTCTTATTTGATTTGTCTTAGTGCATACTATCATAATATCAACTTTTTATAATTTTTACTTACCAATAATTAGAGATATTAAAATTCAAAGTATTACATTGGATAGTGCACAAACAAGAAACGTTGCGAGTATTGCGAAACGGAAGAAGTATTAATTAATAGTTTTTTGTATATAAACTGATATATAATTGATAGTTTTTGTTTTATAAATTCGTCAATAAATCTTATAAACTAATAAATATACTTTATAAACTAAATTGATAACAATAGTAACTACCTTAAGTTTTTCAACAACTCCTATCACATGTTTGATAAAAAAATAAACCGATAAAATATTTATAAAACGCCTTTAAATTGAAAACAAAGTGTCAAAATTAAAACACAGTGAGACGTCTCAGCCAAGACTTTTCTATGACCGAAATTCCAGTTTCTGGGGTTTCTATCCTAGCATTGAAGTAGCACGTAGACATCTCAGATTCAACATTTTGCGGCTAAAGTTGGAAGGTCTCACTACTACCACTTAGGTTGTAGAGTTAACCCAGGACAAGACTAATCTTCTCCCTATAATAAACTAGGTCCAATTCAGCAATCAGCATAGGTCCACAACAACAATTACTCATTGGACTCAATCATGCCTATTGTAGATACATGGTCAGTATTTATTTAATCTGAGAGCATTCTGGTGGAGAAACTTCAAAGACAAGCACCCTATGTCTGATAAACATCACGATTTGTATGATTGATACGCAGTTGGTGCACTAAAGGTAGTATTTATGAAAAATTACGTAAAAACCAGCAAAGCAATTATATATAATTTCTCCTCATCAGCAAAAAGTAAGAGGCCAACGTAGGCCAGCACATAGAACATGTTACTTAGGGAAGCAACATCGGACACTAATATATAATGCCATATGCAAAAGTCTGTCAAATCCTGTAACTGATTATCAAAAGATGAAGCAGTATTACAATCTCCCTATATATAGGGAAAAACATTCTGAATCTATCTCAGTAACTTGGTGGTGGTGGGGGGTTGGGGGGTGGGCGGGGGGGGGGGGGGGGGGGATGGGGGAAGAATTGATAAGAAACAATTCCTTAGTTCCACCACATTAAAGAGAATAATAAATTAAGGAGAACAGAATATCAGACCCAAATGAAGCCTGCTAGTGACATAATAACACGATAACTTTGCTACCTTCCCAGAATAATTCCATGATATGGCTGATTCCAATTACATTTATTCATGACACAAAATATGACAATACAGGATTTTCAAGTTTGATGTTCACCAGAGAGGCAGAGACTGAGAAGCAAATATCAACAGTGAGTATTATGAGGGGGCAAATGATAAGTACCTCATCAAAGAAAATTATGCATGGAGCACATGTTCTCGCACGATGAAATAACGTCCGTACTTGCAATTCACTTTCACCAACATATTTGTTCAGCAGTTCAGGCCCCTTCAAGAATTGAACATCATGAACCAACATTCACAACAATACATTGAGGAGCCCAGAGACTATGAAAAGTAATGTATAAGGGTATACTTCTCAATTAATGACTTCACACAGATTGGAATGGACAAACCTTGATGTGTATAAAATTAGCTCCAGCTTCATTCGCTACTGCCTTTGCAATCAGAGTCTTTCCACAACCAGGAGGCCCATAAAGCAGAATGCCAGACTCTAAGTCCACTCCAGATTCCTATGAATTCAGATAGAACATATATGAGCAATTAATGTCACAAAATAATAAGCATCTCAATTCAGAGTGAGACTTTAACAAATCAAACCGGGTAACAGAAGCAACGACCCTATTACAAATGACATATTAGAAGAAAACATACGGACAACATAAATGAAGCAACGATCATAAAGATGCTGTTATATTATGATTTAGAGGGTATGGTTAAGACTAAAGACCTTGAAAACAAAGAACAAACACGTAGTCATGTACTCCACAACTCCACATATCATCAATAAATCACAATAAGTAACACAACAAAACCAACAGTCAACTATGCGTAATTTTTTTTGTTACTATATAGTGTGTACTGCTCATAAGCGCAGAAAATCATCCATGTCCGTATTTTGTTTTATGTATATACACACACACAGTCACACACAGTGACACAAGAGACATGGGTATATTTAATGAATGATGTACCCATGTAGTGGTGGTTAGGATTTTAGGAAGGGTAAAGGAAAGAGGGATTAAAATTACCAAAAAAGGGAATACAATAGAAGTGGATAGAGTTTTTACGGAAATGATGGATGTGAAGATTGTGAACTGTGAAGTCATAAGAAATTGGAGGAATGGAGGGAATATATACATAATTATATAACCACACATATATATAGACATAAACATATGTGTATACAAAGAAAAAATTCCTTCCCATCTTTCTTATTTTAAGAAACTTTCCATTTCACCCTAAATCAATATTTACTTAGAGAGATCAAATTCCTCCCTCCTATAGGAAAATAATAAGTGGAACATGGGGGAGGCACAATGTTTATAGGTGCTCTTGTGATGAGGAAAGATATAGAGAAAGATAAATAGGGGATCAACATCGTGGAGAGAGATAGAGAGAACCCACTAAATAAAACAAGAAAGTGTCGCATTTATTTTGGATATTCCTAAACAGGAAAGTGTTGCACTTATTGTATAATGGAGGAAGTACATGGGATTAAAACTTTTGCCAAGAATCATTCTTCCTCCCTTTTCAGTTGACCCTTTTATTACCATGTTTGCCAAGGTATAGTTTCAATCGTTTATATCTTCAATTATCATTAAGTAAAATTTATAAAAATTTGGATATTTTGAAAATATATAATGAGAGAAATCTAACACGCACATGACTATACTTTCTCTTCAGTATAAATCACAAAAGAGAGTCAGTCTAATCAAACTAAGTCATCTAAAAAGACAGGAACTATAATATTTATTTATTGAAAGAGATATAAAGTTTAAAGTTTATCACATAATCTTTTTTTTAAAAAAAGGATTAATTCATTTTACAAATAAAAGTTAAGTTTATACAAATGCAGACTAATGGAGGTAAGTTCAAATAGATCCATATGAGATTTAATAAAATTTACATAATTAGGTTAAATGAAATTCAGGTATATACCTTAGTTTAAAAAAGCGCGCCTGAGGCGCGCCTAGGCGGCAAGCGAGGCGAGGCGCCAGCGGTGGCGCTTTTCAAACCTCAGGCGAGGCGTTTTCAGGTAGGCGCATGGAGGCGCCCTTTATGGTGCGCTTCTGAAGAGGCGCAGCGCCTTTATCGCTTCTTGTAGAAACAGGAGAGAGAAGAGTAGATCTGAGTTTAGGAGTTCAAAAAATCACAAAACTAAAACTTACCCAGGCCTTTTTAGACTAACTCGACCACAATCCCTCATTTAATTTCATAAATTTGCTGCAATTTGAACCCCAAATTAAAAAACCCCAATTTGTTAAAACCCTAATTTAAGAATGATTCAAAATTGACGAACACCACCCACATAACCACCGACAGAAACCTCCGACTAGAGAAGAATAGTGATCTCCGCCGGTCATCGATGGCCTCCGTTGCTGGTGGTTGCAGATTTCTTACAGGAGAGCCGACTGTTCTTCCCCTTTTCTTCTCTTTTTGCTTGTTTACTAATTGTACATGGCTTTTGTCTCTTTTAAAGATGGCTGACATCATAACATAACATCACATGGGAGTTTCTTTAGTGTTGACCCAACAATTTTATTACTGACTTTCCTTTGCTTTCTTCTTGTTTGACCAGTTGTATTTCTTTTGTTGCTTTGGCTTTTAAAAAAAATTTTTATTCATTTGTTATATTTTTTGTACCACTATTTGAGTTAGTTTTTATATATAATAAAAGAGTATAGTAAAATAAAATATTTACACCACAAAAACCAGAAAAATTAAAATATATTTTTAAAAATAAAAAATTAAATAAAGACGCGCTTCGCCTACAAGAAGCGCGCGCCTTCGCCTTGCGCCTCGCGCCTAGGCTCCAGGGACCCTTTGCGCCTCGGTGCGCCTCGCGCCTTTTAAAACTAAGGTATATACAAGTACACAACAAAGCATCTGTTCACACTAAAGTGTCCAAACAATTAATGCATGCTCCTTCGAAGATAGTTCCCACAGACACTCATATAACTACATCCTTTTAAGTCTAACATATCTACCTCATCCAAGTAATAAAAAACTCTTACATCACCGTTGTCTTCTTATAATTACATGTTTGCTTACAAACGCATTTTTGTGAGGAGAAGGACAGGTGGTCCTGATTCCATATAGACATATAATACATGTTTGCTTAAAGATTTATTTCTACACCATGGTATTATTTGTGTTTATGCTTATATAATGTTTATATATTAGCAACAAAGCCTTAAGTCCCAAAATGATTTACAATAACTTCATAGTAGAACAAGAAAAGTAAAACATAATTCAAAGAGAGTAAACAAAGAAAAAAGAGAAACTAAAAACGGGGGAAAACATAGGAAAGGAGATGTGAGACGAAAACTAAAATATAAAAGGTATAGAACTAAAGTTTGAGAAAGTCTAAGAAAAAATGGCTAAGAAAATATGTACAGAACGACAGTTGTAAATAAAGAGGTAATAGAAAAATAAAAGGAAAAATTAACCCAACTATGATGGATCTTCTCAAAATAATCCCCATTTGGAATTAACTCGAATAATCCCACCTATGAAGGGTATCTTCTCATATTAGTCCAATGACAAAAAAAAACATGTTTAAAAGACATTCCAAGATCTAGTTAGCTCCTTGTAGGAGAGGAAGAAGAACAAAAAGGACAAAACTTAGATGAACAAAAACAAAAATTTACCATTTCAACGAGTCTTTTTTGTCACTTTTATCATTCTTGGAAGGCAACCCCCACAATTGAGATTATACAATTGTTATTTCAAAGCTGGGATTATTACGAGATATTATTCTCGTAAACTTTTCATAAATATAAATACTTAAGGAATAAAAGTTTACAAAATACATACTAGAGTGAAAAGAAGCAAAAGGGATGAAATAAATCTAAGATATGAGCATATATTATCTCTTTCACACTACCCTATCCAAAGTCATTTTTTCCTCAACGATGTAAACTTATCCAAATTTACAACTTCGGATCTTTCCCTCTTCCCTTTGCACTCTTCCAAATGGTGTATTTCTACTTAGGTGATTGCTCGATCTCCGTCTTACATGTCATCACCTTAGGAAATTGCCAACACAAATATTAGGGTAAGTTATAACCCTACTTTCTTCCTAATTATCTCATTCCTCATTCGGTCCTTTCTTGCTTGACCACTCATCCAATGTAGCAAATGCATCTATGCCATTTGTCTTAGTAATATGGCAATATTTCACGAACCCATTATGTGCCACATAACACATTTTTGTCATGGAGTGTTATTTTCCATCATATTTTAGGCAAGCAAGGATCACACAATAACCTCATAGCATTCTTCCGCTTCAACCATCCTTCTTTGATTGCATAAGCCACATCTTACCTTCGCTTTTGACCCCGCTAAGCTTACACTCCAATTATTCCTTTTTATTTTAATTTTTATCTCACTTAAAGCCTCACGACTAGAAAGATATTCGAGTCAGCCTAGCTTGTAATGACCATTTTCAATTTCTGGTTGAATCATAGATAATAGAAAAGGGGTTTATCCAATTATTTTCATAGATAGATTTATTTTCATTTAATGAAATGAAAAGGCAGTCTTCTTTACGGAAGAAGAAGAAAGATTAAATCGGTTTCATTGATTTTGATTTTGTCCGGATCCTCCTTTTCTTCCGAAAAAAGGGAAGGAGAAGGATCTTCTCCCTCTTCTTCCTATTTAGTCTCCTTCGTTTCGGAAGTTTTAGTGCAACATGGAAAATTTCATTGAGAGGAATCGGCAAAAAAGAAAAAGAAAAAAAGGTAAATTAATTTGTATTTGAAAGATTGTCCTCGGGCCAAGGATTGTCACCACAATTCCAAATTAATTTCCACGCCTTATTTCATCTCATCAATCAACAAAATATTATTTGCAGACACCACGCACCATCGTGTATCACCTTAAATCCTTAGTTCAAAAAGGCGTGAGGCGCAAAGGGTCCCTAGAACCTAGGCGCAAGGCAAAGGCGCGCGCTTTTTGTAGGCGAGACACATTTTTAAAATTTATATTTTTTATTTTTATTTATTTGTGTACTTGATTTTTAGTACTTAGTATAATTTAAACGAAAGGCTCTTCAATTTCAATAGTCTAGGGGCACGTGAATTTAGTCCGTGAATAGTACTAGGGGGGTGGGTGGTTATACTTTTACACATTAATTCAATAAAAGGAAAAAAGAAACAAAAACTTGTAGAACATACATCGAAAAACAGGAAAAGGAGAAGATGGCCAAATCTAGCCTAAAATCTCTTCACCACCGCAAACCATCACCAAGGCAATCTCTTCCGTCACCGAACGTTGCTCGGCCGTCAATTGACCCTCCCGCATATTAGGGTTATTCGAAGTAGGGTTTTCGATTTAGCCTTCGGTTTGAAGCAATTTAATGGAATTAATAGAGGGGTAGTGCTCCATATTGAGTTGTTAAAGCCTAGGTAAGCTTTGATTTCGAAGAAAAAACTTCATTTTTTTATATTTTCAACTCAGATCTACTTTATCATTCTATTAACCCTTAAAGCGCTAGAAGCGTCGCGCCTCCTCTAAGGCGCTTAGTTTTAAAAGGCGTGAGGCGCAAAAGGTGCACAAGTCGAAGGCGCGCGCCTCTCATAGACGAGACACATTTTTATTTATCAGATTTTTTGTCGTAGTAGTTATTCTTGGGGAAAAAAAAGCCCAAAAATTGTGCCACAAAAAAAACAGATTTGTAGAGCTTAAATATACTTCTGGGAAAGTCACCATGTTTCTTTCAATCACTTCTACAGTGACTTGAAAAAGCAGGTAGAAATACTTTAAAAAGAAAAGAGAGAGATAAAGTAGTGAAGAGACATTAGACAACAGTGAAAAAGTTAATGAAAGCTTAGTTTTAAAAAGCACTCATGACGCGAAGGGAGGCGCGTAGGAAAACGCCTCTGGCCACCAAGGAATAGCGTTTTTCTAGAGACGGATGAAGGCGTGCGCTTTTGGCCGCCTTAGCTTAGTTAAAAAAAGCGTGCTTGAGGCACGCCTCAGCGGCACTAGCGCCTCCGTGCTAGTGGTGGCCCTTTTCAAATATAAGGCGATCACCCAAGGGCAGTCAGGGCGCTAGGCGAGCCGCCTTGGTGGCTTTTAGGGTAAAAGTCTAAGAAGATGGTTAAAGACTAGAAAGAATCGGAATTTTTTCAAATCAAACTGACCAAAGCTTTAAAAATAAACATGCGACCTGTAACCCTCTAATAATTGCTTAAAATTGCTTCAATTTTATGTCTAAATCAAATGCCCAAATTTGGACCAAAACCCTAATTTACGCATTCGGCCAAAAGTCGAACGATCTCGTCACTGGCCAGCACCGATATACATCCAGACTTTTCCGGTGGTCTATGGATCTGCCACTAGGGAGATTTCGCCGATGCTCTAAGCTCTTTCTCTCTCTTCTCCTCCTGAAATGTTAGTCTCCTTTCTTTCTCTTCGTAAGTTGTGACTGTGAGCCCCTGTTTATTTTTGGATTTTTCTTTATCTTTATTACACATTTCTTTTATAAACATCATCAATTCAACCATGACTACAGCAAAAAAGAAAGCGAGCAAGTTGGTGTACTTTGAATCGAAATAGGTAACTCTAAAAACAAAGCTACGCCCGTGATACACGTCCTTAACGATGTCAATATTTTCTTTAAGAAGTCCTCTTCCTTATTTAGTAAATTGTTGCTTCCCTGGTCGTCAATATCTTACGCCTTGTTCAGAAAGAATGAAAACCATATGTACATGCTTTTGTTTTAATCTTGATTGTTCTCCATTTAATTGTATCATAACATGATTTGCCTCCTTAGTAGTCTTTTGAAAGCCACATTGGTTCTCCAACTTTTCACACTTCTCCTTGACCTTTGCAAATCACTTAATCCCAAAGTTTCATAGTATGACCTAACATTTCAATGACTCGAGGCCACCAAATTTGTTCTTACACAAAAGGATTAAAGTACTTCTATACTTCAACCAATATCTGATTAGCATTTGCACATGAATCGTTAACCATTTGATCCCTTTATCTTCTATTTGAACTCCAATAGATATGCCATCTACACCATCTCACGCCACCGCTCTCTTCAATCCCATACATCATCTTCTTGTGTGTCATTTTGAAGTCTCCTACAATTACGCTTAATGAGAAAAAACTTATATCTCGCCTCCATCGTCTTTGAATAGCTAATCAAAGTAGAACATCCATCGATCCTTTATATCCTTACTTCTTAATCCTTCGAGTCTATGTTACTCGACTCTTCATTTTACATAACTATTTGTCTCACTATATTGGATCCTCATGGGTATGAATACTTGGACACTTCAGTTTGAGCTAGAATCAAGGAAACTTCCCGTACAATAGACGAGTCAAATACTTGGACATGTACCCATAACATACCTTCCTATTGCCTTAGTGTCTCTCATTTCTGCAATTCTGTGAAAACCCTCTTTCCCTCCTTTTGTGTCTAATCTTACATAACGATCTTATTTCACCCTTGCTCTTGCATTGAGTCGGACAGTAGCTTCCCTCCTTCCTTCTTTGCACTTGTCTTAGTATCCAATCATTTTAATAGCATTCTCATTTACTCTTAATTCCTTGTCGGACTTCTTCGTTCCACCAAGATGTGATGTGTCCTTACTCGATTGCATGCTTTGACCGACTTCTCCTAAAATCTCCTTTGCCACTTCCTTAACGCTACGCTCCATTTCATTTCATGTTGAACTATACAAATTCATGTTACGTGACAACATATTGGGCTTCACTAATGGTCCCATCCTCCTTATATAGCTCCTACTTCGAAAATCAAGCAGCGATGGTCGATGGTTAATGGTTGATGGCCAGTGTTGTATTGCTATATTCTCACCATGGATCAGCTTGTCATTAATGTAAATCTTTCTACACACATTCCTTACTCAAAATAAGTCAACTTTACTTCGATTACCTCCACTCTTATTTATAAGTCATTAAGTGGGAGTTCCTTTTCTTAAACCAAGTTTTCATTACACCAAAGTTATATGCCAGTGCAAAATCTAAAATATCATTTCTTACTTCATTCTTGTCCCCAAATCCATGACCTCTATCAATGCTTCCATAACCGTCCGGAGTAGATTCAAATAACCGTTAAAATCACCCCTAATGATCGGAATCTTTCACGATTGGGCACATGTTGCACTACTTCATCCTAAGTCCTTCCAAAATTCTTATCTAAATTGAGATGTCAAATCATATATATGTTGCATAAGCACTTATGATAGTAATGACTTCACCCCGTGTCACAGGCTTAATTCTCATTATCCAATCACTCTTCATAGCCCCTCTACTACATCATAGATATATTTTCGATCATGTTCACCCCATTCTCACCTTATCCTTTTTGAGTAGCCAAGCTTATAACCCCATGGAGCTAGCTCTCTTGCATTATATCCAATCCACGTGTCTCATATTACCAAAACTGATTTATAGGCTCAAATTTACTTTTGTATCCACTCTTTCTATCTACACTTTCTTCTACTCGACTCTCTGTGTCTAAAGGACATTGATAGTTACTAATTAGAATCTAAAACACATTTTTTATCCAAATGCCACATGAATGAATGAATTTTTAACCTC
This sequence comes from Patellifolia procumbens, assembly GCA_947645195.1. Lineage (NCBI taxonomy): Eukaryota > Viridiplantae > Streptophyta > Magnoliopsida > Caryophyllales > Amaranthaceae > Patellifolia > Patellifolia procumbens. Next base: position 1,043,139 of record CANSGD010000055.1, read on the forward strand.
GCATTTTGCATTCTTCTAGTTTAAGAATTCAACAATAACATAATATGACAAAACAAACATAATATGGCGGTGTTTATCAAACTGCAAATAAATAATCACCTAAAACATGTATGACCCATCCCTTTGATTATTTAAGTTGTTACCAATCAAATACATTACACAACATAAATTCCCCCGGGAATGCAGCATTTTTTTTTCCTTGTTGTGATGTATGTTTCTCCTCTTTTTGCCAATCTCACAAAGAATAGATGTAAGGGGAAAAAGAAAAAAAATTGACCTCATCACGTGGTTGTTATGTCTTCTCAGATGGCGCGTTGTGTTTTTATTGCAGTTTTATACAACAACATCCAAGTCCCGAATCCGTTACAAAACACCCAAGTTGTAATTGCATGGTGACAAGGGTTTAAAGGATCAAAAAGTAGCATAACACAAGTTGCAATTACCTCATATTGTGTAGGATACTTTATACGATTAACAATATAAAGTTCAAATTCCTTTCTCAACATGTTAAGCCCTCCAACATCCTCCCATTTCACATTAGGAATGGTAGAGAACCCTTCCCTTCTTGAAGATGGTTGCACTAATTTAGCCGCCTCCTACAACAGCAATATACAACAAAAATAAGATTCAATCAGCCATATCGACGATATAATATTCCCGTAAAATGTAAAGGAAAACAAATGACACTAACTTTTTTACGAAAGCTTATTGTAGATCAAAAAGAAAAATACAAATTTCAAATAACAATAGCAGTGTTTAAACTAATTAAAATTAAAGAAAAAGTAGGAAAAGAGATATCGCTACAAGAAACAATGCAAGCACATAGGTTTTTAAAATCACTTGAACAAAAAAAATCCAAGACTGTGAAAAGGAGTGTCTCAAAGATAAAGATCCTGCAAGGTTCCTAAACCAATCTCTTACTATAACAAATAAAGAAAAAGATGTACTCAATATAGAATCAAGTGCCAATCTCTAAGACAAAAGGAATAGAAAGAATTGCTAATTGGAATTCTAGATGCCAAATCACATCTCTCCAAAAAGATATAGTTGGCTTCCAAATTACCAATTCTGACTTCAAAAGTTACCTCAAAGTCTGTCATTGTAATGCTCAATGTTCTCATCTCTTCGGGTGACCAAGGTTCCTTCCACCACTCTTCAACAAGATCCCCATCTTGCTTACACAGCAGCGACCGCCTTTGATCTATGATCCTCTGCATGGCAAGGTTACCGGCCTTATTAGCCAAAGCAACCAAGTCGGCCCCAACAAACCCAGGAGTGGCCTTGGCTATCTTTGTTAAATCAAAATCCCCGGCAAGCCTTAGATTTAGTGTCAATATCGAAAGTATCTCAAGCCTTGCATTTTCATCAGGAACTCCTAATGCAATCTCCCGATCAAAACGTCCAGGCCTTCTCAATGCAGAATCAACAGCATCGGGTCTGTTAGTAGCTCCAATAACAAGAACATACTGTGATGTATTCTGATGAACTTGAGGATCGGAAAGCTTATCAGTTGGCTTTACAAGGCTATAAGATTCATCCATGCAAGTCAACAATTGAGTAACAATTCGGCGCTCCATCTCTCTCTGTAAATTTTCTCTCTTGGAAGCAATGGCATCAATTTCATCAATAAATATGATAGACGGAGCCGTTCTGTGCGCTTTCGCAAAAAGATCACGGATACTCTCCTCAGACGCACCTTCATTTACACAAATTCATAAACCAAGAATGTCAAAATCAGAAATCAGAATAAAGAGAGTATCTCAGACCACAAAATGAAGTGAAAGCAGGCTGCGAAAGAATGATCGTACTTCCTCCGTTTCAAAATAAGCCATTCACTTTCTATTTTGGGGTGCTTCAAAATAGATGATATACTCTTACTTTTGGTGTAATTATTAGTTTAATTACATGGCCCACTCTCGACTTCCAATTAATCCCCTCAATCTTGAAAGTGTATCATCCGTTTTGAAACGGAGGAAGTAATTTCTTATCACTAAACAAACAACAATGCAGTACAGAAAGCACATTAATCAATACAACAAGAATCCATAGAAATGATAATAAGAACGAGAAGCGGGAAATAAGGTAGGAGAGTATACCAGAGACACCGGAGACGAGTTCAGTAGCAGAAATAGGATAGAAAGGAAGAGAAGTCTCAGTAGCAATAGCACGAGCTAATTGAGTCTTGCCACAACCAGGAGGACCATGAAGTAATATCCCTGACATTGGTTTAACTCCTAACCATTGCGGCAATTGTGGATGATAAAGAGGTACCATCACTTCCATCATTAATTCATCCAATATTTTCTTAATCCCACCGAAATCCTTAAATCTTTTACCTGTATTATTATCACTACTATTACTACTACCACCTCCATTTAAACCCTTCCAATCTCTCCCCTCCACTACTTCGCCTCCACTCTTCTCATCTCTTACCAATCCCAATGCCAATCGCTGTGATTTTGTATCCTCCACCTCGACATTCCTATCCTCCTTCGGCGTTAGTTTTGGGTTGGGTTTTGGTTTTGGTTTTGGTTTTGAATTCGGCGTAAGGGTTGATTTTGAATCCCCATATCCCGCCCTAAGCATAGTTTTCATTAAATCAAATTCCGGCACAACTTCCTCACCGTAAACCGCCTCCTCCTCTTCAGACGTCGAAGTAGAAGTCGAAGTCTCTGAACTTGAGACATTCTCGTTTCTCCTCCTCATTTGAAGGTGTGAATTCTCTCTTCTGAGCAACTTCCTTTCACTCTCATCAACAACACTTTGTCGTTGTTTCTTCCGAGAAGGACTTCCAAGTCCCAGAGATGCGGTGTCTTCTTCCTCCTCATTATCATCGTCGTTGTCTTGAATTCGGCGAGGAATTTGGAGGATTTGTCGGATTTTAGAACGAAAAGGGATGAGTTTGTAGTGTTTGTAATCGGGGTAAGCTGAATAGAGATGCTCGGCGATATCGTCAGGAGAGAGGTCACTGATTTTACAGCTTTCTATGCGGCGGTGTACGATGGTGGCCGAGAGCGTCGACTGACGTCTCTGCAGATTATTACCTCCGCTTCCTCTCCTCCCCATTTCTCTCTCTCACAAGTCACAACCAATACAATACAATACCAACTTTTTACCCTTTTATTCTACTCCTACCAAACTCCCAATTTTCACTCTTTGTTCCTGCGCCACGCCCCACAGGTATGTAAACAAGGCAGCGGGTATGGGTGTTCAAATTAGCGGCTACAACGCTTTCGACAATTTTAAAAGAGCGGGTACCCAGCAAAGCGATAAGTTTTTTAAGCGGCCCATAACCAGGCCCGTAAAAGTCTGAGTACTCTGAATTCGGGTATGTGGTTTTTCCATGTCGGATCACCTAGGTACTTAAACTAAACAAACTATTTCCTGCTTTTTTTTTAATTGTGACACTTTTTAAAAGAGGAAGTTTGGAATTAAATGTGACACTTTCTTTTTGGGCAAAATTTTCTCTCTATCTCTCTCCTATCACATGGATGTCCTTCTTTCTTTCTCTCTATCTCTTTCCTCTTCAAAAGTTTCCTTGTAGTCTGTGAAATCAAAAGTGTCCTTGGAGCCTGTGAAATTAAAAGTGTCACAACTAATGAAAAACGGATGAAGTATACAATAAGTTCAAGTTTAAAGCTACTGCATGCTCTAATGCTCTCAATTTTTTCTTCCTCCTATTGTATGCTTTTAAAACTACTGCATAACTACATCCTCTAATGTTTATGTGATAAATAAATATATCATGGTAAGTTTATACTATATTATATTGAGCAAATAAGTTGATGCCTCCTTGCTTTAGTAAACCAAAGTTGTAAGCACACAAAATATGACTTTCCTCCTAGGGGCGAAGCCAGGATTTAAAAGATAACCGGGCTAAGAAAATAAAAGGCAAAAGAAAACACAATTATGCCACTACACATCCTTGAACCCACGACCTCTTGTACAAAAGTTATGTCTACCTACCACTAAATCAAAAGCATATTAATGCTATTTAATGCAGTTTACTAGCATTTATCCTAAAAGTCTACAGGGGTCTATTAAAAAATATAAGGGTCTTAACATTGTGCCGCGGGGGCCTGGCCCCTGCCAGCCCCATGTGGCTTTGCCCCTGTTTCCTCAACCATCTTTCCCAAATAAAATCAATTTTTACCCCCACCATATACATTTTTTAATGCGTATCCAATTCGCATCGTGTTTTGGGTTCATTTACTCGATTTAGTTTAAACTGGATTTAGTTTATTAGCTTAATCCTTTTGTTACGATCTTTAATTAGGTTGATTAGCTATGTTTTGTATAATTAACACTATTTGTGTTAATTAAAGTTTAGCTTAAGGTCTTAGCATAGCTAGACTAGTATTTTCAAATTTCGGTTTTTACCCGGTTTGTTTATAAGCGGGTTTACGTAAGCTTAATGATTTTAATTGGGGATGAAATTTGTAAGCAAGAAGGTGACACATAAGGGAGTTCACCTATGTGCTTAAGTAGCTTATTGGAAGCAAGAAGGAGAAAACCCAGCAAAGGAAGTAACCTCCTTGTCACACGCTAGATTCACGTGAATCAAGGCGGTTTTTGTTCACTTTTGGGCAGCCTTCTTTTTGGACCAATTTGCTGCAAATCTACCTTGGTTGGATCAGCCTTCAAGTATATGAAAGCCTCCTATTGGTTTCAAGGGGTGGCAAGATCAACCAATGCAAGAAAGCCACCTTTTCTAGAGATATGTGCCTAGCCAGCTTTTTTGCTTATTATAGAGGGTTTTCTTTCTTTCTTCAATTACTATAAATATATAACTCCTCCTCAGGGCCGTCCCATACAATTTCGGGGCCCTGAGCGAAAAACTAAAAGATGGCCTTGTAAAATAAGTCTTAACCCAAAACTTTATCACATGAAATTTCAAGTATGAGAATAAAAAATTGAGCTTTTGGCTTGTAATAGTTTGAAAAGTAAGATTTATATGAAATTAGAAACAAGTAAAATTTGGGAAGCAAAAAGTAAAAAAGAAAAAGGAAAAAGTAAATTTTGGGAAGCAACAAGTAAAAAAAAAGGAAAAGGTAAAATTTGGGAAGCAAAAAGTAGGAAAAGAATTATGCTGGCAGCAAGGTTTGATGTTGAAACCACTTTCATTGGCTTGGCTTTATACTACGCACAATTACACCACTAAGCCAAATAGAATTTAGTATCTCTTTACTGTCATCATTCTATATAGACGTTGTCTATCTGGGGGCCCATTTTTGGCCCAAAATTTAGGGGCCCTGCGCAAGTGTTCTCCTTGCTCCCCCTTTGGGTCGGCCTTGCTCGTTCTAGCAGGTAAAGACATGTTTTTATGAATGAAATTTGGACCTTTTAAGCTTTGTTAAACTTTGGAAGTATTTTATCCAAGTTTTCTTATGTTTAAGGAGTGAACTTAAACATAAAAACCTTAATCTAAGTGAGTGAAACTTAGCTTAAGAAAGTTTAGATTAATTAGTGAGTGAAGCTAATCAAATCTATTCTCATAACCTTTCTAAATCATTAGTTTTAGGTGAGTGAAGCTTTAAACTTGATTTAGAACCCTTAAGCAATCTTAAGTGAGTGAAGTTTAGGAGAACTTAAGAAGAATCCTTATCCGAATTTGCATCATTTTTACACATCAAGATACACAACAATTCATTAGCAAAGCAATGTAAATAATATACAGTCTTGCAAATATATGAAATGTATAACCCCAATATTTCACTTAAAATTTCGCACGTTAATGTATTCAATGTATGTATATTTTCGTAAATAAATTTCTACTTGAAAATGAATTTTAAATAGCGTAAGTATATGTAAAAGTGCATAATGTGGTGGTTTAATGTGATTGAATTGGAAAAGGTATACAAATATAATGTGCGTGTATATTTTAAATTATATATCGTTAGCCATTTTTATTTTACGAATTTAAGTAGGATGTGATTTATTTTTAAGTGTTAAGTAAAGTACGGATCAATCGACGCAAAGAAACCGCAAGACGTTGTCACCTCTTTTGTTGTCCGAAAATTCTGACTTTCGGGGAGGGATTCAAAAATCCTAAAACAGATGTTGCTGAACTTTATAACGTTAATTCCATCCAAGAGACATGCCTCTTCACTTGCCACCATTAACCATCACTTAACTCACCATTATTCACTCCTTTAACTCATCATTTAAACTACCCAAATGTTGTTATTTGCATCAGAAAATTAGCCCTTTCCACTCACAATCACACGCCTATCATCAAGAAAAAGGAGATGGACTTTCTCTTATTTTTTCCTTCACAAAAATCAGTATTCAGTATTATCTTCAACCCTAAATTCAAGCTATTTGAAGGTCATTCTAAAGATCCTATTGCACGTGCTCATAGGCAATGAGGAAGGTCAAGTTCGATGCGATTCCTAGTAATCAGTTCGATGCGATTCCTAGTAATCTCTATCGAATTCTTGCAGTCCAAGAGTTGGTTGAGGTAACTAACGACTCACCTAGCACGTTAGGATAAAAGTAGACGTTTTAGTTTCGTCAGAATTCATGTTAAAATCGTAGTGCCATGATAGGAATTTACGCTATAATCTTTACATTTTGATCATGTTAGAATCGTAGTATCATGCTAGGATATTGCTTTACATAACTCTTGTTAGAATCATATTTAGGAGTATGATGTGAAATATGAAAGTTGGGTGTTGTTTAACTAATTTTGTTGCGAAGTTCGACTTTTGGTCTTCGTTTAAAGTTTAGTTATTTTGATATACTCCCTCCGTCCCATATTATATGATACACTTCCTTTATTCGTTCGTTCCACATTAGCTGATTCACTTTTATAAATAGCATGAGAGTACAATAAAATATTATGTTTTAATATTAATAGGTCCTTTATGTTTTAATACTAATAACCAACTACTCTCAATAAAATAAGTCAAATAACACTCATAATTTCTCTGTGCCACTCAAACTGTATCATCTAATATATGACGGAGGGAGTATTTGACAAGCATGAGGTATATGTAATTTTTGGTATCATTATTTGGTTATGTTTATGTTATGATTTTAGTAGAATTGCTAGCATTGTCAATTTGGTCATTTTCATGCAAATTTTGGATGGAAAGTGTTATCTGAACTTGATTCGTTAGTAAATTCATGAATTAGTGGATTAGTGTAGATTTCGTGTTAGAAATTTTTTTTTTTAAGTGGTGGTTATTTTGTTGAAGCTTGGTGTGATTTACATGAGTTATGAAGCATAAACGTAAGTTTTGTTGAATTTTGATTCGTGATGTTGTTCATAAGAAAAGGGACTTGGAACTAGTATGCAGATTGCGAGCAGTATAGCGAGCCGTGAAACAGACAGGTCGCACCTCGTGACCCAAGTTACACCTCACTACCTGGTTCATGTTTCCTCTGTTTTAGTTGTTTCTGCAGAATGTTTATTCATTAATTATTTGGGAAATTCTCAGCGGTACACTCCTAGAATTGACTTCTCTCACTAGTACACTTTATCCTTTTGAATTCTTAATGGTACACCTGTAGTTTGAAATCTTCCCTACCGTGAACATTCCATTAAATAAAATGCTAGTTAAGGGTTAATTAAGGTTAAGGGTTTGCCTCGTTTTGCTGTTTTGGCCTTTTCAAGGTGAAGTTGACATTTTCTTGAAAAACGGACACCATCGTGCACCCTTTATGGGCAATAATTTCGATAATTCCTACAAAACGGGTACCTATAAGTCGGATTTTTGAGCACGTACTTTGAGGGGGCTTTTTCGGCTATCAAAAAGCCATCTCGAGGTATGTGTTCGAAAACTCGGCTTATTGGTACTCATTTCGTAAGGATTCTAGAAATTCTTATCCATAAAGGGTACACAGTGGTGTTCGTTTTTCGAAAAAACATCATCTTAACGTTGAAAAAGTCAAAGCACGCAAAACAAGACAAACCCCAAACCCTAATTAACCCTAAAATAACCTTTTATTTAACGAAATGATCACGATAGGGAAGATTTCAAACTACATGTGTACCATTAAGTAGTCAAAAAGGTGAAAGTGTACCACTAATGAATTTCCCTAATTATTTTAATCCTACAATATTTAAGCATGTAGGAATGTTATTTGAAACTTAAATTTGATGGTTGTCTTTTGGGGCATTCTTTTCATGATTTATGTGTTTTGCATCAAGTTATATGAACTACCTTTATATCGTATATTGAGTATCGACATTGTAGTGCTCAAGGGAAAATGATATTGCCTTTAGCACCACTTTGGCAAGAGTTATGTATTGAGAGTATTGTGACACTATTGTAATTAACTCTGTGCCCAAACTCATATAACGAACTTAATGGATGCTTGTGTTGATTCCGTTAATTTGAAGTTGTAATAGCCCATATATTTAAAGGTGTTTAATTATATCCAAAATAAATTATATGGATTAATTTATTTTTAAGCGTGGATGAGATCAAATTTTGGATATAGAAATAAAACCTGAGGAGTAAATAAATTGGGTTATTATAATTATCTAAGGAAATATGATTTAAGTGTTAAAAAATACAAAAACGGGAAAAAGAAAGAATAAGGGATGAATAAGAGAGTATTATTTATTATCGTTCGTTGGATTTAAAAGGAAGAATTTAAATTTGCAAAAGTTATCCTTGTTTTAAAATGATTTTGAGATGCTTTGTGTTTTACGTAAACTTGTTGTAAACGGTTTTTGTCCGGATGATGGACAGGTGTAGGGTTGATGAAATTGGGAGGCTTGTGCAGAGACGTAGCTTCGTTTCCGAACCTGCAAAAAGGGGAAAACCAAACCGGAGGTTTGGGTTTGATTCCCTCTCCGATGCTTAAGTCAGTATACTATAGATAAAATCTGAGTATGAATTTTGACAGAGTAAGTTTAAGAGAGTAGTTGTGTGTGTTTTACCTGATTATGAGGAGCTATTTATAGTATCTATGTATAGAAAGGAGCAGCCTAAAATAGAGGGATGTGATTGGTGGGGGAATGAGAGGATGACACTTGTCATAGTGTCATTGCCTTGAGTTCTTTAACCAATCACTTTCTTCCTTTTATGGGGATTTGGGCTGATTATTCCCTCTTTTAGGGAATAATTGGGCCTCTTTATTCTGAATTGGTGAGGTCACCAGCTATCCTCTTGTATGCTGCCAAGTGTCATATAGAGGAGGAGCCACATGTCACCAATCCATTGGGCCACGTGACAGTCTTTGACTGGACCACGTGTCCTCTTTTAACATGTCACAACATTTGCCCCTAAAAGGGGTTTAATCTAGATCTTGTCTGATTAAAGCCCTTTTACTGAGAGTAACTACTGATATTCATTGCACTGTTTAGGAGTTTAACTGACTTTTCCTCCAATCAGAAGAATGTGAAGTGACGTGCGCACCATATGGTGTGGACACGTGTAAAGTAACTGTTTGGGGGAGAGGGGAGGTTTTTACCTCTCTATAAATACCCCTCCCCCATTTCATTTTTTCACTTTCCTTTGCAAATTTTTCTAGAGAGAGGTTTTTCTAGAGAGATAAACTCTGAGTGAGGGAGTATTCTTGTCTTTTATTTGTCAGAGGAGGTTGACTTTGGGGAATTTTGACCTTGACCATTGCTGAGAGCGGCGTGACTTGTAGAGAAGGTGAAGAGTCCGTCCAGATCTTTAGTCAAGTATCTCCCCTTTCTCCTTTTACTTTTCTTCTTTCATTATTTGATTCTTTTTCTTTTTTGAAATAAAATGGTGTCATTTACCTCTTCCAATAACCCCGGCCAACCCATGGAGCATGCTAACCCTAGGGCGGATTCTTTTTCATCCTCTGCCGTTTCTAGAGTTGGGCGCATCTCGGCCGGATACTTCTTTAATTTGATAAGAACGTTCGACCCGTTTCCGACGAACCAGTCTCTGCCTTTGCAGGGTAATCTGGCGCGCATCAAGCAAACGGCGCGTCTAAGACGTTCACTAATTCTCCCCTCATCCAGTTCTGAAATGGAAGAGTCAACAGGGAGAGTTCCTGAAAGACAGGAAAGTGATAGAGTGGAAGAGATCCAGCCATTGGAGGTTAACCCTCTAGACGAATATGACTTTGAGGCTTCGAAGGAACAAGATGAAGCCGAACCATCTGGAAGGGTCCCAGACGGAGAGGAAGATGAGGACGAAGAAGAAGGGTCAGATCCTTCCACCACTTCTGCTGAACTTAGGGAACGTCTGGGTCCTCTTTCTGACCCGGCATATGTATGTGTGGATATAGAGTGGCTGGAGAAATTTGGGTCGAATGCCAGTCATCTGAATAAAGAGATGCCCATGGTTGGCTTCCAATTCGTCCTTCCCAAAAAGGAGGACACAATTTTCCACCCAACCAGTTCGCTGTGTATAGGCTGGCCTTAGATGTCGAACTTAGGTTTCCTTTCCATCCCTTCATCCATGAAGTACTTAGACACTATAGTATAGGGCATAACCAACTGGCCCCCAATGCCCGGCTCAATATTTTAACTTTTATTGCAACCTGTGAGCTATACGGCCTGGTCCTAATGCCTTCACCCATATACACTATGTCTCTCAAGTTCAAAAGTCCAGGGAGGGAACCTGGTATAGTGTCTGTAATAGAGCCGGGTATATGACTGTGTTTGAGAAACCAACAAAGATGCATAACTGGAAATCGGAATTTTTGTTCGTCGAAGCTCCTGACGCTGAGACGGCCGAGCCCTATAGGTATTACAATCGGGTGGTAACCAATGTTGGACGGGGTGCCCCAATACTAGAGTTAGAGAACAAATATGATGACGCCGTGGTAGCTCATTTCACGGCCATGGAGTATATTCACCCCGGGCATGGAGAAGCCGGGCGCCCAAAGCCGAAGAAGATAGCTTTGAAGGGACCAAGTGGTTGGATTCCCTTCAAAGATATGTTCTTCAATGAGCAATTTTTTATTGTCGCTGGAATGAAGGAGGGCGAAGATCCAGGTACTGTCCTAGTCTTGCCCCAACTGCCTGTTAAAATATTTTCCATCTTGTACTTAACCAAATAATTTCTTTATGCAGAGCCGACAAGAAGAAGGATCCCAGCCGCTTGGAAAGGAGAAGTAGACATGAGTAAATTTGGCGGCGACTTGTGGGCGGAGCATTCAAAGGCTCCACATAAGAAAAGAGAGGAGAATCTGGTATATATATATATATATATATATATATTCGTTTTTTTTTAGACGGACCTCTTTCTGAATCATCTTCGTCTGGTCAATCATAAAACCAAGGCCTCTTTGTGAAGGAAGACGTCTGGATTTAGACGGGCTTCTTTGTAAATGAGATGCTTGGGTTTGTGTTTGTCCAAACCTTTGTCCCATTCTTGACCGAAAGGTGGGTCCTTGAAGGAAAACGTCATGGTGGTCGTTTTTCTATGCCGAATGGCCTTTGATCCATTGTAGGTCTTCGTCCTTTGGATCTTTTTAACTGAGGGTGGTTTATTGAAGGAAAACGTCTCGGTGCAGATGACTTCCTTCACTGAACAACATTTGGTTGGGGTATGTCTTCGTCCTTGACACGTTTCAGACCGAAGGTGACTTCTTGAAGGAAAACGTCTGGCCACAGACGATTTCCTTCATTGATAAAACTTTGGTTGGCTATAGGTGACTCTTCTGGACGAAGAATTGTTCTGGTCGGTCTTCTTCTTGGTACCATCTTCGGTTTTGGATATTAATGTGACTTGGTTAATTGTTGTGCAGAAAAATTCACCAACGGCAAGGGCAACTATTGCCAAGCCGGCTTCGTCAAAGAAGCGGCCAGCTGCTTCAGGGGAACAAGCTTCACCCCTCAAAAAACCAAAACCAAAATCCTTTGTTCCGGGAAAGAGGGTTGGTTAGGCGAGTTCGTCTGTCAGGGCACCTATCCCTTCCGGCGAGAAAGGGAAAAAGCCTACTGATCCGGTGGTCCTGCCATCACCGGCCATCACGCTGGGAGATGGAGGATCGTCCAGTCCCATTGATTTGGAAAACCAGTTGGACGCAGCTGGTTTGAATTATGAAGAGCAGTCAAATCCAGACGCGGTAAATCCTGGTGCTTCGGCCTACTCAGGGTCTGTAGCTAGGCTGGTGGGGAAAATGCCTCCTCAATTCAGGACGAAGTCCGCCTCGTCGGGTGAGTTATACTATTCCAACATTGTCAGCACGCTGCGGGTTGGTGGACGATCGATGAGTCCGTCCAACAAGCTTGCAGTGGTCATCCCTATACGCCGAACTGATGCTTCATCTTTTTCAGATAAGGGAAAAGCTCCAGATGTGGGTGAGTCGGCTTCTGAGCACGACGAGGCCGTCCCCCTCATTTGCTAAGTACTCGTCGGTTGAGAGGAAGAAAATAAAGAAGGATGTCTATGACGCCTTCCCTCATGAGTACGTCGACAGTCTGAGGGGGGCCACGACTGGACATGTGGGCTACTTGTCTCAACTCTTGGCCGAGGTACTTCCCTTAGCTTCTTTACTGTTATCATGTTAATATTCCTACAACCTATCTTGCTAACTTGGTAAATTTCACTTCTTTTCAGGCGTTCGCCCGGAGCATGGCCTTGGAAGGGTATGTAAGCGGCCTTCGTAAGGAGAACTTTTCCTGTGTTCAGAAGGTGACTAAGGCCGGAGACCAGGCCATAGTCACTATCGAGGAGAGTAACATCTATCACAGGCAGAGTCTGGAGGCCTTGGAGAAGCGGTCGGCCGAGTTTGAGTCAGCCAACAAGGTGCACTTACAAAAGATCGCTGCTCTACTGAAGGAGAAGGAAGAGTGGCTCCTGGCTCGAAATGTTCTCATGGAAGACCTGAAGAAGGAGAAGGATGCTGCTGCTGCTACCTTGGCTAAGCTTGGGGCCAAAATCTCTGAACTCTCAGCAGTAAGTAGATCAGTTGAAGAATCAAGCTCAGCTGGACTTCCAGGATGCCCTCAAAGCCTTCTCTGAGTCTTTGGAAACGGCCAAAGGATGGGGAATCAAAGCCATGTAAATGATGGCTGAACCTGACCAAGTGAGCCATTTTCAACGCCGGCTTGAATTCCAGGAGGAGTGTCACAAGGCCAAAAATCGTGGCGAAGATCCCCCTATCTTGGAGGAAACAAACGAGGATGAGGAGTTGGGGGACGAAGAAGTCGAAGATGACACAGCCATGGAGGAGGATGCACCTAATCCTCCTCCCAACGTTTAAAACAACCGTCCTCCTGCTTCCTTCCTTTCTCATTTAGGCTACTCATTTGAGTGAGGAAGTCAGGGGGCGGTTCTATAAGAACTGGTGCAAGTCTTAGACTTGCACCAAGTACTCAGCAAGGAGGGCAGGAAAGATATTCAGGCTCAGCTTGACAAGTTGAAGAAGTATGCCACTGTTATCAAGTCTTGGCCCACAACCAGATCAGGACGCCCCTCTTGCTGTAATTTTGACTAAGTATTTTGTTTGTACTTCATGGAAATTTTGCTGAAATTCTAATTTAAAATCACATTAGGAAGTTTCTTCTGGCGTTTGGTTTTGTTGTAGTAACATGGAAACTCAGTAGTGCTGTACTTTTGTAAACTTTGGCATCCTCCACTTAAATGAGTAGCCCAAATGAGAATCCTTCTTTCAACTGGCTTGGCCAATGTTTGTCTTAAAGGTCGTTCCATGTGATTGCCTGTTTCTATCTTGCTCATCTTGAATCACTCTTTTGGACGAAAATGTTCTAAACAAGTATGCAAAGATCCACAAAATTTATCTAAGTATACTCTTTCTTCGTCTAAAGAGGGATCAAGGATCAACCCAGGACGATCCCGATCAAATTCTTTGGACGGGAAACATACTATATGGACGCGAATCATCAAGCATGACATTTTTTGCCATGTAAATAATTCACTCGTCTAAAGGAACTGTTAACCAATCTTAACTCGTCTTTAGTCAAACCCATTTAGACGATGAACTTTGCTCAGACGCGGAACTTCAACATAAAAATCTTGTTTAGTCAACATACTCGTCCAGAAAGAGCTAATGACCGGCATAACTCGCCCAGGGTCACATACATTAGGCGGATATCAGCCGTGCCGACGAGGAAACTTCAACATTCAATTTTTCTAAGTTATCAAGTAACTCGTCCAGTCAAGAATTAAAGATACTCGTCTTGGCTTGACAAAATGTCTAAACCACCATTGCCCCATGAAGGAATGCGGCCAAAATAAACATCTAGACGAATCTTGTATCTCCCCCTTTTAGAAATGATACTCGTCCTGCCTTTTCTTGGCTAATTATAAACGAACGTTGCCCCACGAAGGAAGGCGGCCAGAATATAAACCTCAAGGATGAGTATGAAAACCATTTTATAAATATGTTCTGACGGCTTCCTTAAAGGATTGCTCTTTAGACGTTTTCCTTCTTGAACTAACTATTGGTTTAAATACCAAGTGAGTTTCAAAGGACGACGTCTAAGGACTATTATTTGGACGTTTCCCTTCTTGACCTAACTATTGGTTAAATACCAAGTGAGGTTCAAGGAGGGACGTCCAAGGATTAATCTTTGGACGTTTTCCTTTTTGAACTAACTATTGGTTAAGTATCAATGTAAGTTTGAAGGCGTCCAAGGATTACTCTTTCCTTGCTGGACGTGGTACTGTATGCCCCCCTTCTTAGGATGGATCTTGGTCTATTCTCAGACGAAGGCATCGTATGAAGGTGAGTGTAGTCCACCCCTTTTGTAAGTAATGAGACCTTCTTTACTAAGGCGTCTCATTTTGGCCGGTTTTCTTTAGGAAATAATACCTTTGATTATTATTAGGTATTATGACGGGGATTTCCTTTACTAAGGAAAGACGTCTCTCTAGCCGGCTTCCTTTAGGAAGCAGTGTTCGTCTATTTTCACAGTTTTAGTGAACTTGGTTTTAGACGATTTACTAATTGCTTCTTGTTAAAGTAAGAACCTTTAATCAAGGAGTCTTTATTCATCAGTTATGTCTTACTGAGATGATTTTTGCAGACGTCTTCCTTTAGGAAGTAATATCTGTCTTTCACAATGGTCTTGTGGTTTATTATCTAGTAACCATCTTTCGTCCATCTATGGTAAAATGCCCCAAGATGGCTTTGGATAATAATATGCCCCTTGCTGAATATGTGGTAGAACGAGTTATTGAACAACAGTTAACCCATATATAATCTAGCAACTCAAACTAAAGACCATAATTTAGAATGTATTGATATGAAGTTTTCTTTAGCCTAGGCTAAGGTACATGTAATACATTTCTAAAATATTTTTCTGTGCCGTAGCACTCTATTTACAACTTGTAAAAAACTTCGTACTTGACTAAACATAGTACTTTTTCAGATTATCGGAATTCCAGGTTTGTGGTATGGGGCGTCCATCTAAGTCCTGTAGCTTAAACGTGCCGCTGCGAACTTCTTCGAACACCAAATAAGGACCTTCCCATTTCAGGGTTAATTTGCCCAGTTCCTTTGCTCGTCCTACAGCCTCCATCTTTCGAAGAACCAGATCCCCTATTTTGAGAGGTCGTCTGGTTACCCGTTTGTTGAACTCCCTAGCCATGCGTAATTTGTACAATTCCATCCTCAAAAGAGCATTACCTCGGACTTCTGGCAACTTGTCCAATGCCAGACGCATTGCCGCCCAGTTGGTCTCTTCTGAATATAACATGACGCGGAGGGTGGGTTCTTCAATTTCAATGGGTAGGACAGCTTCTGTTCCATAGACTAGCATGAAGGGCGTTTCCCCTGTTGAATTCTTGGCTGTAGTTCTGATGGACCAAAGGACCAACTGAAGCTCTTCCACCCAAAAGCCCTTGGCATTTTCTAACTTCTTCTTGATGCCTTCTGATATGATCTTGTTGAAAGCCTCTACCTGGCCGTTTGCTTGTGGGTGGGAAACAGAAGCAAAGTGGGATTTAATCTCCCTCTCTGAGAGCCAATCCTTCAGTTTAGGAGTCTCAAACTGTGGTCCATTGTCGAACACGATCGATTGGGGCATCCCAAATCGCGTTATGATGTTCTTCCAGATGAACCTTTTTACGTCATTCGTCTTTATACTCCTAATTGCTTCAGCCTCCACCCACTTCCAAAAGTAGTCCACAGCCACAATAACAAATTTTTTCTGGCCGACCACCATAGGAAAAGGACCTAGAATGTCCATTCCCCATTTAGAAAACGACAAAGAAGTCAGGACCGGGGTCAGAAAATTTGACGGTCGCTTAAAGAGATGGCCATGCTTTTGGCAACTATCGCATTTTTTTGCATACTCCATGGCATCAGCATTTAATGTTGGCCAGAAATAGCCAGTCATGCGTGCCTTTTCAGCCAATGCTTGGCCGCCAATGTGTGAGGCACAAGTGCCCTCATGCAAGTCATTCAGTACCTCGAGGCTATCTTCCCTGGTGATACATTTCAACAACGGACGATCATATGATTTCTTGTACAATGTCTCATCCCAAACTTCGAACCATTTATCACGAGCCTTAACATATTTTGCTTCTGCCGAGTCTTCTGGTAATTGGCCGGTCTTTTGTAGTGGAGAATAGGCTCCATCCAGTTGTTTTCTCGGCTAAAAAACATTACCTCTTCTTGATCAATACTCTTCTTTTCTTGTACCTCCCAGAAAATAGTTCTTGGGGTGTCGTCTAAAGCAGAACTTGCTAGTTTAGATAAAGCATCAGCCTGAAGATTCTCAGACCTAGGTACTTGTACCAAGGTGAATCCATCTAACTCTTGATCTCTTCTTTTACTAGCTGGACATACTTGGCCATGGAGGCCTCTTTGCATTCATACTCCCCGTTAACCTGGCTGACAACCATAAGAGAATCTGACCTTGCCTCCAACTCTCTAGCTCCCGCTGCTCTGCATATGCGGATTCCGGCCAGTAGGGCTTCATATTCAGCTTCGTTATTAGACGCCAGAAATTTGAAACGTACAGCATATTCATACTGGTCTCCCTCAGGGGACTGACAAGGAAGGCCTACCCCACTACCCTGAGTGGTAGACGAACCATCCACCATTAGCTTCCAACACTGACTGCCCTCAGAGGGGTCTTTTACTTGATCCAGGACTGGTCGAGTTAGTTCAGCAAGGAAGTCTGCCAAGGCCTGCCCCTTAATCGCTTTCCTTGGCTCAAAAGTAATGTCGAACATCTTCAGTTCATTCGCCCATTTGAGCATCCTTCCAGCCGCCTCTAGCTTCTGTAAGACTTGCTTTAGCGGCTGATCAGTATAAACAACTATACTATGAGCCAGGAAATAGGGCCTTAGCTTCCGGTTAGCTACTACCAAGGCCAGACCGAACTTCTCCACAGTAGTGTATCTGCTCTCAGCATCCTTGAGTACTTGACTCACAAAGTATATAGGGGTTTGTATAACATCTCTCTCAGCTAACAGTACCGCACTGACTGCTTCAGGAGAGAAAGCCAGGTAAACATACAACTTCTCCCCGACCACCGAACTTATCAGACGGGGGAGCTGCTGTAAATGCTTCTTGATTTCAAGTAAGGCTTCATCTTCTTCAGGAGTCCACTGAAACTTTGCTTTCTTTTTTATCGTCGCAAAAAATGATGACACTTGTCACCCGACTTGGACAAAAATCGTCCCACAGCCGCTAAACAACCAGTCAGCTGCCGTACTTCCTTAACCTTTGTTGGAGGCTTCATTTCGAGTATAGCTTGGATTTTTCAGGGTTTGCTTCTATCCCACGCTGATCTACTAGAAACCCCAGGAACTTGCCAGCCGAAACCCCAAAAACGCACTTCTTTGGATTAAGTCTTACTTTATACTTGCACAATGTTTCAAAAGTTTCGCGCAGGTCTTCGACATGATCTTTTTCCTCTTGGCTTTTGACGATCATGTCGTCAATGTATGCCTCCAAGTTATGTCCCAGCTGAGATGAAAAGATCTGGTTGATAAGCCTCTGAAAAGTTGCCTGGGCATTTCTTAAGCCAAAAGGCATCATTAGCCAGCCATACAACCCCTTTTCCGTTATGAATGAAGTCTTATCCTGGTCCTTCGGCAGCATTGGGATCTGATGGAACCCTGAATAAGCATCCATGAAGCTCAGCAACGCATGTCCAGCCGTCGAGTCCACCAGACGGTCCAGCTTGGGCAAAGGAAAACTATCTTTGGGGTAGGCCTGGTTCAGGTCCGTATAGTCAACACACATCCTCCAAGTTCCATTCGGCTTGGGGACCATTACCACATTTTCCACCCAATCTGGATAGTGCGTTTCTTTGATGAAACCGGCCTCAAGCAGTTTTTTGACCTCGTCATCTACAGCTTGATTCCTGACAGGTCCCAAATGTCTTTTCTTCTGCCTGATCGGTTTTCAGGCTGGATCAACATTTAGCCGATGAACAGCCACGTCGGGGTCAATTCCCGGCATCTCTTCTGCCCCAGGCAAAGATATCCTGATATTCCTTCAACAGCGTGATGATAGCTCCTTGTAACTCAGGCTTTAAACCTGCTCCAATCTGCAAAGTCCTCTCCGGACGAGCATCGTCTAAACAGATGCTTAAAGGAGCTTCTGCAGGCTTCGGACGATCAAGAGTAAAGCTTGCTATCGTCATCACCTCGGCTGAAGACCTAGGTTCCTCTTTCACCTGTGAGAACTTCCTCTTCTTGCTGGGTAGATCTCTAGCCGTTTTCCTTTCGGATGTAACATATAGTTCATTTCTTTCTCCAGCCGGCTTCCTTACGGAAGCAGCGTTCGTTTGAAATCTCTCTTCCTTCATTCTGGTCGTTCCTACTGTCTCTGCCCCAGGCTCTTTGGGCTCGTCTACATCCATGGGCTCAGCTTCAATCAACTTCCATGACGAAGGTTTTAAGGTAGTAAGATAGCACTCCCTTGCGGCCCGCTGGTCTCCGTAGATTGTGCTAACTTAGCCATCGTCACACTCAAACTTCATCAACATTAGATGAGTGACGATGACCGCCTTAATGTTATTGAGAGTAGGACGTCCCAGAATTACATTGTATGCTGTCAGATCCTTGACAAACAAAAACTTTATGAACATAGTTCTACTCCTATCTTTCTCTCCGACCCGGACGGGCAACGACACCGTCCCTACCGGATGTATGATTCCACCTCCAAATCCTATAATCGGATGGACTGAAAGAAGGTCTTTTTCATCAAACTTCAGTCTTGACAAACAATCAGCACTAATGATGTCAGTCGAGCTGCCAGTGTCTATAAGGATCCTTCGTACTCTTAGATTGGCTATCTTCATCTCTACAACCAGGGGATCGTCATGAGGAATTCTAATCTAACCACGATCTCCCTCACTCACTGTCACCAAGGGGAACGGGTCCACCTTAGTTTTTCCTGTTAGCAACACTTGGCCGAGCTCTCTAACATAATTTTTGTGCCCTCTCAAAGTTGGTCCTCCAGCTGCAAATTCGCCGGATATCACCAAAACTACATCTTCATCATTACTAGCACTTTCTTTCTTCTTACTTTGCCGAAAATCCTTCTTCTGAAAATGACCTTCCCAAGACACATACTGGTTCATCTTTCCCTGCTTTGCAAGATGCTCCAAAACTCTATTCAAATGTTTACACTCATTGGTTTCATGCCCACAGTCCTTGTGGAAGTGACAATATTTGCTTTTGTCTCGAATCTTGTAAGGCGTCTTCATCTCTGCTGGGGCTTTAAGTTCATGCTGGTCCTTGATCTCCATAAGGATTGAGTACTGGTCCTTATTAAACTCGATAGGCTCTGCCCACACTGCCTTTTATTTTCTTTTCTCTCTTCTTGACGGGGTTGTGCTTGAAGATACTACCCAGGTCTCAGCCTTCTTAGGATTGTTCTTAGGTTTTTGAACAGGCTCCTCGGGCTTCTTAGACTCTGAATGCTTAGCTTCAGCACACACCTCTGTCGCATGTATGAAAGCTTCGGCTTCCCTTAGAGCTTCGGCCAAAGTGCTTACTTTTTTCTTGACTAGGTCGAACTTAAAGCTCCCTGGACGGAGTCCTCGAATGAATGCATTAAATGCTACACCAGCATTCAAGTCGTGAATCTGGAGAGCTTCAAGATTAAACCTCTTCACAAAACTTCTCAAAGACTCTTTTGGGGCTTGAACAATCTTCCCCAAATGAATACTGGTCTTCTGTTCCTGCCGATTTGCTACAAAGTGACTAGTAAATGAGTAACTCAACTCAGTAAAGTTGTTGATGGAATTTGCTGGTAAATTGTTAAACCACTTCTGAGCAACCCCTTTCAGGGTAGTTGGGAAATTCTTACACCATGTAGCATCGTCCACAGCCTGGACGTACATTTGGTGTTTGTAGGCTGAAAGATGATCATCTGGATCAGTAGTGCCATCGAACGGATCAATGGTTGGTAGCTTAACCTTAGCACATGGAGGGGCTTGCATTATTCTGGATGAGAAAGGCGTCGGCCAATCTATGCGTAGCTCCCTGAAGCGTGCATCAACTGGTGCTGAATCTCTTCGGCATTCCCTGAGAACTGGATTTGACGAACTGACCTCCTGGGACCCTCGCCTATAAACATTCTGCTGAGAAGTCCTCCGGTAGACATTGGGCTGAACCACCGTTCTATCCTGACGAGGTTCATAGATAGACGGAGTCCTTCCTTGCTCCATAGTGTGACTCCGGATCCTCAGGGTGGGGTCCTGCAAATAGGGCGTTGATCCAGTAGCCGACCTTTGTTGGGCCGCTACCCTCTTTGCCTGTAGGTACTCCCGAGCGTCAGTTTCCATCCGACGACTGTCTACTTGTCTGTTGACCGGGTTGTGACCACCAGATTCCAGTCTAGACGACGTGGTTTCTCACTACGAACAGGATGCCTTCCCCTAGACGACCTTCGAGCTTCCTCTGGTCGTCTAGCTCCGCTTGGTCCAGCTACATTCTCCTGGGAGGCTCCTCTTCTAGGTGTAGGCCTAGACTCTGGCTGAGTGCCTATCCTGAAGAACAACATATTGTTTTTAATCTGCTCTTGGACGACTTGGGCCATTTTGGCTTGAAAGTCGTTTAGAGCATTCTCCAAATGAGCCGCAATGACTGGAAGAGTAGAATTTGGCTCTTACACTGCCCCGATTGGATCATTCTGACGAGGACCGTCTCGTCCTCGGGGTGGACGTTCATCATCAACTGTGCCATTGACCTGAACATAAGGACTCATCCTTTGTCCTTGGTTGGACGAATTGCAATCTGTCATCTCTGCGCCTCCCCACAGACGGCGCCAAATGTTTTACGTAAACTTGTTGTGAACGGTGTTTGTCCAGATGATGGACAGGTGTAGGGTTGATGAAATTGGGAGGATTGTGCAGAGACGTAGCTTCGTTTTCGAATCTGCAAAAAGGGGAAAACCAAACCGGAGGTTTGGGTTTGATTGCCTCTCCGATGCTTAAGTCAGTATACTATAGATAAAATCTGAGTATGAATTTTAACAGAGTAAGTTTAAGAGAGTAGTTGTGTGTGTTTTACCTGATTATGAGGAGCTATTTATAGTATCTATGTATAGAAAGGAGCACCATAAAATAAAGGGATGTGATTGGTAGGGGAATGAGAGGATGACACTTGTCATAGTGTCATTGCCTTGAGTTCTTTAACCAATCACTTTCTTCCTTTTATGGGGATTTGGGCTGATTATTCCCTCTTTTAGGGAATAATTGGGCCTCTTTATTCTGAATTGGTGAGGTCACCAGCTATCCTCTTGTATGCTGCGAAGTGTCATATAGAGGAGGAGCCACGTGTCACCAATCCATTAGGCCACGTGGCAGTCTTTGACTGGACCACGTGTCCTCTTTTAACATGTTACAACACTTTGGGATAAAGATGATTCATTTTAATTTATTTTAATTTTGAGATGATTTGGTTATAGTGAAAAGTTTAATTTAGCTTGAAAATAGCTATTACGGTTTTCTAACGAGATCTCTGGAACGGAATGACCTAAGTTCAATGCTAACAAGGTTACCATTTTGATGTTTTAGTGACAGCCTAAAGTCGTATCACCTAATAAAAAATAAATCTTAAATTCCTCTAACAGGAATAATCAAGGGAAGCAGGGTCGAATCCACAGGGAGACAGGTTTTCTAAGTTAATATTCAATCAAATAACTACTTCAGATGAAATCAGATAAGAGAGAATGAACTAGTAAATAAACTAGAGAAAATGGGAATTAAACTGAGATTTACCTATGGAATAGCAAACTAGAGCATTAGTTCGGTCCACCATGCTTATACCAATCAAAGGGTTCAACAACTATCAATACCTAGGTCAAGAGTCAAGAGATTAGAGCATGTGTTAAGCTATGGTTAAGTCTCAACGCTCATAATTCAACATATGCCGCTTGTTCACTAAGATAATCAGAATTACTGGTGTGTCCTTGGCCTCTAATCGTAAGATGGGTCTGTATGCACAATTATTAAGCATAAGCAATCAATGAAATTATACAATGACATTAATCACTAAGCAAGAACAAATCACACCACAATCGCTCTAATCAAGCCCTAGAAATTAATAGCAATTTTATCAACAATCATGGTATAAACATGGCTTCCCTCTCTAATACTATAGCAAATGATCTACTCAGACATGATTAAGCTAATAATAATAATTCTAATATGAAAACCTAATAATTGCATCATGAATAAATCAATAAACCAAGCTAGAACAATTATGAACTAATAAGAAAGCAATAAGAGAGAGAAGAATACCAATTGACTGAAAGGAATAACTTTTATTGAATATGAATCGAGGTTTGATCTCCTCTACAATCGAAAACTACAGAAACGCTCTAAAGTTCTCTAATAAAGTACTAGATAATGAAAGATGTCTGACAAAATAAACTAAAAACTATTAATATTAACCTAAGAAAATGAATAGGATAGGACGAAGAATACAACAAATCGTCTTTCCGTGTCACCCGCCGGATGGGTCAAGCCTCGCCCGATCGGGTCGGGCTGAGCCAAAACTAAAGGCTTCCAACTTCTCTTCAAAACAGCAACAGCAACACGTATAAGTCCGCCCGACCTCGTCGGGCTATGTCGCCCGATCGGGGTCGAAACCCTGATACCCGATCAGGCAGAGCTGCCCAAAGCCATCGGGCTGACTTATTTCCTGAAATGACTTCAAAACATCAAAATGCACCAAGTAAAGAGTCGCCCGAGTCATCGGGCAGGGTTGCTCGATCGGGCCAAAAATCATAAAAATGACGCAAGAAGATCTCAAGGGGCTCAAATAGGATCTCGAGACCTCCTATATGTCTCATAACTTCTCCGCTACAGTGTGGTGGTCAATATGACAGAAAACAAGTTTTTCCCTAAAACCTGGAAAACATTATAAAACAATTGAACCACAACTATATCGAAATAGTTAGTATAAATAGCTCCTAAGAGCGTCAATATTGCACATTTTAGCTTGTAAATCAAGGGAAAAACTCTATATAAAATCATAATATCAAATTCCCTCAAGCTAAACCTTTGCTTGTCCTCAAGCAAACAAGTCATGATCATGGAATAGATTGCCTCACCCCTCAGATATGAAACATCAAATTTGTTCCGGGTACAAGAAACACAGTAGAAATTTATAGTTCGGAGGAGTCCAAATCTAGCTAGGGTAGTAACCAGTAACAGTCGAAGGTCTTCGAATTCCGGGTACCTGCAAAACCGAGCACGGTGAACTACCTCGGGGATGTTCCCGGGATTGTCTCTCCGATGCCTAAGTCAGATATGATCTCAGAAGGTAAGAGAATAGTACCAAGTAAATGCTTTGGAATGCGTGTGAAAACGTACCTGACTGATCAGATGAAAGTACTATTTATAGGTTGTACTGATGTGATGTCACCTGGTGAAGGCGATGATGTCATGAAGGCCTTTTGTCAGTGGGCCTGACTGAAAGCCTGTACTTTTTGGCCTCAAAGGTCCCTAGGGGTAAAATGATAATTTTACACCTCAAGGATATTTTATTGATTTCACCGGTAAGGTGGGCCATGACTGGAATGGGCCCGAACAAAATTAAAGCTCAAAATTTCAAGACTAGCTAAGAATCATTCAAGTAGGCATAATTCAGGTTTGGCTTATCAGATCGATCCAACCACCAATCATCCAAGCAGATTGTCAATATTTAACTTGCTACATGACTTACACATCCTAAAATGATGCTCACTAGAATGTCACTACTCTCAATTTTGTGGCAGACAAAGAATGTGCTCGAACACTCACTGACCCAACCATAATGTCCCACACTTTCATGTGTTTAGAAAGGCTATATGTCACTCATTCTATTCAGGTCGACTCTAGTAGAGAACATACTCTTTAACTTTGGCAATTTGACTACTCATCAATCCAACAAGCAAAGAAACACATGCTCAAGAGGTCTTTTTAAGGTTGTAATGGGGCTTGGGTTAAGGTAGGGGTACATTTGGGAATTGTGGTGGTAAAGCCAACATAGGGGAGCAATTAACACTAACAAACAAGACCGAGTAAGGTCTCAACAATTCCCATGTCAATCAACACATCCCAAAACATAGTTTAACTTTGAAACTCACCAAACAACCAACAACCAACAACCAACAACCAAGACTTTCTATTCTCAGAACAATGGATGAAAGAACAAGGAGTGAACTTATTTTCCATTTTTTCACACTTTTTGCATTTTTCCTTGAACTAACAACCAATAAAATTTTCTTTTCATTGTTTCCTTTTCTTTTTCTTTTTCTCAAACCTTTAAACTAACAATAATACCATTCCACCTACCTCCATAATCAACTTGCCAACACCAAACCAATGCTAAGCTAATTATGCTCCCCCAAGCTAGGCTTGGGACAATATCAAATGAAAGGCTCATGGCTTGTAATATGGCTAAGTAACCAAAAACATAGGTCATTAGGCTCAACGGGGCTAGAGGGAAAAAATATATCATGTGAATCACAGTAAAGGCTTAAGAAAATATCAAAGAAACGCCTCTATCATAGCATATGAAAAACTGCCATCAAAAATCAGTAAGTACAATGCCAAAATCAAGATCAATTCGCCAAAGAGGAACTAACACACACATAAAAATGGGTTGGATAATGCAATGAATCCAACAGGCTCGAATAGACCTCACAAGTTAACCAATCCAGGCATGTAGTACAATGCAACACAAAATAATCATACTTGCTCAGAATCAATAGCAATCAAAAGTCACATCATAGCCTCATAATCACAAATGCCCAGCTATCCAGAAAAGAAGTCAGAATAATATTTCATTCAAATAACAGCACAGTTCACAGAGAGGCAATCAAAACAGTCATTACTAATCGTATTTTTGTATTTTTTTTCAGCATTTTTTATATCAAAGCTTTGAATCTAATCTAAGAAAGCTTTAAATCTATACTAAAAAGCAAAAAAGGGAAAGAGTATACATACAAAGAGAGAAATCGCCCCCAAGCTAAATGACGCAATGTCCTCATTGCAACGAGGGAAAGGACCAAGGCAAGGGCATCAGTCTTCCATATCAGTGTCAGTGTTTCCACTGAAGAAGCTACCTCCAGACACATCTCTAGAATAACCACCTGAAATACCACCAGAAGCATCACCTGCAAACCCACCCATACCTGCTCCAAAACCATTAGTACCAGCACCAAAACCTCCACCAAAACCACTAGGAACGACTCCAAAATCTCCTAAAGAGATAGACTGTAGTGGTGCGGTCTCCTCCTCCTCATCCTCAACAATCCCCTCAGAATCACAGGCAGGCTGGCCATAATTAGGTTTCCTCTAGTACCACGAAGGGTGCCTAGCGGACTGCTCAACAATGCGCTGCCTGTAGAAATCATCGTACAAAGGATATAGGGAGAAATGTTGATCATCTGCCATGGTGTCCAAGCGTTTGCTCATACTGTCCACACGTGCATAAGGAGAATCAATGTGAGCTCCATAGCCTTGGAGTGTGGCGGTGTTCTCATTGATTCTTCCCTCCATTCTTTCCATACTAGCCTCCATACGACTTAGGGTCGTCATCAAACCTGAAAACTCAAAAGAACTAGGACGAGGGGAAGGGGGAAGATGTAGAGGGTCCCTTGTCAAACAATAGGTGTATGACGGTGATGATAGGCACGTCGAGGGATCTCAGGAGGGGGAACAACTAGATCAACACCCTCAAAAAGGTAGAAGGTAATTGT
Organism: Patellifolia procumbens; assembly: GCA_947645195.1. NCBI lineage: Eukaryota > Viridiplantae > Streptophyta > Magnoliopsida > Caryophyllales > Amaranthaceae > Patellifolia > Patellifolia procumbens. The sequence continues at coordinate 1,069,209 of CANSGD010000055.1, forward strand.
CCTGATGTGGTCTCAAGTTGGCTCGGGGGTCAGGAAGTTGAATAGACTTTTTGGACTTGATGCGCCACTGAAATTTATTATTTGGTAAGCGCTCTAGGACCTTAAGTGTGTCCAAGTATGTGGCGTCAATGAGGGTAGGGCATGGATGGGGTTGAGTGTCGACTCATCAAAACCTGCTATATGCTTAGCAAATAAAGTAACTAAGCCCCCACTCACGAGCCTTATGCTGAAGGTAGGTAGGGAATTCAAGATACGCTCGAACTGTAGGGCGACATGATGAGCAAGGTTGTAATGGAAATGCTCCTTAGTGCCCTTAGCCTAATAACTACCTAGCAATCAACTCGCCTCCCCTAACCAGATGACCCTCATAACGACCCAACAAAGTCTACGCCATGTAACGAATCCAAACATTGAAGATAGGGTGATGAACATTGCTCCAATGGCAATGCTGAAGGTCAAAAGGTTTGGTATCCCCTGTAATATCCAAGTAATAGCGGGCATGCTAAAAGTCTCAAGTGGGAAATAGTCGCCCCTAATTACAAACCTTATCACCCTAGCAAACTCAAGGAGGGTCAAGCTATGGTCCTGATTCAGCAGTCTAAAGTGGACATGCGTAACTGGACCTGCTCGGGGATTAGTCAAACTGAAGCTACTATAAAATTCAAAGACCAATGCAACATAAGTATTTACATGAACTGTAAATAAATTTTCCATGCCAACAGACTTCATAAATTCACAGAAATCCTCAACTATTCCAAGTTTAGAAAGCAGCTCAATGTCTAATAAACGAGTTTGAAGTACCTCGCGCCTCTTGAGGCGTATGAATTTTTCACTCTGATCATCATCTCGAAAGATAAAGTAAGGATATTGATCGTCCCTTGGAATTTGCGGTGGTGGAGGCAGTGGAGTAGCTTCCCTTCGAGATCTAGAACTTCCACCTCAAAGTAACTTTCTAATTTTGCTTGCCATTGTAGAGTTGCAACCTTTCAAACACCTTACTCACACAAAAATGGAGGAAAAAGCAGTGGGGATGAGAAAAATAGTGAAAATGGTGAAAATTGGGGGTGAAAGATGGAGAAAGAGGAATAGAAAGGAGAAAAGGGAAGGTGTAATGGAGTTTGGATGGAGAAAGAGGAAGAATGGAAGAAGTTGCAAGGAGCTTTAATGGAGATTTGGGGGTTAGGGTTTGGTTGGAAAAGATGAAAATGAGGAAAGGGAGTGGTATTGAGAGATAAGAAGAGTTTTTATATGAGGAAAAAGTGAGTAAAAATGAGCCAAAATCGGTTTCTATTGTTTTCCGCTGAAAGGTCGCCCGATCGGGCGGAGCATCGGGCAGACTGAATTGGGCGAGTATGTTTACGGGCCCGATCGGGCGAACCGAATTTTTCTGGGTTCACCAAAATCTATATAGTGGCCCGATTGGGCAATACTTCGGGCAATATGATCGGGTGGACCTATTCTTGGGGCCGATCGGGCACTTTTGCCTTATTAAATCGGGCAAAAATTTTCTTCCTCCTTATTCAAAATTGTTTTCCCGGGCAAGTGAATCATCCCGTAAGCCCGATCGGGCGGGGCTGCCCGACGCCATCGAACGAGCTACTGTTCAACAAGTTGCTCGTTGTTTTTCAATGGTTGTGGCCTTGGGTATAGTTGCTTCTGCAATGGGGAAGTATCTGCACATAAAACAGAGAGTCTAGATATCACGTATCTACTGGAATGCAGACAACACAGCTTTGTCTACAATATTAATCCTGCAACAAGATTCTTCAAGCATATGAGACTTCATAGCATTGGTTAGTTTAAATGTAACAGTATCATCACCAACACTCAAAGTCAAAGACCCAGACTTGACATCAATTATAGCACCAACAACACAAAAATGGTCTACCCAAAATAATAGGAATTTGGGCATCTTCCTCCATATTAAACACAACAAAATCAACAGGGATATAAAACTTTCCCTACCCTAACAGGGACGTCTTCTAAAACACTTGGTGTAACACCCCGCCCAAACCGAACCCTTTTTGTATTAATAAAACTCGTTTTAGGGGAAATCAACGAGGGTTCGACTCGGAAGGAACGTTACTGCCGCACTCAACTCCATGGAATTAAGTGCAAGGCTAAGTAACTAAAACATATTCATTCCAAACTAAATAAAAGATCCTTACAACCAAATTAAACTAGTTCGTTAAGTACTAAATACTAAGTGTTTCAGAGTTCCAGCGGAAGCAAAAATATTAAACTAGGTGGATGACAACTCTAAAAGTTCTCTCTTTGTTTTCCCCAGTCGATCACCCACCTGCACAATACATTGAAAAAGACCGAGAGACAAGCTCACAAAAATCAGAAAAACTGAGTATTTTCAACTCCATCCCGTAAAATACTTAAGTTGAAAATACTTTGTGAAAATAATAGGTTGATAGAGTCGAAAGCATAGCACATATACATATATAAATACAATTAATAATCACATAAGTGCATACATATATATATATATATATATAATAATCACATAATTTCAATTAATTCAATAAATCAGTATTATCCGATTTTTTTTAAGGAGAGGAAAGAGAACGCCAGTAAGCCGGGGTCAATCCCTAGTAACTACTTATTTCAAGGGTGTAGGCCGGGGTCAATCCCCAGCAACTACCTACAAATATTATAGTGGCCAAAAACAGAGTCTCTGGTGTGCACACCCCTTCTAACTTGGAACACATCAAGATAGAAGGAAGATAAATAACAGAAAAATCAGCATAGTAACAAAAGAACCTGTAGGTGGCCGTTGAACCTCCCATACAGGGCAACCTGTTCATCACTTCCTTACTTTATTTCACTTTACGTGATTTATAGTTTTAACTTCAAGTTATCACATAGCACACGTTCACATATGCATCGTTCATTTAACTGAGTGTGAAAACCGTTACTCCAATTCTATCACTCATTTCATACATAGCTAATTCCGATAACATATCCATATTCTCAACCATCACTTGGTTACATTAACTCATAATCATTTCCATCATCACAATGTCAACTTCCGTTTATAACTTCCATATTAATAATAAAGATTATAATAATAACTATGATAATAATAATAATAATAATAATAATAACAATAACAAAGTTATGCCGAGTTTAATTACTATGTTAAACAACGTTATAAAAGTCATTGTCATAGTCCATAATCTAACTCCCATACTCACGGCTCATGATAAAGATCCATTCTTGTGATCCATTCCATTACTCATAATTCATACTTAAATTGATAATCATAACCCATAACTAATCCATAATCAATATCCACATATTAACTTTATTATCACATAATCACATGATTAATTCACATAATCTCAAGGTTAAGTCGTTTTATTTTACGGAATCTACTTGGGGATGAACATTGGTAATTACCTCTTGAAGCGTGTCCGAAGTTAATCCACGAGTTGATCGCACTCTTGATAATCTCGTTCTACTAGATCGAAGTCTACAATATAAACGAAATCTAAAATTAGTTTCCTAAATAACCCCTTATGATTTTATAAATAAATAACTTAAATAATTTAAATAACTTAGATAAAATTGAATAATTATTCCAAAAGAGTTTTATAAATCAAAGTTTATGGTTTCAAATTATTTATAAAAATTATTTGAAGTACTTAGAGATTACTTTAACTTTTAATTTTCATTAACTTAAACGATTATTCTAAATATAGAAAACTAACTTTATTTTATAAACATAAGAAATATGTTTAAGTCATTAAAGACTAAGTCAAACATCGTTAAGCAACCAATTAAGTTTAAATAGGTAAATAAATCACTTTTTTTTAAAACAAAAGAAAAAAATAAAAAAAGGGAAGGAGGGGGGAAGGGGAAAAACTAATTCTTTGAATCAGTTTAAGAAAAGAAGAAGGGAAAACAGGGGAAAACAGGGGAGGAGGAGGAAGAAGGGCGGTGGCTCGCTGGCGGGTTTGGGGTCGCCGGCGAGGGGGCGGTTCAGGTGCGGTGGGGTCTGGGCATTGCGGCTGGCTTGGGTGGCAGCAAGGGGGTGGCATTTTGGGTGGCTTGGGTTGAGTAGGGAGGTGCGAAAAGGGGGAGGGCTGCGTGGCTGGTTGCGGACTGCTGCTGCTGCGCGGCGGTGGTTGTTCGAGGGTGGTTCGGGTTTTTTTGTTGTGGTGTAAGTGATGGAGCTTTGGGTGGTTCTAATGGTGGTTTTGAATTTTTGTTCTAATGGTGGTTCAAGCTTTCAAAAATAGAAAGTATAAATTTAAATAGAAGGGGGAAGAAGAAGTGAAGCAAACTTGAATGGTGTTTGTTTGATTAATTGAGTGGGTTGAGTTGGGTATTTATAGAAGGGGAAAATCTGATTTTTGGGTTTCTTTGGTCAAGCTTCATTGATGAGGGTGAGATATGGTCATTGAAGATGAAGATTGGATTTTGACTAGAGAGTTGGTCTTGGTCAGATTTTTGAGTGGAAAAATCTGATATTGCAAGTGGAGAGTTATGAGCTTGCTTGAGGTTTTGGAGAAACCATTACTATGGTTGTTGGGTGGGGGAGGAAGATGATGATGGAGAGTGATAAGTGATAAGTGCTTCATGATAAGCTATGGGAGTGATAAGGGCACTAGGTATAAATTTAGCAAACTTGTTTAACTAAAATTTGTACATCAAAATGTTTATACTAGTACATGAAAAAAAAATTTAATGAAATAAATTTTTTAAAAGTAGTTGTTTAAAATAATTTTAATACTAACTAATCAAATTAATAAATAAAATAATAATATATCAAAATAATTAGCGTGTTTAAAAAAATGGAAATAAAATCGTAGTAAAAATCAATACTTTAATAAAACTCAAAAATTTTAATTAACAATGATGTATCACATTTATATATAGTTTTTAGATGCATTTAGATTGCATTTAGAACTCCTTTTTGAGCATTTAGGTGCATAATGACATGAATTACGTAAGTTGTGCTCTACTACTCCTCGTTTGTGTGTTTTGATGATTTTCAGGTTATTTTGATACAAAGTGATCATGAGTACCAAGGATGTAGCCTATTAATCATTAAAAATGAAGGTAGCTTGCACAAGGATCACAATGCATCCGTTTGGGACAATTTGAGTTGGAATGAAGCAAAGAGTTAGTGAAACAAGTGCCAAAACTGATGCACCTTCACTATTTTCATTATAACTTTTGATAGAAAATTGATAATCAAGAAATTCTAATTGGGTTGGATTCTAGACTTCAAGATCTTTCCAATGATAGGTCACACGCCCCAATCGGACTTTTGGTTTGAGAGATACAGCCTTTGCAAGTTGATGCAGAATTGCAGTTTAGCAACCCGATCGGGCGGGAATTGACCCGATCGGGCCTGAAGCACGGAGAGCTCTTTTCCGAAATTCTATCTATTTTTAATTAGACTTTGAGGGGTATTATAAATACCTTTTTCCTCATTATTTAGGGACACCTTTCATTCTAGTTTTACTCTAGTTTATTTCTCATAGTCATTAGCTTGGTTTAAGACTTTAGATTAGATTAATGGTGATTGAACCTATTCGATTTCAATAAAAGTTCCTGCTTTCTGTCAATTGGTATTCTTTCTTACCCTAATCTCTTTTATTATTCTCAATTGCTTAGTTTATTTATTTAATTATTCATGATGCAATTGTTAGGGTTTTATATTAGTTTTGTTGTTGTTAATTCGATTATGAGTGAGTAGTTCTCTCTCTAGGGTGTTAGATAGGAAAGCCATGTTTATACCATGATTGTGATTTAGATTTCTATCAATTTCTAGGGCTTGATTAGGGTGATTGTGATGTGGTTTGTTCTTATTGAGTAATTAATGTCAGTGTACAATTTCATTGATTGCTTGTGGTTAATAGTTGTTTGTACAGATCCGTCTTACGACTAGAGGCCTAGGACACGTCAGTAGTTCTGATTACGTTAGTGAACATGCGGCGTATGTTGAATTATGAGCGTTGAGTCTTAACCATAGCTCAACATGGGCTCTAATCCCCCGACTCTTGACTTAGGTTTTGATAGTAGTTGACCCTATCTGATTGGTATAAGCATGGTGGACCGACCTAATACCCTAGGCTTTTATTCCATAGTTAATTCCTCAATTTATTCAGTCTTCTGTAGTTTAATCATTAGTTCAGTTAATTCTTCCCTGATTTCATCTGAAGTAGCTGAATTGGTTGAATATTAATTTAGAAACTCTGTCTCCCTGTGGATTCGACCCTGCTTCCATTGACTACCATAGTTAGAGGACTGTAGGTTTATCTTTGAATAGGTGATACGACTTTAGCCTATCAAACATGTATTTTTGCTAATAATATAATTTATAATGTAATTAATACGTTTTAAAGATAATAATATAGTTTAGAAATTCGGGGTATTACACTTGGAGGTTATCTTATAGAACGATCTGCCATATGCAAAGTAATGTGAGTGCACTTAAGTGTCCCCATATTCAGTTTCTTACAGACAAACAATGGCATGGCATACACAGATGCACCTAAATCACATAATGCTTTATCAATAAACAATGCACCTACATGACATAGGATGGAAAAGCTACCAACATTTTTCAATTTAGGTGGAGATTTATTTTGCAATACATCAATACACTCTTCAGTTAGAGCGACTCGATCTACCCCATCAAAATATTTCTTAGTTATCATTTCTTTCAAAAACTTGGAAAAAACAGGCACTTGTGCAATTAGTTCAGTGAAAGGGACTGTTACCTCAAGGTTCTTGACCATAGCCAAGAACTTACCAAGCTGTTGATCTACTTTTGACTTTTGCATCCTATAAGGAAAATGTAGCCTTGGTGTAAAAGGCGTTTCAGGAACCTTTTCCTTTTTCTTCCTTGTCTGTTAAGTTTCCTTAGATAACTCGACCTCAGACTTCGAACTCTTCTCCAAATCCTCCTCTACAACCTCCTTCTCCTTGCTAGGAGCAGCATCATCATCAATGGGCATAGGAGGAGCATCATAAGCAGTGCCATTACGGAGTGTAATAACATTTGCTTGCTCCTTCTGAATAGGCTGCCCAGGTAATTGTCCTTACTGCCTCTGAGCATTATTTCCCGCCAATTGGGCAATCTGAGTCTCGAGAATTTCGATGTGCTTCTCTTGAGCTCTTTGTGCCTCCTCATTAGTTTTCCTGCCTAGCCAGCATTAGCTTCATCAATTCAGATGTAGTAGGCTCTTGTGGGGCTACATTTTATGGTGCTGGCTGATAATTTTGTTGGGCAGGTCTTTGAAAACCAGGGGGATTGTGAGAATTCCCTTGGTTTGGTAGTAGTTGGGTTTGGATGATTTTGTGGAGGCTGATATGAATTTTGTGGTTGTTGGTAGTTACTTTATGGATGAGGATTTTGAACATTGTTGCTGCGATATGAGAGAAGTGGGTTGTCTCTCCAACCAGGATTGTATGTGTTACAGTAAGGGTTGTTTGGCTGTCTTTGCTTAAAGGCATTCGCCAGTTCTATCTGAATCTAACTGAACTGACAGTCGTGGCCAAAGTGACCCTGAACACCACATACCTCGCAGTAAGATGACGTAATGGGTGCAACAACTGACATTGCATTAATACTCATAGGTGGAGGTGTCTAACTAGAAGGTTTCAATGTGTCGAATTTCATGTTCAGTTGCACCACTTGAGAAGCAAGTAATGAGATGGCGTCAACATCTAAAACCTTCTTAGTTTGACTCCTCATGGGCAGTGATCATTTGCAGCAAGATTGGCTAGGAAATCATAGCCTTCATCAACTACCTGTCTAAAAAGACACCTCCTGCAGAAAAATCAACAGTACTCTTCGTCCGGGGCTGCAGACCATTGTAAAATGTCTATGTTAGAAAACACTTGTCCATATTATGATGTGGACACTCCCTCTGTAAGTCTTTGAATCTAGTCCAAGCTTCCCTCAATGTCTCATCTGGCTCTTGGGCAAACATGGCCCACTTATTTCTGATGTCCGCTGTCTTTGTGGGAGCGTAATACTCTTTGAGGAATGCAGTAGATATCCCCGACCATTCTGACTCAGTGATATCATTGAACCACTTATGAGCTTTTTCTCGGAGTGAAAACTCAAACAACATGACCTTCAACTGCTCAGGTGTGACTCCTTGATGTATAACAGTTCTGCAGAGTTGTTGGAATCTCTGCAGATGATTGGCCGGGTCTTTAGTAGGATGCCCACCAAAATGATTTTGTTGCACCATGTTGATGAGTGCAGGCTTGATCTCGAAATTGTTAGCAGCGCTGGTGGGCATTTGTGGACCAGTGGCAACGCCTTCAGGATAAGGCACCTCATAAGACTTCAGTGACTGTGCCATTGGTGGTGAAAAAGTCTCTGAATTAGGTTTCTCCGTGTCTAAGGTTTCGAAGTATCGCTTCCGTATCGAGATCTCCTGGAATGATATGAGTTTTCTTTTTGTACCTGGACATAAAAGAGAAACAACAAGATAACCGTGAGAACGGTCTGAATTGAAACGGGAGGTTCCAATGAGGCAAAAGGGAAGTACGTTAAAAAATCGAATAAAAACTAGAAAAATAGTCGTCTTGCCGATGACGCCGCCAAATTTGATAGGCTAAAGTCGTATCACCTAATCAAAATTAAATCCTAAATTCCTCTAACAGCAATAGTCAAGGGAAGCCGGGTCGCATCCACAGGGAGACATGTTTTCTAAGTTAATATTCAATCAAATAACTACTTTAGAGATGAAATCAGATAAAAGAGACTGAGCTACTAATTAAACCAGAGAAAATGGGAATTAAACTGATATTTAACTATGGAATAAGAAACTAGAACATTATTTCGGTCCACCATGCTTATACCAATCAAAGGGTTCAACAACTATCAATACCAGGTCAAGAGGCAAGAGATTAGAGCATGTGTTAAGCTATGGTTAAGTCTCAATGCTCATAATTCAACATATGCCGCTTGTTCACTAACATAATGGGAATTACTGATGTATCCTTGGCCTCTAATCGTAAGATGGGTCTATACGAACAATTATTAACCATAAGAAATCAATGAAATTATACAATGACATTAATCACTAATCAAGAACAAATCACACCACAATCGCTCTAATCAAGCCCTAGAAATTAATAGCAATTTAATCAACAATCATGGTATAAACATGGCTTCCCTCTCTAATACTCTAGCAAATGATATACTCAGACATGATTAAGCTAATAATAACAATTCTAATATGAAAACCTAATAATTGCATCATGAATAAATCAATAAACTAAGCTAGAACAATTACGAACTAATAAGAAAGCAATAAGAGAGAGAAGAATACTAATTGACTGAAAGCAATTTTTATTGAAAACGAACCAAGGTTTGTTCTCCTCTACAATCGAAAACTACATAAACACTCTAAAGCTCTCTAATAAAGTACTAGATACTGAAAGATGTCTGACAAAATAAACTACAAACTATTTATATTAACCTAAAAAACGAATAAGATAGGATGAAAAATATGACAAATCGTCTTTCCGATCTCCTCTACAATCGATCTGGTCGGGCTGAACCAAAACTAAAGGCTTCCAACTTCACTTCCAAACAGCAGCTAGCAGCAACACGTATAAGTCCGCCCGATCAGGAGAGCTTCCGGAAGCCATCGGGCTGACGTATTTCCTGAAATGACTTCAAAACATCAAAATGCACCAAGTAAAGAGTCGTCTGATGTCATCGGGCAGGGTTGCCCTATCGGGCCAAAAATCATCAAAAATGAGGTAAGAAGATCGACGCCCGATCGGGCCAACATTGCCCGATGCCGTCAGGCTGAGCCTTTTCTGGCCTGCTTCAACACTTGGCTTCAAACGCCAAGTTCTTCAAGAATTCTTCATCTTAAGGGGCCCAAATAGGATCTCGAGACCTCCTATATGCCTCATAACTTCTCTTCTATAGTGTGGTGGTCAATATGACTTAAAATATGGAGTTTTTCCGTAAAACCTGCAAAACATTATAGAACAACCAAACTACAACTATATCGAAATAGTTAGCATAAATAGCTCCTAAGAGCGTCAATATTTCACATTTTAGTTTGTAAATCAAGGGAAAAACTCTATATAAATCATACTATCATTTAGCTCCTCGATGAACTTAGGCATCGGGTAGCCAAGACACAAAAATGTTAATGAATGGAGGCTGAACTTTTGATTGTGGAGTTCTGAGATTGGTTTTTATCAAATTAAATCAAATAGTATCTGTTATACCATCAAAATTACACAGCTATGTATACAGGTTAGAAAGTCACTACAGCTATGAACTCCCAGGTTAGGACTTCCAGCTAAGGGATCCAGCTTGAGACCCACCAGCTAAGAAGAATCAGCTAATGCTTCCCAGCTAAGGAACACATCACCGTTTAAAAGGCGTTATGAGTCAAAGATATCAAAGCATAGAATCTCGCAGAAGAATAAAAGCTAAAGGTACAGAAAGGCAAGTATGAGCGAAGATCATGCTAAATAGCATTAATTACAGATATGAATGGAGATTCAAGAGCGGCTACAAGCTGTTGCTAAAGCTGGATCAAACAGATATATTTTCTTTATTATATATAGCTTAAATGATTGTATAGAGGACACAAGCTTTTACGCATTCAGCACTTACATTCTAAGATTGAAACATTGTTCTTAAGCTTACGAAATACTTAGTTACAGAAATACTAGGGCTGTAATCAAGAATATAGTGGATTGGTGGACTCAAAGCTACCCACGGTTTTTCTCTTATTCCACGGGTTTCTGCGTCACCATCCTTGGTGTCTTGTTCTTCTCTTTGTTCTTGCTTTCTTTGCTTCTCACTAGATGTGTCCAGCAGTTACCAGCTACTTAGCAGTACTCTAGCTGTAGCTCCCATCTTAGTTTTGCCTTAAGCAGAATTTAACATAAATAGTTTGGCGCCCACCTTGGGGCCTACAGCTAGATTTCATATCTAATCCATCATTATCAATTTATTCTTAAAACACCCAATTCAAAATGGATGAATTCACTCCCGAGCAAATGGAAGCTGCTCTCGAATCCGTCCGGTTGCTGAATCAGAATCCAATAAGGTAATTGAGAACTTACAAAAAGAACTGGAATCAGTTAAGAGTAACACCAGGAAATCTTCACGACGACGCACTGGCATGTCACCTCGAATCTTGGAGTTGACTGATTCAGAGGCTAGTGCTGATGAAGAAGCTGAGGACATTCCGGAAGACCCCAACCTGGAAGAGACAGATCCCACAGCTGCAAAGCTAGCTCTTCTTGAGTCCCAGAATAGGAAGATGATGCGGATGCTAGCTAAGATGCCAGGGGCACCTACACCCGTAGCTGAGGAGACCCCTGATGGCTATACCAAGTCACCTTTCGTAGAGGAGACCCCATTTGGCAAGCTGTATGATGGGACCACAGATCCATACGACCATGTGAACCAGTACAAGCAGAAGATGTGGACTCTACCTATCCCAGAAGGCCTCCTTGACGCTACAATGTGCAAGTCCTTTGGAGCCACCTTAGGTGGACCTGCCTTACAATGGCTCATCACCCTCAGGGATGGTACTATCCCTAATTTTTCAGTTCTCATTAACAAATTTTATCAGCAATTTGCTAGCAGCAGGGTGCTGGAGAAACATACAGGCGACCTGTACCGCATTATACAAAAAATAGGTGAAGCTGTTACATAGATAGGCTTAATAGGGAAATGATTTCTGTTAAGAACCTGGATATCCCAACAACTATCGAAGCATTCCGAAGAGGTTTGATTCCTAAGTTCCGCTTATATTATGAACTAACCAGGTATCCATGTAGTACCTTTGAAGAAGTCAGGGCTAGAGCTATGGCTGAAATCCGCGTAGAAGAGGATGATGCATCCAGGAATGGAGGAGAATCTAGCTACGATAGAAAGACTCAGAATAACAACAATAACAACAACAAGAGGAATGATTGGGTAGCTAGGGAAGCTCCTCGCAGGTCTAACAGTACATATTTCCCTCCTTTATCTTCCTACTGCATTAATGTTGATGCAGGCGGTGTTGTGAACACCTTGGAAAAGCTAGGTTCAGCAGCTAGGTGGCCTAGGAAGACCAACAAGCCCGGTGGTAAAAAAGACACCTCCCAGTGGTGCAGCTATCATGGTGACCATGGCCATCTAACTGAAGATTGCAAAGCCCTTAGGATGGAAGTTGCTTGGCTGATGAAAAAGGGCTACCTAGAACATCTCATGGGGAATAAGGGTCAGAAGGATGAACCTAGCAAGGACAGCAGCAGCAAGCCAGCTGGGCCACCACCTGATCCAACCCATGACAAGGTAGTCAATTTTATCTCTGGAGGTTCAGAAACTTGTGGACTAACCTGTTCTGCAGCTAGGCGATTCGCTAGAGAAGGTTCCAAAGTAGCTCCTATCCATCACAGAAGCAAGGAGGAACAAGAGCTGCGAAGCATGACCATCAGCTTCGAGGAAGCTGAGGAAGCTAAGGAAGCTGATCATCATGATGGGCTGGTCATATCCCTCACCATCAGCAACTGCCTGATCAAGAGAGTTTTGGTAGACAATGGCAGCTCAGCTAACATCATATTCAAGAATGCCATATAAAGCATGGGACTGCATGAAGAGGATATCATCAAGAAGTCAACAATCCTGTACGGTTTTAACGGAGAACCTGCCCTCACCATTGGTGAAATCACATTGCCCACCTATGCCAAATGAGTCAATCTGCAAACCAGGATTAGTGTCGTAGATTGTCCTTCAGCTTATAATGTTATTGTGGGTACACCTTGGATTCACAGGATGAAAGTTGTACCATCCACCTACCACCAAACTATCAAGTTCCCCACCCAATGGGGAGTGCAAGAGATCAAGGGGGACAAGAAGGTAGCTAGGGAATGCTACAGCATCTCTCTCAAACCCAGGAAGTAGGACATCTAGCAATTATAGCAGTATCCTGCACCCAACAAACACGAAGAACAGGACCTTGAAGAAGTGGTGTTGGATCCTGCAAAACCAGAACAGACAGTACAAGTTGGAGCATCCCTACCACCGGAGGAAAAAGCCAGGATCATTGAATTCCTCAAAAACAACATCACCTGCTTTGCATGGACGCATGAAGACATAATTGGAATTGATCGTTCAATTTGCACTCACAAGCTGAACGTGGATCCAAACCATAAACCTATCAAACAAAAGAGAAGGAAATTCGCACCTGAACGCAACCTGATCATCAACGAGGAAGTAGAGAAGTTGCTGCAAGCAGGTAAGATTAGGGAAGTCAAGTATCCTGACTGGCTAGCTAACGTGGTTGTGGTAGGAAAGAAGAATGGCAAATGGCGAGTCTGTATAGATTTCATAGATTTAAACAAAGTTTGCCCCAAAGATCCATTTCCCCTACCTCACATAGACGCCTTGGTGGATGCTACAGCGGGGCATAAAAGACTGACATTCCTAGATGCTTACTCAGGATACAACCAGATCCTGATGGACCCAGAAGACCAAGAAAAAATGGCTTTCATGACCGAAAGAGGTATCTATTGTTATAAAGTTATGTCATTTGGTCTTAAGAATGCAGGTGCCACCTACCAGCGCCTAATCAACAAGATGTTTGAAAAGCAGCTAGGGGACACAATGGAAGTCTACATCGATGATATGCTGGTCAAATCTAAGCAAGCTGGAGATCATGTGTCTCACCTACATGATACCTTTGATGTATTGAAAAAGTACAACATGAAGCTGAACCCAACAAAATGTTCATTCGGGGTACCAGCTGGTAAGTTCCTAGGTTACATAGTTACGCAGAGAGGACTCAAAGCTAGCCCAGATCAGATCAGAGCACTCATCAATATCCAATCACCCAAAAACCTGAAGGAAGTCTTCAAGTTGACAGGAAGAGTTCCAGCGCTCAATCGTTTTATTTCTAGATCGTCAGATAAGTGTCATCTTTTCTATCATGTACTTAAGAAAAATAAAGGTTTTGATTGGACTGCAGAACACGAAGCTGCTTTACAGCAACTCAAAGCTTATCTAGCTACTCCACTCATACTTTCCAAACCAAAGCAAGGTGAAACTTTACAGCTTTATCTAGCTGTAACCAGCACGGATGTTAGTGCAGTCCTAGCTAGGGAAGCTGACAATCAGCAGCTACTCGTGTATTATATCAGTAAGTCCTTGCTTGATGCAGAAACCAGGTACACCTCTTTAGAAAAATTGATATTAGCTTTGTATACCGCTTCAAGGAAACTCCGACATTATTTTGATGCTTATCTTATATGTGTTATGACTAACTATCCCATAAAAGTTGTGCTCCGTAAACCTGAATATACTGGCAGGATGAGCAAATGGGCCGTATCACTAAGCGCCTATGACATCAGGTACCAACCTCGAACGACAAATGTGCAAGTATGTGGTGGTGGTAACACCAACGTTATTGTGCAGGAATTGTATGCGAACATATACTAGGTCACGCTCTAGGCTAACTGAACAAATGGCAGAGACACCCGAACAAGTCGCTGCTCGACTGAAAGCTCTCGAAGATCTATCCCAAAACTTAGGGTTAGTCCTACAAAATCAGCTGAACCACAGGGTAGAAGATCCTCAAGCCGCAATGGCTAAGAAACTAGCCTCTCTGAACCCCCCGATCTTTATAGGCAAGGAGGACCCCTTACTAGTGGAAAATTGGTTGAGGGACTTTGATAAGTTATTTATTTCGACTGGGACACCCGAAATTCAAAAGGTAGACCATGCAACTTTTTACTTGAGAGAGGATGCTGACAGTTGGTGGGAAAACCAAGGTCCTACCATTAGAGCCCAAGACAATTTTAATTGGGATGCCTTTAAGTCTGCTTTCAAGGACCGATTCTTCCCTGAACATATTAGGAGGCAGAAATACATTGAGTTCACTAGACTCAACTAAGGGGGTGGCATGTCAGTGCAAGAATATGCACGAAGGTTCAACGAACTAGCTAGGTTTTGCCCTACCGTTGTGCCTGATGAGAGGGCTAAGGCCCAATTGAGGATGGGTTGTCCTTTAAAATCCAAACCCGACTTGGGGGAGCGACATCTATCACATTCGAAGAGGCCTACGCTAAGGCTTCTAACCTTGAGAGGATCCTGAAGCGTGAGGAAGCGATTATGGGGAGAAATAAGAGAAAAGACCAGGGTAGTAATACCAATGACCAAGGCCATGATAAAAGGCCTAGGTACGGGGGCAATAACAACAATGGTGGGCGCAATAACTACCAAGATCAGGGAAAACCTAACCATCAAGGACCCCGCAACCAGAATTTCAACTGTAGGAAGTGCAACAAGAACCACCCAGGCCGTAACTGTCAAGGAACCCCTATCACTTGTTACTCATGTGGGGAACAAGGGCATAAGGCTAACCAGTGTCCCAAGGGCCAGAACACCAACCGATCAGGACAGAACGGGAATAGTGGGAATAAGAGTGGTTATGGGTCAAATCAGAACCAAGGTTACAATAACCGCCCCTACAATGGCAACAACCCTCATAGTCATACTGCGAACGCTCAAGGAGGCAATAGCGCTCAACAGAACAATCCCAACAACAATCGAGCTAGTGGAGGAAGCAGCAACTACCAGAATCATAGCAACGGAAATGGGAGCGGAGCTCGAGGCAATAATGGTAGAATCTACGTCATGAATCGGAACGAAGCTGACACCAACGCCAATGTTGTGACGGGTACTTTCCTCGTTAACTCTAAACCTGCTTATTTGCTTTTTGATTCGGGAGCGTCTCATTCTTTCATAGCTAGTTCCTTTGCCAAAAAGTTAGGTATGAAACCTTCAGCGTCGTGTCAAACTTACATAACCATACCTTCAGGTGAAGCGATTCCTTGTAGTTCCTTGTACCTAGACGTACCTATTACCATACTAGGATCCGAGTTGCCTGCTAACCTTATTCAATTTGACCTACTTGACTTCAATATTATCTTGGGGATGGATTGGCTTGCTAAATACAGGGCTAGGATTGAGTGTCATATCCAAAAGGTGTCTCTTAGGGGACCAAAGGGAAACAGGATATCCTACCAAGGTATAGTGTCCAAACCTAGAGTCAGTATTGTCTCAGCTATGTCATTCTAAAGCTACATTAGGAAAGGCTACCCCATCTATCTGTGCCATGTGAAGGATGTAAGCGCGGAGGATGTTGAGATGTCTCAGATTCCGGTTGTGAGAGACTTTGAGGATCTTTTTCCAGAAGATATTCCAGGGATGCCACCGATTAGGGACATGGACTTTAAAATTGACCTAGTGCCTGGAACTGGAGCTATTTCTAAGGCACCATAAAGAATGGCACCCGCGGAGATGCAGGAGTTGAAGGCTCAGTTGGAAGAATTGTTGGAAAAAGGGTACATTAGGCCGAGCGTATCACCGTGGGGAGCACCAGTGTTGTTTGTTCAGAAAAAGGATGGCACGTTGAGGTTGTGCATCGATTACAGAGAGTTGAATAACGTGACAGTAAAGAACAAGTACCCATTGACTAGAATCGAGGACTTGTTCGACCAGCTTAAGGGTGCTGGGATATTTTCTAAGATCGATCTGAGGTCTGGTTATCATCAGCTGAGAATTACGGAGGAAGATATTCCAAAGACGGCATTTCGTACGAGGTACGACCATTATGAGTTCACAGTGATGCCATTTGGACTTACTAATGCGCCTGCAGCATTCATGGATCTCATGAATAGGACATTTCAGCCGTACTTGGATACATTCGTCGTGGTGTTTATAGATGACATTTTGGTTTACTCAAGGGACAAGGAAGAACAAGAGGGGCGTTTGAGAAAGGTCCTAGAGATACTTCGTGAGAAAAAATTATACGCCAAGTTCTCGAAATGTGAATTTGGCTTGAGAAGGTCGCATTTCTGGGTCATGTTATATCAAAGGATGGAGTGGCAGTCGACCCAGCAAAGGTGCAAGCAGTGACAGAATGGCAACGACCTAGTAGTGTGACAGAAGTAAGGAGTTTCTTAGGACTTGCAGGTTACTACAGAAGGTTTGTGCGTGATTTTTCGAAGGTAGCCCAACCCTTGACAAACCTGATGAAGAAAACGATGAGATTTCAGTGGGATGAGAAGTGTGAGAAGGCTTTCCAGGAATTAAAGGATAGACTCACGTCAGCACCAGTTTTGACATTACCCTCTGGATACGAAGGTTTTGAGGTGTATAGTGACGCTTCTAAGAATGGTTAAGGGTGTGTATTGATGCAACATGGCAAGGTTGTAGCGTATGCTTCGAGACAACTCAAGCCACATGAGAAGAATTACCCTACTCATGATTTAGAGCTAGCTACTGTGGTATTTGCACTCAAAATTTGGAGGCATTATCTGTATGGAGTGACATGTAAGATTCATAAGAGTCTCAAGTACATATTTACTCAGAAGGAGTTGAACATGAGGCAGAGGAGATGGCTTGAGCTTATCAAGGATTATGACTTGGAGATATCGTACCACGAAGGTAAGGCGAATAAAGTTGCCGATGCGTTGAGTAGGAAGACTAGCCACACGATGAATATGATGGTGTTGACAAAGGAGTTGTGTGAGGAGTTTAGGAGAATGAATTTAGAAGTTATGGAACACGGGCAAGTGGAAGCTCAAATGAATGCGATTTCAGTACAACCCACCTTGTTCGATGAGATTCGCGAGAAGCAAGCCAATGATGAGTGGTTAATGAAGGTGAAAAAGATGAAAGAAGATGGAGCAGCCACTGAGTTTGAGATTAATGATGAGGGCGTTATGAAGTATAATGGGAGATGGTGTATTCCTAAGGACGAGGAGTTAAAGAGGAAGATCATGGAAGAAGCTCATAATACCCCGTATTCTGTACATCCGGGTGAGATAAACTTTACAAGGACCTTAAGCAACACTTTTGGTGGCAAAACATGAAGCAATAAATTGCTGAGTTCGTTGCAAAGTGTTTGACGTGTCAGAAGGTGAAGATTCAACACATGAGACCTGGAGGGAAATTGCAGTCTTTGGAGGTGCCTAGTTGGAAGTGGGAGTCTATTTCCATGGATTTTGTGATGGGATTACCACTGACGAGGTCGGTGAAGAATGCCATATGGGTTATAGTGGATCGTCTCACAAAGACAGCAAGATTCATAGCCATGAAGGATACGTGGAGTTTGCAGCAATTGGCAAATGCATATGTGCGAGAAGTCGTGAGGTTACATGGTGTACCGAAGGATATTGTTTCAGACAGGGATTCGAGGTTCTTGTCTAATTTATGGGGAAAACTGCAACAGGCATTTGGTACTCTACTGAAGTTCAGCACGACATTCCATCCTGCGACAGATGGACAGACGGAACGAACAATCCAAACTCTCGAGGACATGTTAAGGGCGTGTGTGATGGACTTTGGAGGGTCTTGGGATGAACACTTGCCAACCATAGAATTTTTGTATAACAATAGTTATCATGCGAGCATAAGGATGGCGCCTTATGAGGCACTATATGGTCGGAAGTGTAGAAGTCCCTTATGTTGGAGTGATATAAGTGAGTCAATGACAGTGGGGCCGGAGATGATTGAGGAAACAACAAATCAAGTTAGACTGATTCAAGAACGCATGAAAGTAGCTCAGGATCGACAAAAGACATATGCAGATCAGAGTAGAAGAGAAGTGGAGTTCGAAGTTGGGGAGAAAGCTTTATTGAAAGTCTCACCGACCAAGGGAGTAATGAGATTCGGCAGAAAAGGAAAATTGAGTCCGCGTTACATAGGACCGTATGAAGTTTTGGAACGGATTGGTGAAGTGGCCTATAGATTAGCCTTACCCATTGAGTTAGCCAATGTCCATAATGTCTTTCATGTGTCTCAACTTCGTAAGTACGTCCATGACCCAACTCATGTCATCCAACCTGAAACTATTGAACTAGATGAGACCTTATCTTTTGAGGAACGTCCTATTAGGATCCTTGATACCAAAACGAGAAGTACCCGAAACAAGGCGGTTAAGTTGGTAAAGGTGCTATGGTCGAACCAAAAGTCCGAGGAAGCAACTTGGGAAGCTGAAGATGATATGAAAAGGAGATTCCCAGAGTTGTTTGAGCAGGTATAGTAAGTTTCGGGGACGAAACTAAATTTTTAGGGGGGTGTGACGTAATAGTAACGAGTTATTTTCAAACCTTAACTCATAGTTATTTTCGAACCCCAACGTATGTTCATAAGATCTAAGTTTAAAGTTCGAGGACGAACTTTGTCTTAAGGGAGGGTAGATGTAATACCACAAATTTCTACTACATTTCTAGTATAATCTATTTACATATCTTATATTATACCCATTTTTATTTTTCGAAATTATTTTACAAAAAGAAAATAAAATGGAAGTTTCATTTTTATTTTCGGAAATATATTAGCAAAAAGTCTGAAAACTGACTTTTCAGATAATCTTCACAATCTTATCTTATTTTCGGATTTAAATTTAAATTAATAAACAAAAAAATCTGATTTTCGGATTAAAAAGTAACAGATTTTCGGATTTTAAAAAAAAATTATTTTCGGATTTTCAGAGTTTAAGATCAAAGATCAGATTTTCTAGCCCAAAAAATCAGTTTTATAATTTTCGGTTTGAATTTTAAATTTCGAAATAAGTTAGAATTTCAACCCTAAAATTTTTCTATATAAACCCCCCTCTCAAACCCTTCGAAATTCAGTCTACAACTCTCCAAATATTTTCCTTCTTCTTCTTCCTTACTCTATTTCACCATTAAAGAGGTGAGAAAAACTCAAATACTCACCTTCTTATTTTTCAGATTTCAAACTTAGTAGAAGGAAGGAAAAAAAAAGTGAAAAGGATTTATAACCGTGGATCGGACGTTCGCGCCGGCCACTTTCTTTTCCTTCTTCTTCTTTCTTCTTCCTTCTTCTTTCTTTCCTTTTTCCTTCTTTTTTTCCTGGTCTGCGTTTCTGATTCCTTCTTCAACTCTCTTTCTTTTACTTCTTTGTGTACTTTTGTCCTTTTCCTTCTTTTACTTTAGTTGTTTTGTTATTTGTTTTGTTTTCCACTCTTTTACTTGTTGTTTTTACTTTTGTCTTTTATTTCACTTTTATTTTCCTTTTCTTTTAATCTTCTTTATTTGTTAGTCTTATTCTATGTAAAACTTGTTACATATTTTCCTCTTTTGTTACATTTTTATTTCAATTGTTAAACAACTTCTATTTTGTTTGTCACTTTTGTTTTATCTATTCTTATTTTTATTCTCACTTTAAATCTTCTATTATTATTTTAAAATCGAAAGTTACGATCTTTACTTTTACTTTTATTCATTTTTTTTAATCTGACTTACGTAACGTTTATAATTGTTTAAGTTGCGAGTTAAGGGGTTATACATTTTAACTGACTAGAGTTATTTTATTTTATTTTTAGACGAAGGCTTCGTAGGGGACTATACAGAGAACCAGTAATATTTTTTAGAGTGCGCTTATCAAGGTAATTCGCAATGTCCATCTACTATAGTATTCCCGTATAGGAATATTACGTGCTATGTGTTGTAAGTGTGATTTTTGTGTACAACCTACTATATATGTACTACTATAAACTAAAATTTGATGTTCACGTTTTGTTGTTAATATCATTTAACTATTAACAACTATACTCGTATATACCTAAGATTTTGATCTTTTGTCAAACTTATTGTTTTATTAATTTTCATTCAATACTTTTGGCACCGCTATTATGATAATAAGTGGGTAACAAGTAATAACTTGTGTTGATAATTGATCTCTTGACGTAACAACTATTAAGTAATTTGTGGTTGTGATTTGATTATGGACGTTATGAATTTCATGAGACTACTGTTTGACTAATTTTAATGAATATGGAATTAGTTGTTACGTGCTATGTATTTTTGTAACCTTGTTAAAATCCATTAATCACTTAAAGTGGAATGTTAAGAAGGGAATGTAGCCTGTGGAATTGGATCCTCCATAGGTGATGGACAGGTTGCCCTGTTTAGTAGTGAACCTAATGACGTTTGATCATTGGACTGCTAATTCAGGTTTTTGATTTCTTTATACTATTAAACTGTTGTTTTGTCTTCCTCCTAATAGTGAACCTTTTGGCGCGCTTTTGCGTTAGATCATTAGGCAGTTAGTGAGGGGTGTGCACACTAGGGACTCTCTGTGAAATATTTTGGCCATGTTATATGACTTTTGGGTGACGACCCAAAGACAAGTAGGTGGTTACTGGCATTAGTCCCGGCCTACTGGCGTTCCATTTCCCTTTCTTAATTAATAATGAGCTATGTGAATTATTGTGATTATTTATCTATAAACTACGTTTTATGTATAGCTGCACTACTCTGATTATTAAATTTATTTTCATAATAAAACTATTATTATTTTACGGGATGGAGTTGGAATTACTTAGTTTTTACTCCCACCGTTCCTTAATGTTGTTCCCATTTGGAATCGGGGAGAGGATTAAGAAAAAGAATCTTTGATGAAATGACATTTAATGAATACATATTGATAGGTTTATTATTGAAATTTATCTTACCAAAGCATAGTAAAAGTGAGAAAAAGTCATCAATGCAAAGAAGTTACAACTTACCATGCAAAACATAAAGATCATCCTTTTATTTCATCCAATGAAATTGTAAAGTGATTTGACTTTAGGTGGGTTAAATTTAGAAAGATTTTAAATGGGAACAACTTAAAGGAACACCAATTCGGGAAATGGGAACAATATTTGGGAACGGAGGGAGTACTAATTTTAGTTTATTTGTTTCTATTTTGTTTTCCAATATTTTTGCAGGTTCTTGACAAGGGGATTACGTTGGGCACTTGAGAGCAATATAGCTTAGGATCACCTAGTTTCGGACTACATTATTGTTTTTGACTATTACTCTTTATTTCAGTCTTGGTAACTTTAGTTTTATGACTTAGCTTTGGTAGCTTTGAGTTTCTTTAATAATGAGATGTTTAATTCTTCCAGTTCATTTTTAGCCTTGCATGTTTATGCGGCGGTAACACCCTAAAGGTTTAAATGAACGGTTTTTAAAGTCAAATGATGTTTTTCTAATCAATTATTAGTTTAAATTTTTGGGGTGTTACATTCAGTCCTAACCTGGCTGCCTCAGCGGATGAGGAAGTACGACACATTAATCAGGTAACACCTACAGGTAGCTGGAAACTATTCGTAGATGGTTCCTCCAACTTTAGAGGAGCTGGGCTAGGTATAGTCCTAAAGTCGCCACAAGGGGACATGATAGTTCGATCTATTTGTTGTGATTTTAAAGCTACTAACAACGAAGCCGAGTATGAAGCTTTGATTGCAGGTATGACCGTGGCTCATGACCTAGGGGCAACCAGGTTGCAGGTATATAGGGACTCCTTGCTAATCGTTAGCCAGATAAAAGGAGCATACGCAACTAAAGACTCGAAGATGTCTCTTTATTTGGATCTAGTCAAGTTAAAGATGCTACTCTTTCAAGAGTTCACCATACAACAGATACCAAGAGACCAGAATACTAAGGCTGACGCACTAGCTAACCTAGGCTCCGCACTTAGGAAATGCAAATTTAGCAATGTTCCCATCGCTCACTTAGCCGCACCAGCTATTAACAAGGAGGCAAGCAATGTATTCAACATTAGTGATGAAGCAGGTACTGATAGCTGGACAAAGCCACTATTGGATTACCTGGAAAGGGAGATACTGCCAGATGACAAGCTGGAGTCAAGGAATCTACGCATGAAAGCTAGCAGGTACCAGGTGATAGCTGGGGTCCTATTTAAACATGCAGCTAAGCAGGATATGTTGTAAAGGTGCTTAGAAAAAGAGCAGTGGGAAACTACCCTCAAAGAGTTTCACGAGGGAGAATGTGGCTCACATATAGCAGGAAGGGGGTTATCTAACAAGATCTTATCCTATGGATATTATTGGCCAACATTGTGTAAGGATGCCAAGAGGTACGTAGCTAAATGTGACAGTTGCCAAAAGCATGCAGGTATGGTACACAAGCCCTCTGAACCATTACACCCCACATTAACACCTTGGCCATTCATGAGGTGGGGCATGGACATAGTAGGGAAGCTACCAGTTGCACCAGGTCAAAAAGTATTTATGCTGGCCTTAATTGATTACTTCTCTAAATGGATCGAAGCTGGTGCATTCCAGCAGGTAAGAGATAAGGAGGTTATTGCTTTTATACATACTAACATTATTTGCAGGTTTGGGGTACCTAGTGAAATTATATGTGATAATGGATCACAGTTTATAAGAGATAAAACGCGACAACTTTGTCACGAATGGAACATCAACTTGGTAACGTCAACACCCAGGTACCCACAAGCTAATGGACAAGCTGAGTCCAGCAACAAGGTGATCATTAATGGCATCAAGAGGAGGTTGAAGGCTAAAAAAGGTAAGTGGGTAGAAGAGATCCTAAAGTCCTCTAGGCCAACAGAACAACGCCTAGGGGAGCAATAGGGCAAACCCCCTTCTCATTAGTCTATGGTTGTGAAGCTGTGTTGCTGGCAGAATTAGCCGTACCAACTGCCAGGTATGGGCTCTTAACCTCTGAGTTGAACGATTCTGAGCTGTCTTATGATTTAGATACCATCGAAGAACTACGAGACAGTGCACTAGTTAGGATGGCTGCACAGCAACAGATCGTAGCCCGTAGCTTCAACAAAAACGTGAAAGCCAAAGTTTTCAAGAAAGGAGACTAGGTGTTAAGGAAAGTCTTCCAAAATACCCAAGAGCTAAATGCAGGGAAGCTGGGTGTCAGCTGGGAAGGCCCCTACCTGATTGAATAGGTAGTGGGTAAAGGAGCATATCGCCTAGCTACAGCAGAAGGGAAAGTTGTGCCCAGAAGCTGGAACGCGTCACATCTAAAACTTTACCATTTCTAAGAAACTGGATAACAATCTAAACAACAAGTTGTAAACTACAATGACTCAAGTGACAAACAAGGCAGTTAGACCAGGTAGGAAAATTGCTAAGCAAAGCCAAGGAACGCCAGGTTAGGCTATCCTCCTTGCTCTTTCTATCTATAAAGGTTTTCCTAGAATCCTTACTGACTTAGGCATCGGAGAGCCGTTAGCTATGCCAATGGCTGTCTTGGCCTAGTCAACACGTGCAGGTACCACAAGACTAGTTGCAGGTGGGAGCACTACCCAGCCTCCTAAGCTATCTAAAGACGCAAGTACACCCAGACACCTTGGGAAGAAGCTATCAAAGAACTAAGCTACCAGGGTTGCATCAGTTAAAGGCTACATGCCTAGGTTACTGGGCCCATCACACAAGACACTGGCATCAAGAACGCCAGGTAAAAACATAAAGCAGCTAGATCATTTTACTAAAGATCTAAAGATGCATATATGTACCAAAGTTAAAACTTGTTTAAAGACACACCAGCCCCTTGGCTAGTGGTAAAAGCATCCAAAGCAAAAAGTAAATTGTTTGACAAGAAAGGAATTAAATATGTTTGAAAAAGTTAAACTAGCTACGTCCTTAGCTAGCGAGCTGGTCAGCTGTAGGCATCTGCTCGGGTACCTTAGATGCTGGGGCAGAACTTCTGGAAGGCTCAAAAGGGACATCAACTACAACTTTAGCTGAGGACTCAGCTAGGTCCTTAGCTGAAGAATCAGCCATAGAAGCATCCTGCCTAGGAGGGTTAAGGCCCAAAACCAGAGCCTTAAGATCTGCTATACTCCCCATAGTAGCTAGGAAAGCATCAGTATATTTGTGCAGCTCCTTGTTCTCCAGAGTCCCAAACAGCATCAGGTACGCCAGCTTGGCAGGTTCAACAATTTGAACTTCCGCCATTTTATCTAAGTGAAGCTCCTTCTGATGCGCCAGCTGAGCACTCAGGACATCCATCTCTTTCACCACCTTTGCCAGCTTCATGGTAGCCACCTTGGCTTCTTCCCTAGCAGCAGCAATCTCAACTTCCGCCGAATCTGCAGAAAGCTTCTTCGCCTCTCTCTCCTTTTCTAGAAGCAGCGTTTCAACTTTGCGCTGCTCCTCAGCATGAGCTTGTTCCTTCTGTGCCTTCTTCAGCTCCTCCTTTAAAGTAGCAACCTCAGCTTGGGAAACCTTGAGCCGAGCAGTCACTATAGCAACAGCTCTCAAGCTGGAGCGTGCTGCTAGGCAATTTTGGAGAGCCTGTCACAAAGATGTTAGGACATGAGAAAGGTAGGGAACAAAAAGCTTAAAAGCTAAAAAGCTAAGGCATGGTAAAAGTTATACCTGGAGAGAATACTGAAGCGCGTGGTTCACCATCACTTCAGGATCCTGAGACTTGAGGCGTTTAGCTGCAGTAGGGAAAAATAGATTTTCCGCATGAGGCCATATACCATTGTTTATCCCCATCTTCAGATAGGAAGTCAGTTGGCATGGCTAGGTTAATTGTAGAAGAGCCAGGAGCAGGAGGGTCCAAATCCAATTTGATAATAGGGGGAGGCATGCTAGGAGTTGAGGCAGAGACCTTAGCAGGCGTCGCTGGTTTAGACTGGGTTGAGGTAGCAGGAACTTCCGACCTCTTCCTTTTTAGCCGAGCCAAAGCATCAGCTTGGGGCAAGGTGCTACTTTTGACTGCACAAAAACAATAAAATAGTAGCTGAGACATTGTACCTAGCAAAACCCTAAAAATAAATTAACTGAAGGACTAGTCTACCTGAAGTCATGGAGTTAGTCCCAGAGGTAGCAAGGGTCAGAGAAGAAACGGGAATAGCTTTGAAAGGGGGAGTATAGGTTCTTTTGTCTAGGGAGATGCTGAGAAAAACCTTCGCTCTTTCGTCTCTGTCTTCAAGGCTTTCCACAGCTTCAGAAGAACCTATAAAAAGGCAAGGTTAAGACCATAGTTAATAAAATACTCGAAGAAAAAAGAGAAATACAATAAAATACCTCCAGCAGGCCATCCAGAGGGGAGAAAAGCCCCAGCTTCACCAAGGGAATCCTTGGCAACAAAGAAAAAACGGGTCTTCCAGAAAGACTCCGAAGCACCACTTCCCTCCATAGGGCTAGGGTATTTTGGCTTCTGTTTCAGAGTGACCTTGTTAGGGTTGATGATCTTAAGGCTGTAAATGGTGAGAAGGTCTTCTAGGGCGAAGACCGGACTCCAACCCCTAGTGGCTGACTCGATAGTAAAACAAATTTTCCAAAACCCTGGCATCAGCTGGCCAGGAGAAAAGTTTAAGACCTCTACAAAAGAACGTATCAAAGGTGTAAATTCAAAACTATACCCTAGCAGGAAAGGGTATTCATAAAAACATATAAGATTGTCCGCAGTTTGTTCCGGCCTTTCAAACTCATCAGGGACTATGAATTCTGTGCTCTCTGGGAAACCCCCTCTAGCCCTAATGTTTTTCTATATCTTCCCAAGTGATGGTAGAAGCTACGTCGTCTTTTGCTTTACCCATCGATGTAAGTTTAGGAGAGAAAACTTTCTTCCTAGCAGATTGTTTAAGAGGCGTGCAGAAGGGCGAAAGGGGAAAAGAAGAGAGAGAGAGAGAGCAAACTTACCAAAGGAAGGAGAAGAATAAACGGAAGTGAAATCTTTTCGAAGATCTCTTTGATTTTAAGCTATTCTGACAGAAATACGACAAGTATTTATTACTTGACTTAAATGGACTTAAGTAAATGATTAGCTCAGATCTTTAAAGCTAAAGCATGCTTCATTTAAATCTTTTCGCCTCTTGAAATTCTATCTTTTATGATAGACGTTATGATTAAATTTTATCTTGAAATCATAACTTGCAGCTTTACTACGCAAGACCAGCAGTGCAAGCTACAAGTTAGGGGCAATTGTTATACCATGAAAATTACACAGCTACGTATGCAGGTTGGAAAGTCACTACAGCTATGAACTCCCAGGTTAGGACTTCCAGCTAAGTGGATCCAGCTTAGGCCCACCAGCTAAGAAGAATCAGCTAATGCTTTCCAGCTAAGGAACACAACACCGTTTAAAAGGCATTATGAGTCAAAGATATCAAAGCCTAGAATCTCGCAGAAGAATAAAAGCTAAAGGTACAGAAAGACAAGTATGAGCGAAGATCATGCTAAATAGCATTAATTACAGATATGAATGGAGATTCAAGAGCGGTTACAAGCCGTTGCTAAAGCTGGATCAAACGGATATATTTTCTTTATTATATATAGCTCAAATGATTTTATAGAGGACACAAGCTTTTACGCATTCAGCACTTACATTCTAAGATTGAAACATTGTTCTTAAGCCTACGAAATACTTAATTACAGAAATACTAGGGCTGTAATCAAGAATATAGTGGATTGGTGGACTCAAAGCCACCCGCGGTTTTTTTTCCTTATTCCACGGGTTTCCGCGTCACCATCCTTGGTGTCTTGTTCTTCTCTTTGTTCTTACTTTCTTTGCTTGTCACTAGCTGTGTCCAGCAGTTACCAGCTACTTAGCAGTACTCTAGCTGTAGCTCCCAACTTAGTTTTGCCTTAAGCAGAATTTAGCATAAACAGTATCATAATAGTTAGTTATTGATTTTGATAAGCTTTTCTATATTCAAATCTTATGGTTTTGAATTTCGAGGACGAAACTTTTTGTAAGGGTGGTAGAATGTAATATCCCAGTTAACATAAGTTTTATTAATTATTAATTATAATATTACCTTAATTAATTACTGAAACCCTTGTGTTTCATATGAAAATTAATATTTTATTTTATTTTATTTTTATTATTGAAAATTTGTGCTATATTTATTAACGTAATAGTATATTAAATTATTTTAATGGAATTACTTTTAATAATATTGAGTTTTATATTAATATAAGAAATGGGTTTGAGTTATCTGTTTTGATAAGATTTATATTTTAAAGAGATAAATTAATTAAATTTATAAGATAATATAGAAAGGGGAGGTGTTTTGTTTATTAAGGTTAGGTTTGAAAAAAGAAAAGAGAGATCGAGGGTAAAGGGTGGTGTGGAATTTAGAGAGGAGGTAGGGGGGTTATGTGTGAGAAAGGGAGATAGGGAGTGTGTGAGTCATATAAAAAGAAGAAACAAAGGGGTCTAGCCCCTGTTAGTTGAACAAAAGGGAAGGGAAGAGAGAAGGGGAGACAGGGGAGGTGAGAAAAGAGAGAAACAGAGGAGAAGGAGAAAGAGAGTGAGAAACGGAGCTCAAAGGAGGACAAGGAACAGAGACAAAGGCGGAGCTGCGGTAGGAACGACGCAGCAAGGTCGACAAGAAGGCAGAGGAGGAAGAGAGAGGGATAAGCGTGCGAGCAGTGGCCACAGCCGCGAAACTTAGGACGATTCCGGCCATTTTCCTACGAG
Organism: Patellifolia procumbens; assembly: GCA_947645195.1. Taxonomy (NCBI): domain Eukaryota; kingdom Viridiplantae; phylum Streptophyta; class Magnoliopsida; order Caryophyllales; family Amaranthaceae; genus Patellifolia; species Patellifolia procumbens. Next base: position 1,097,460 of record CANSGD010000055.1, read on the forward strand.
GAAAAAGGAAAGGAAAACGAAGGTGATGGTCCAATCAACTCCTTGAATCAATTTCAGAAGTTTTCTGAAATTTAGGGTAGAAAAGAGTGAGCGAGTTGTATCTGCGTGGTGGTGGTGTCGCCTTCGCGTGGCTGTTGACGCTACTCTTGTTGTGGTGATTTTTCTTTGTCATGGCTAGGTACTAAACCAATTTATTCCTTTCTCCTTTGATTATTAATAGTAATTGATAATATTTTGGTAGTATTTGATGTTGTGATGAGTTCTTTGTGAATCTTCAATTGCATATGTATTAGGGACGATATTTTGATTATAATAGCTTGAAGCATGAATCGTCTGCAAGCTTGAAATCAGTTTTGAGTTTAAAGGTAATGCTACTCTTGTAGATTGAACTTGTGGTGAACTTAGATTACGAATGAAACCAAGTTGGCATTCTGTATTAGTTTGGTGATGATAAGTAGCTTGTAGAATTTGGCTGATAATTGTGGAATTAGTGGTTAATCGGTTTAGATCATGAATATATTAGATGTAAATGATTAGGTTTATTGTAGAACGAGTTATCTTTATGGTTTGAAAATGGGTGTTGGAGAGTGGAGATGTATTATTAATCAGAGGAATGAAACTGTCAAGTTGTTAGGAAGTTTTCTTAGTTCTTTTAATTGTTGATCGAAATTCAATAGGCCATAAATGGAGTTTGAAATGTAGTTCTAAATACTATGTTCTGGTAAATTAGTTGGGGATAGCATGTCTAATCTAAAATTGGATTAGCAATTAGTAATTTTATTATGAAAATAAAGGTATTTTGGAATTAAAGACTTAAATGGAGGTTCTGGTTAGTATTAGTCAGTGAAGCAATCGAGGTTAGAGCTACCTATTTGACCTTAGTGTTAAGAATCAAAGTTAGGTTTATAGGTTTGAGTTTAGTGGTTCTAAATACAAAGTAATCGAGTGAGTTAGGTGTAATTAAGAAACTTAAGTCCAAGTCTAAGAATTTCCATTAGTTAGTAGCAAGTTATAAATATGAATTGAATATCAGCTCTGAGAGTTCTCGTTAAATTAAGTATATGTATAAGTGTCATTAGTTGTGGTTTTGGTCTAAGAACAAGGAGGACCTATGTGTCAATTGAATAGTAACCAAGAGTATAGAATAGGCCCATTTAGAGTTTAATATTAACCTATATACGTCATTAGTATTGAGCTCAGTTCGGAATAACCTTAAGAATTAAGTGTGTGAACTAGAATCTAACTTGGCTAATAATAATCACTTAGTGAACCACTTAGAAATGAGTATTAGAATTGAATTAATAAATTGTATCAACGTGCGAGTTCCCCAATCTTAAATTGAAGGATTAATTGTATAATTGGCTATATATCGGGAATATAATGACATTAGTTCTAGTTGTTGTTAGTTGTTAATAATAATGAATACATAGAGGTCACAAAGTTAATGAAGGTTATATGGATTAAGTGTTAATATACTAAACTGATTTAGTCGGATCTTGGTGAGTCTAAGTCGTTTTCTTAATAAATTCATCTTAGAAGCAATTGAGATCAATGAACACCATAAGTAATGATTAGAGTTCAATAATAAGGGTTTGATTATTTAGTTCACTTAATATGAAACTGTTAAAGGACTTAGTTCGTAAAGGAATAGTAGGTAATTAGGGAATCACATAACCAATACTCGACTGGACTTAACAATAGGTAATAATTATAGGTTACTCTTGATATTGTTCCAATCAAAGTCCTAGATAAAGACCGATCTTATGAGGGTAGTAAAGCGTATGTTTCATAGGAAGTGTGTTTCATTTGTCGGAAGATGAATTAGCTATACGTGGAGATATTCTATTCCTATTTCACTAAGTATTCTAGTAAGTATTGGCATGTGAAATCTCCTTTGGAACCATATTGGGTTTAGAACGGGAACCCTTAGGATATGTTATGAGCTTTTGGGATATATTACAAGTTTATGTACTCCCTCCGTCCCATATTACTTGATATAGTTTGAATGACATAGAGTTTTAGGAGTGTTATTTGACTTGTTTATTTTATTATGAGTAGTTAGTTGTTGGTATTATTTAAATCCTTAAAGTACAATGTGGGGCAAATTTGGGCATGGGTGTATTGCAAAAGTAAAATAAAAAGCTAAAGAGAGAGAATGCAATAGGACAAATATGGACCAATCCCATAATAAAAAAAATATAAGGAAAATTTTCCAATGTACCCCCGTGGTTAGGGCTAATTCCTCGGGTACCCCTCTGGTTTTTGAGCTATCTCAAATGCCACCAGAGTCACTGCCGTTAGTTTAAATGTCCTTACTACTAAATTTCCGTTAACTTTCATAATTATACTTTAATTTTAATTTTAAAAAAACTAAAAAAAAAATTAAAACCACCCCCCCCCCTCTCCTCCCTAACCCCCTCTCACTCTCTCCTCCCCTACTCTACCACCACCCACCTCACCATAATCTCAGCCACCACCTTCGATCCTCACCCACACTCTGCACTGCCACCTTCACCACCCACAAACCCCCCCCCAGCCGCCTCCACCATCCCATGATACCACCCCATAAACCCCTAAAAAAACCCTTCGAACCATCCTAAATCAACGAAAACAACCCAAATCGACTGCCATTGCTAAGCTCAACACAAGAGGAGAGAGAAATCGAGAAAATAACCCAAATCGACCACCCCACCCACTCCACCCCACTCAAATCCACCAAAATCGACCACCCACCCGTATCTTGTCTCAAAATCGTCGGTAATAGGTGTTCTGGAAATGAAGTTGAGGTAGTCGGTTTGCTGCTTCGGTTGTAACAGTCGGTTTTCGAATGGGCGAGGGAGGGGGGGGAGGAGATCATGAGAGGTGAGTGCTTGAGGGAGGAAGTTGCGGAAGAAGAATTCAGGAGGTGAATGCTCCATGACCGCCACTGATGAGTTAAGGAGGGGAGGGAGGGAGAGGTGCGGGGGGAGGAGATCAGGAGAGAGAGTAGGGGGGGGGCAAGAGAGAGATCCGTGTGTTGCGGGGGTTAATTCTTTTTTCAATTATTTAATTAACATTAGAGAAACAACCGAAAATTTAATTTCCGTTAGTAGTAAGGGCATTTAAGCTAACGACAGTGAATCTGGTGGCGTTTGAGCTAGCTCGAAAACCAGAGGGGTACCCGAGGAATTAGCCCTAACCTCCGGGGTACCTCAGGAAATTTCCCAAAAATATATTTTTAGTGTATTACGATGCTATTTTTAGAAGTGTATCAAGTAATGTGGGACAGACGGATATGAGAAGTGTATCAAGTAATATGGGACGGAGGGAGTATATGTTATTACGTTTTTTTCGGAAGCCTATTTTCATAACATGAAACTTAATTTATGAAGTAAAGCGTGTTTTATCGTGTGAAAGTGCTATTGAAAGTGTGTTATGGAAAGTGAAATTGTGATTGTGTAATATGGTGAAAGTCACCAACGTACATATATTAAAAACAATATTATAGATGGAGCAACGTGTGAACATGCACCCGAGTTAAGGCGAGGAAAGTCCTTAACTACACCCGAGTTAGGGCATGGAGTGTCCCTAGTTGTTGTCCTGCAGGAAGGGCGGATTCCTTGAGTAGTAGGACATTTTCGATTTAAGTATTGCAAGCAGAACAATAAAAGGTGGGGTGACGACCCTCAACAATTTAGAGACAGCCGGTACTAAGTGACCCCCTTTACATCCGCGTTCACACCAAGATAACAAATAACAATTAATATTTTCTTGCAAGAAACTTAAATGTTGTGGAAGTAAATTGAGTTTCCAAATATATATTATACCAATGATATATTCTGATATGAAGTACTATTTTGATAATGAATAATATGATGTTTCAATATTCGTTTCAGTAACTGGTTTGAGGAATACATGATAATGTGAGTTGTCGTCATATGTGATGAGTGTTTTAATCAAAGGAAAAATTGCCTAGAATAATGCAACCTTTGCCCATTCGCAAATAATAATGCAACCTAAAGATTATCCTGGAATAATGCAACCTTTATACCCCATTTATTTTAAACAGGACAAATGACCGGTGACCTTAATTTTTATTTTAAATTTTAAATTTTAAATTAAAATAAATAAAAAACTTAAAAAAATCTAAATTAAACCCAACCTCCAGCCCCTACCCCCACCTCCCTCGCCGGACTCCGCCGTATCACTACTGCCGAACCACACCCAACCTCGTTGGCGCCGTCTGTCCGCCACCCATCCTGCAACCTTGCCTCCATCGACACTGGAAACATGACCTCCACGCTCTGTTCTCCCTTGCCTGCATCACACTCGCTTTCGCCCTCCCTCTAGCAGCCACTTCGCCACCACCTGTGGCGGCCCAAACCGCCTCCAACAACACCCAAACGACCAGTCCTGACGTCAATTACGTGCACCCTCCTACACGTCAAACATGTCCCCATTCGCTGGTGTTCGCCGGGAAGGTGAGGGGGTAGGTGTTGAACTGACGCACCGACGAGGTTGGGTGTGGTTCATGCGTCAGTAGTGGTACGGCGGAGTCCGGCGAGGGGGTTGGGGGTAGGGGCTCGAGTTTGGGTTTAGTTTAGGTTTTTTTAAAAAGTTTTTTTTTTTAATTTTATTATTTGGAATTGAAAATTTTAAATTAAAATTACCAATAGTTCAGGTTACCGGTCATTTGTCCTATTTAAAATAAATGGGGTATAAAGGTCGCATTATTCCAGAATAATCTTTAGGTTGCATTATTATTTGCGAATGAGCAAAATGTTGCATTATTCTAGGCAATTTTTCCTTAATCAAAAAGCACCAAAGCATGTTTTACTTGTTTTACGAGTTTAGTACTCAGCGCGTTGCTGATGTGAGTCAAATGTTTTGTTTTGTCATTTTTGTGGCCTGTCACTTGGGTTGGTGGGAGCACTTATTAATTCAGGTGGATGTAGTGGAGTTTTGGTTATCGAATTGGAAGCTTCGACGCAGGAATTCTTGTTGTAACTAACCTTATATGTATTGAGCCGAGACGATCGACTTTGTAACAGTTTAGTATTTAGTTATGTTGTAAATAGTTTTAAAATAGTAATTTGTAAACTACAAACTGTTAATAGTTGCTAAAATATATTAAATTGATATACATGTTCATAATTTGGACGCGGGTAGATTTTCTGTAGACTTGTATTATCTAATTCATACCATTTTGATCATTAGATAAGTTCATTTAATGTTAATGATTTGTAGTTCAAAGTTTTAAAAAGTTCAATTTTTTAGGATTCCATACTCTTCGTTTTAGGAAGATGAGTGTGATGGTAATAGTCCGGATTAAGTTTTTCGTTGTGTTTACCTCTAATTAAGTTGGTCGGTTAATCCGGGCTGTTACAAGTTTAGTATATAACATTTGAATTAAAAGATAAATTGTATTACATGACAATTCCATCATTTTTAATATAGTTTACTTAACATTTGTTTGGTTATGATTGTGCTTTGTTTTGCACATTCCCGAAAGTCATTGTTAGATAGTGTTGAAGACCAAAGTGTAGTCTTAGACAGTTAGCGCCCCTACAATATTGACAACATTTATTCATGTGTGTGTACCAAGTCTCGAAATTCCTAGATTCGTCACTATAAAAGTTTGTTATGTCTAAATCAAGATGAATATACAGAGCATCATCTCTTGAATTGTCCATACCTAGGAGCATTTGGAGCAGGTGTTCATGGCTGGTTGACTGACAGAAGGATTGACAACTTTTAGAATGATATTGCAGCAAAGATGTGTGGAGAGACCAATTAAAGCAAGGTATGGGATCATAATTTTGTAAGACCATATATCATATTTGGTGTTAACGATAATAAATGATACACAAATACTCAGTGTTACTATCGATCACATTTTCCATATTGATTTTAAAATTTCTACTAAAGGTAATTAGGTAACGAAAATGGTGTTGGTTTAGTAGGCTGCTGTTAATGGCTGTTGTTTTGCTGCAAATCCTCAAACTTTCCATAGAAAGTAGGAGGAGATGTGCTGATAAACTAAAGTCGTATTACATCATCAAAGATAAATCTTAAGTTCTCTAACAATAGTAGTAAAGGGAAGTAGAGTCGAATACACAGAGAGACAAAGTTTCTAAGTTAATATTCAGCCAAACAGCTACTTCAGACAAGATCAGATAGAAATCAGATAAACTACTACTTAGACTAAATAAAGCAATAGAAATAATGAGATTAAACTATGGATTAAAGGTCTAGGGCATTAGTTCGGTCTACCATGCTTATACCAATCAAAATGGTCGAATAACTAATAAAATCTAGGTCTAAGGTCGAACAATGGGAGCCAATGTTAAGCCTATGATCGGGTCATCACTAGGAATGGCAATGGGGGTCACCCAGACCCATTAATTCCTTTCAGACCCAGACCCGACCCATACCCATTGAGTCTTGAATTTTTAGACCCAGATCCTTTGGGTCTAGGGTCCTTAGTGGGTCCTTTTGAATTCCAAGATCAATAGTATTTTTTAATAAATTTATTTTTCGTATTTTATCGGTTTGTATGACCATATAAGGACTTGTATCAAAACAATTAACATAATATAGCTCATAAAATCTTAAAAATGTTTAAACTTACATTATTACATGTCTTAAAATGGAGCAACAAATTACAATTTTGTTTTTTTGAATATTTAATGTAAATGGGTATGTGGGTAGGGTCTGGGTCTGATATAGTTAGACCCAGACCCGCCTGATAACCTCTGGACCCAGACCCGACCCAGACCCGCCCGATAACCTCTGGACCCAGACCCGACCCAGACCCGCCTGATAACCTCTGGACCCGACCCAGACCCTTATAAATGGCTCTATTGGTCTGGGTCGGGTCCAAGACCCATTGTCATCCCTAGTCATTATTGTTAGAGGACTTTAGGATTTATTTTTTATTAGGTGAAGTGATACGACTTTAGCCTGTCAACCCCTAACTTGGGGATAAGGAAGGACGGCTATAAGTTTCGAAAGATGGTCGGGATTTCCCTTTGCCTTGACACCTCTTATGAGATGAGGACCTCGACTTTGTGATGCTCTTTCTAGTTTTAGTGCATGCATTAGTTTCCTTGGGATTGTTGATTGCTTGAGGAAAAGCAATTGGCAAACTTGGGGGAATTTGATAAGTGGGTGTTAGACTCACTAATTAGGAGTAGTTCTAGGTCATTTAGTTCCATATTAGGCCATGTAGCTTCATTTTCTTTCCCTTTTGCTTCCTTTTTTCATGATTTCATGTTTTGCTTTAGTTTTAGTTCATTTGCATCTAAGTAGGTTGCATTTAGCTCATTGCATAATCATTTGCATCCCCTCCCCTTATCTAACCTTCTCTTAAGTGTTGCTTGCTTAGGCGCGAAGAAATGAGACAAGAACAGGGGAGCGTTCGCTCATTTACTAAGGAGCGACTGTTCCATAGTCCAAGAATTGAAGCAGAGAAGCAGTGGATATGGAGCGGGGCTGGAGCAACCTTGGAGCGAGCGGTCCAAGGCTAGAGCGGTCGCTCCATTGTTTTTGAGCAGGTCACTTCATTGCTGTTTTGGTCGGTTTCAATTTTTTTCGGTTTCTTCGGATGGTTTCAATTTTGTAATCTATGGCTTTGCCCTTAGTACTTTGGGGGTATTTAAACCCAATTTCGTAATAATGGAAACACTGAGCTTTATTTTCTGAAATTTAATTAGTTTTAATTAGAGAGAGAAGTGGAGTTAAGTGAGAGAAAGTAGATCTAGAAGTCCAACAATGGAGTTTTGAAGCTATTTTCAATGGAAGTTTATCTTTGAATCGTCATCAAATTGAGTATTTCATCTCCCTTTACTCTTTATTTGCTTTAATACTTTGTTTATTTTGATTTAGCATTGATTAGGTGTGATTAGTTGCTTATTAGTTGGTTTTCATGTTTTCCACCGTTGTTGAACCTCCATTAATGTTTCAAACTTTTTATTTTACTTCTTTTATAGCTTTAGAGAATTTCCTAACTAGGGGAAGGGGATGACCTAGGTGATCACTAGTTGACTTCAAAAGTCGAGCTTGGGGGTTTGATCTAGGTAAAATTAGGTTGTCTAGCTTAAATTAATGCTATGTTTAATTGATTTGATCACCATTTAAACTAGATTTGGGTATCTAAGGTGAAGGATTAAGAAATGAAGCCTAGATTGACCTTGAGCTAGTTAATATGTTGACTTCACCATGAGAATAAGTGTTGACTTCCTAGGACCTTTTATTGAATCACTATGGGTGGTAGAAATACCTAATTGATTGAATTTACCATGAGAATAGGTGAAGTCGGTCGATTAGGTCCTCCTAATTAACTCGAGAGAGTAATTAGGAAACATTTGAGTGAATTAGTCCCTTAATTGACCCAATTGAATCCCCTTGGCTTGACTAATATGTTAGCTAATGGTTAACTAGTGATTCCCCCATCCCTAGTGCTTTCCTATTATAGTTTAAACTCAATCACTTAGTTTATTGTTAACTAATTAGTTCACTATTTTTTAATTAATCATTAATATTAAAAACCCCTAAAAATAGACTTAGCTCGCTTAATCACATTCAAACTTTGACTAAGCCTTGCTTCCTCGTGGATTCGACCCTTTCTTGCCTTATATTAGGCTAAGTTAGGTTATTAATTTGGCACATACAACGACTGTGTCACACCCCTCCCCTAAACACCCATCCTCCCGCCACCCCCTTCCCTGCCCAACTAGCCATTTCTCACCACCGTACTTTCTTCACCCCCGTACACCCCCCTTCTGTCACCCCCTCAATCCAAAGGCCGATAAAAGATTCCGGCCGACCTGAGATTTCGCGGTGAAAGATGAAAGAAAAAGAATCCCTAATTTCAAATTCGTCGGCAACGCAAAACTACGGCGACAGATGTCGAAAGATATCGAAATGCTGGCACATTCTGAGCTTAAATTCACGATGGTTCCGAAGTTTCTGTCGACGCCCTAATTCGAAATAAGTTTATCGGCATTTTGTGAAGGGAATGGCGGTGGTGGAAAGAAGGCTGGCTAGGGAAGATGCCTCATGTAATGTTTTGTGAAGGGAATGTTGGTGGTGGATGGGGGCTAATGGAGTGAAGGGAATGACAGTGGTGGATGGGGGTGGTTTTTTAATATTTTGTTTTTTTAATGAAAAAGAAAATGTGTTTAATTTGAATATAACATATAAGTTAACCAAACACTAGGATGGGATATTAAATCCATTCCCAAATTGAACCAAAAATTTGTGTTTGGTATGGGGTTTTCAATCCATACCACTGTTATATGAATTCCATTCCATACTATTTAAAAGATTGAACCAAACGTCCCCTTAGTGGTGATGATAAAAGGGATAGAGCAATGTGGAAAGGATAAAGTGGTGTTGGTAGGAAGGAAATGGAAAAAGAGAAAGGAAAACTATTACCCTCATTACGGGGTAATAATTAACCGTCACTCCTAGGTAAGTATTACTCTCATTTAAACGGTAATAGTCCCCTCTTTCTTCCAACCAACACCACCTTTGCTCTCCACCACCACTTTATCCCCTTTATCATCACCTCTAAATGCCTTAATTTTTCTTTGTTTGACTTTTATTATCCCCTTAATACATTACTATTATTGCAAGTACGCCCTAAAAGGTAACGACTGCAATTATCATACGTAGTAAAAAAACATTTTTGGAGATTTGGAGTAGATAACTCGTACAGAAGCAATTGTAGGTTATATTTAACAAATGTGCGAGAGAAAACGATAAGCTATATCTGACATATTAGAACATCTACAATGGTTTAAGAAAAGGACCAACTTGTAAATTACCCACTCCGTCCCAAATTAGTTCGAAAACTTATCAAGGCACATAATTTTAGGAGATAAGTTGTTGAGTGGTAATCAATTATTATTTTATTAAAAAGTTGATGTGATGGGAGTTGTAGGTGTATATCTCGGTGGAGTACTTTTGATAGGAGGGAAGGTGTGTGGTGGGCCAAAGGGGTAGAAGAGAGCTATTAAAATATTAGTGAGACTATTCTTAAAATAGAAGTGTTCAAACTAATCTAGGACATATGAAAAAGGAAAATGTTCAAACTAATTTAGAACGATGGGAGTATGGAGTAACTCAAGCAATTAGCTTGTCTGCTAGACATTGTAGCTCAAGTGAACAATGTAACTAAAATATAATACTAAGAAAAATAAAGAAAACAGAAACATATTTATTTTAGGAAAATTTGTGTGAAACCCTTCAACTTTCCAGTTTTTGTGAATAACCCCGGCAACTTTTTTCTGTAAAAATAACCCCCAGGAACTTATTAAAGTTATTGGATGCACCCCTAAACGCTGACGCCGTTAAAATCTTCCGTTAAGTGGGGCCTACTTTATTCTTTCCCTCCCAAAAACTCTTTAAAATTACTTTTCTACCTCCCTAATTAAACCCCAACTTGATTTTCCTCTCCCCTCCCCATTTTCCCGCATTCAATCTCTCTCCTCTTTCCTTCCCATTCCCACCTCCAATCTCTCTCCTCTTTCCTTCCCATTCCCACCTCCAATCTCTGAACAGTGTAATATACCTGGCCAAAAATTAGAAAAACAGCAAGCATGAAAGAAACTGAAATTCCACATATGATAAGACAAGAGAGCCAGTTGTTTGAATCACTCAAAAAGAGAATAATTCATCGAGATGATGCTCACTTGCATATCACAAAACAGCAGAAAATAAATACATTTCTACTTCAACAAACAGTTTGACTAATTAGATGCTATTCATGGTTTTAGAGCAAGTGATAGGCAACTTTGGGTTTGTGTCAAGAGAATTATAATCAAACTCAGCTGCCATTGTCAATACAGACTTGGGTTTAAACTCGTGTTGCAGAAGTGCTCCAAAATTCCCCTGGTTATTGAGCTTCAGCTTGATTAGGGTCAATTAACTTATGTTCCAATAACTTTTAGCAGCATTATAAGAAGCATTATAGTAATTCAAGCAAAGAGACTTACAAGATAACATATGTACAAGAATCTGGCTTTGTCATGCTTATGCCAACACTGTACTTAGTAAAATCAGCAATAGGAGTATCATAACCTGCCTCTACACCAATCACAGTGTTGGGAGTGCCGCAAGTAGATGAAACATCGAAAGCAGGGGACTTGTTCAAGGAAACAGATGAACTAAGTACTGCATGTTCATGGAAGTACTGAAGTTCAAACTGCCATGAGAATAGATATCACAAGTGCTTTAGCTGTGTTGAACAAAGACTAATTAAGCTAAAGCTAGCTAGCATTACATGAGAGAGATTGAGGTGGGAATGGGAAGGAAGAGGAGAGAGATTGGAGGTGGGAATGGGAAGGAAAGAGGAAAGAGATTGAATGCGGGAAAATAGTGAGAGGAGAGGAAAATCAGTTGGTTTAATTGGGGGGATAGAAAAGTAATTTTAAAGAGTTTTTGGGAGGGAAAGAATAAAGTGGGCCCCACTTAACGGAAGATTTTAACGGCGTCAAGGTTTAAGGGTGCATCCAATAACTTTAATAAGTTCATGGGGGTTAATTTTGCAGAAAAGGTTTTAGGGTTATTCACAAAACCTGGAAAATAAAGGAGGCCCTTCACAAATGATCCTTTATTTTAAAAATGAAAATACCATCCTAGACAAGCCTGGTCAACCAACTCTTTCTATTTTTCTAAAGAAGCTCTTTTTGCAATGAAGTAAAAAGAGTTACGGTTGTATATTTTTGGCAGTGAGCCTATCTTAGCTATATAGATACATATTTCCTCCGTTTGGCAATGCTAGCAGCGTTTTTTGTTTGCACACTATCCAATGCAATACCTGAACTTTAATATCTCTAATTATAAATAAGTAAAAATTATAAAAAGTTGATATTAAAATAGTATGTATTAAGACGAATCAAATAAGACCCCATTTGGCTATATTTTTTCTTACACATTTGGGAGAAGATATAATATAAAATTGATATATGAATAATAGTTACTATGTTAATGTTGCGATTTGCGAGTATGGTGAAACGGATAAAGTATATATTATAGTTAACCATTAAGTTGTAGCTCTAAAATAGTATATTTGTAAACAATGACGTGGCAAATTAAACAAAAACCAATTTAGCTTGACCATCGTAAATGCTCTTATTCATTCTCCGTATCAATGCATTCCCGTGAGCTAAAAGATTATTTTTGGTGACACATCTCGTACTTGAAGTTAAGGGGCAAGGGAAAATATCTCTTAAAATATACTACTGTCTGAACAAAACCGTCCGTGCATTACATTCTTTTCATTTGCTATATCACTCTGCATAATAAAACTCGTATTTTGTCATTGATAGTTACAGTTTCCGCTCAAAACGGAAAACCGGCTCTCAAACAATGAAGAGCTGATACACATCACCTTCGACCCAGCAATTGCTGAAGAGAACCAGCAACTCCTCGGCGCCTTCCCTATCAAAAAGTCCGTAATTTATTCATTAGTGTGTTTGATTTACAGGATAATTACAGCAACAGGATGTTTAACTCACCCGTTCATTGTTGAACAAGTCCTCTGCCATGACTTCCATCTGCTTCCCTCTTTTTCTCTTCCTTAACATATTCACTTATTTCGTTGTCGTGGTTAGAATCACTGGCATGAATTCGCGTGGATAACATAAATCAGACCTCAAAAAACTAGCTTTACAACGTATATAACAATGAAAACAAATAATTTCCAGTATTCAGTTAAAAATTTGCAAAGGAAGATAAAAGATATGATGCAACTTACTTATATGGATATCTTGAAAATGGAACAAGGTTCCCAAAGCTATTCCCAGATTGAGTTTTTGTCTGATTTCCCATTAAAGAGCTAACTGTTAATTGAATATATGGCACAATATAGAGGGCATCTAGGAAGCAGACTTTCCATGAAGCGCAGAAAAAATATTGCTATATCCCAGAAAAAACAATACTCTAGATGCCCAAAATTAGAAAAGACAATAAGTAGGCATTTCAAGGGAAAACATAGCAAATGAAATACCAACATGAATAAGAAAAGAACCGCATGAAATATATGGGTTCCCAGTACTGACTCAACTAGTTGGAAACATACTTTTGAAATAGCTCTAGCACATACACCAATACTGCTGAGCATAAGTCAGGTAACAGAATGACACTTGACCCGAAATAATAATGGAGATAAGCCCCACATGAACAAAGAGATGTTATTTACATAAGCAAGGGCCTTCAATCTGTGCGTGAGTCTTTTTAAAACAGTATAACATCTTTAGGCTGCCAGGAGCTAGAAAGCTCCCAGCCACGTTCTGCTATACAAGTATTTCTAAAGCAAATGGTAAAAGAACATTAAACAATTTTCTCAACAAATTGTTCACAAGCACATCCCAACACGGTAATAAGGCACAGAAAATGTTTTGAGTAAAAGATCAGGTCAGCTGAACATAATGATAGAGCTGTCCAAGCTTTAGGGAACTGTCAACTCTCACCTCCATTCACTTTCCTGTCTGGCATTCCCAAATCCCATATGATTGCCAGAAGCTCACAAACTAATAGAGAATGTAAAACATGGGTCAGAACTTCACCAAATCTCAGATGCTAGCTCCTCAACAAAGCATCCATGAAGCAAACCTACTTAAGTTTCAGATGGGATAGTAGCAAACATGTCTCTTGTTACAGGGGATGGACTGCTGACCATGCACTTCAATTAACTCTCCTGCAGTGCTCAATTAGAGAACCTTCCCTTTAATCCACTCTTGAGTTTCCATCAAATTCAAATATCAAAATACCAAAATCCTTTAAATTCACCACTTTGAGGTTAGCTATAATTGCTGCAAGAATTATTCAATTTTGGGCAAAACCACGGATCAAATACTCAAGAGTAGCTCAATTTTTCATCGGACATAGTGAGATACAGCTAAACATTCATGCTTGAAGGAAAAATTGGAAAGGTGGTTCCACGTAGTCCCAAGTCTCAACCTCTCTTGTCCCTTCTCTCAATAAAAGGATGTGGTGGACTGGTGGTAAAAGCAGGACACTCCAATCTTCAAATTTGGACCCAACCATGGACCAAAAAAGAGTAGCTCAATTTTCCATCTGACGTAGTGGGCACACAACGAAAAAACCAGGACGCTCCCCCCCCCCCTCGGACCTTCAACTCAGTCCTCTCACCAGCTAAAAAGAGGGAAGGGAAAACAATAGAAACACATGTACATTTGTGTCATCTAAAGAGTAAAATACAAAAATAATGTATGCACACAGAATGTTCAGGTCTATACTTATTCAGGAACAATGTATATACACGCAAGGTCATTTGCACATGCTTAAGCAGGACGGAAGCGCGACCCATGAGTCATTTGAACAGCTTACCTTTCTAAAACACTTGAAATTAATAAATCCACACTCTGCTGCAGAACCAGTTGAGTCTCGCGTATTGATAGTACTTCTGACAGTCAAATTTTGGCTATATCGAATATCTTGGTTCAGACTTTCCAAATTGTTGTTCCTTGCAACGGCTACTTCCCTATTTGGCTCCAAAAACTCTCTATTTTACCATCTCCAAGTGACAAAGCATCTTGATTTACAGTTTCCTCCCTTTAATTTTGCATTCACCGGCCTTCTTTCCTCTAATTATTTCTGGATTATTCGAAGTTTTCTCCTCTTCTTTGCATTCACTGGCCTTCTTTCCTCTGATTATTTCTGGATTATTCAGCACTATGAAATCTGCACCTAAAGCCTCTTCACTCTGAGAACCAGGTTGTTTTTTAAAAGTCTGCCTTTCACCGTCATCACTTGTATGTCCAACTACTACATTGGTCCTAAGTGAATGATCTGAAGTGGCTGTTTCTGTTTCTGCATCGGAGTCTGCTACCACCGTCTCATCTGTTGAGCATGAAGAGGAAACTACGACTGCAGAAGAAGAAAGTACAGATTTTGGTCAAAAACAGACATATTATTGTCTAATGGGGTCTGGTCAGTGCTCTCTTAAAAGTAACCCTTGACTTCCTTACCTTATTAAGAAGAGGGAAAGAAGAAAGCAGGCAGGCATACTGATCAGAATCAAGTACCTCACTATCTTTCTGCATGGTTTTACTTGCTCGTTATGAGTAAAGGCTTTACATGTAAATAAAGTTTCCGCCTCTTTCCCTCTTTTCTCTTTTCTCTCTAGTCTCTACACTTCCATCAGACTAGTTTTTGATCTAGGGGCTGCTACCACCCTTTGGACCGTGGTAGTTCCCTTTTTCTTTTTGTTACTAGTTTTCAACATTGGTGTTTCTAATACGCTCCAATCTCTCTGATGGAGAGTTTTTCTATACATATATTGGGTTACATTGGGTTTTATCTTTCTTAGTTGAACTAGATAAACAAAACCCCTAGTAGAAGGTTGCTGCAATATGGAAGAGGGTTTACATAAGTGTTAGATCTCGTATCACCTAATCTACTAATCTACCTACTGTGAATTAAGACAAGCGAATTATGGTGCTTTTGGACTCTCTTAACCCATTTTAGGCGAATTAGATATCAAATCATTAGTAAGTTGTCATCAAGGATCGTGGTTTTGCCATATTAGAATTATATTTATTTTATTAATATGTATTTGTTAGTTTTGACTTCTATTGTAAATGTCTTATAACTTTAAATCGAGGAAGGAATTCTTTTAAGAAAAAAGGTCTTACGTTTAGTTAAAAGACACGAGGTGCACCAACGCGAAAAGGTCCCTAGAGCCTAGGTGATGCGCGAGACGAAGGTGCACACCTCTGGACGAGGCACACTTTTTTTTTTTTCTTAAAAAATTCAATATTGTAAAACTTCAAAAAACATAGAAAATAAAACAAATCTAAAGGGGGAGGCACGTGAACAAGGACCCACACAGTTTCTCACTCATCTAATTCTAAAACGTCGTCTAAGAGGTTCGGAAGTTGGAACAAACAAAGAATAAGAGCAAGCACTAGATCACTTTGCCGCCGCCGACCACCGCGCAATCTGAGAACTCTCTGATCATGCTGGTCGAACATCTCTATAACCACCGGTGAAGCAACGGCCACCAACTAGCTCCAATACCACGAATTAGGGTTTTCTTCGAAAACTAGGGTTCTATTTTAGGGATCAATTTAAAGCAATTTAGTGAAATTAAATGAGGATTTGCTCAGAATGGAGTTCGAAAGCATAGGTAAGGTTCACTTTGAAGAAAATCTTTCTTTTTCTTGTAATTTCAACTCTAATCTAGGGTTTTGCTCGGAATGTCGTAAAACGCTTTGCTGGGTTAACTGGAGTGCATTTGTTCGCCTCGCGCCTAGGGCGTGCTTCATTAAACTGAGGTTTTATTTATATATTACCAAAAATGTCTTTATTTTCGGTACAGAGTTTATTTATGGACCTTTGGCTTCCAATTTGTTTATGGCTTCCAATTTGTTTGCTTTCAAGGTATTTTTAGGTTTCCTCAAGTACAAGTATGCATAAGATAGGTTGCCTCGAGGCCCTCGAAACTAAGGTGATGTGTAGCTTCCTTGGAAGTCAAAGTGGATTGTTTCCTAAAGTTGATTATATTCTAGACTTGTTAGGCACGTTTGAGTCTGGTTTTTATTAGTTTGATATGACGGATTAGGAAAGTTTGCTAGAGTTTGTTAAATATGTTCATAACAGTGAGGTATTATCTAATGGTCATTGCTGGTTATTTCCTAGGCAACACGATGGTTACTGTTATTTCCAATTGGCTTCTTAAGTTAGTAGCACGGAAAAGTAGATATGATTAGAGGTAATGAAATTAGTGAAATTACAAGGTACCAAAGCAGAATTAAGACGAACCACAAGGCACGAAAGAGAAAATTTTCCTTAAAAAACGCTTAAAGTCTTTGCTATCTATGAAAGAATATAAGTCTCACATTGGTTTACATACAAATCATATGCTCTACAAAAGAGGACAGAGGCTTTTTTATGAAGTCTTATATTGGTTGGGACTTAGGAGTTAGGACTAAACACAAAATCCTTGTTCTCTACAAAAGACAAAAAGGCTATTTTTAAAGTCCGACAATGGTGAGAAAAAGATTAGAAACTTAAAGTCTTTGATCTTTATTATAGAGGGAAAAAGGTACCCTATTAACAAACATCTAGTACAAGAATTGACCCGAGCTTTTAGACATTCGACTGGAGCAACAAGTTAAGAGCCTCAAGGTGTTAAATTTTCTCGAGCTGTAACCTATCCTGATTCCTGATAACTATCAAACCTAGGTGTCAATTCGGCTCGTTAATACACTTAGATCAATGAATAGCATTAAGATAATGCTCATCACAACTACTACATGAAAACGCAAATAACATGTTCGAAAAATCTTTGGATCATGATGTCTCTTTAGACAGTGAGTAGAGTACAAAAGAAAGAACACATGTTGAGTAACTATGGTGTTTCAGATTTAGAAGACATTTTGTTATGATGAAATATACAAAATATCTCTATTCTGTAAGGGAAGAGAGGAGGACATCAAGAAAAGATTATATTCTAGCTGCTCCACTAACAAGATAATTAACCAATTCACTAATTCGATTTTTATGCTTGCGCACGAGCGTGCATTTGAAATAGTTATATACATAGAGCTTATGAAGTCTAGAGTTCTTTCAAAGGATAACTTTAAAGGTGATAGCCAAAATAACCTTAAGGTGAAGTAAAATAACAAAAAAGAAAAATTAGACAAACCTTAACGCAACAGCTTCATCATTTAAACCTTCTACAACTATACCCAACCAAATACATGGGCAGGAAGGCAGTGAGGCACCTCTTAAAAAAAATGTCACTAAAGGGGAAAACAAAATTGAGATAATAATATTAAACTAGTGTTAATGTTACTGCACTGCAAGTAAAGAGTACTTTTAATATATTGATACAAGTTGCTTGAGAGATTAAATTTACCAAGGCTCTCAAAAACCCAATAAAACCACAATGTCGATATATTCCTGCAAGCCAGACCTCCTGATTTCAAAAAGGAACAGAATATTGAGGACTAGGTTCACAAGAAGTTTTATAAATACAGATCCAGATCTATACACACAGTGACACTTCAATTCAGTTTTCAAATTGAGTATTTGAGTTGTTCAAGCATCCAGGAAATCCAGAGTCAAAATAACTTACTAGATGGCAATATGAGGATTGACCGATCCAGATATCCTGATATAACTGCAGAAATTAAATTGATCTCGTTTACTTTATACAGGGAGCTATTCTGGCAGAATTGCTCAGTCAAATCAGCAGGGGATTACAAGCACCAAAAAATTAACTTTTTCCATTTGGCCCTGCTAATTTAATTCCCATAAATTGGGGTAAGCAAGAACTTCACTAGAGATGGATGAGATCAATGTATGGACGCTAAATCCTCAGTAAAGGTGAAAACTCTATATACAACACTTGAGAAATCTAGGTTTTTGACGAAATTTAAAATTCTTTATTAAAGGACATCTCGAGAATAGAACATAGTTCAATTAGAGAGTGTCTGAAACTTGATTAACAACAATAGAATTGAAGTTACAAAATGGCATAATTACCTGGTCTCTTCGAATCAAAATCGTCAACTGAAAGAACTTCTGCACCAGCAACTTCCAATAATGACTGCACCTTACCTTGAAATCGGTACTGCAAAAAAAAAAGAACTTTTGTCTGAAGGATTTCTTTGGTTCAGGGTTATACAATCTGAAGTTACTATGAGTCAGCAATTTTTGCCGAGTACTTGTGGAGCTGGCTCGATATTTTACCTTTGCAAGGCTCAGAATCAATTCAACTAAGAAAATCTATTGTCTGCTAGTCTTGATTGTCTAGACTCTAGAGGTAATTTTATGGACAACATCAGTGTTAACTGGTTCATCGGTTGTAGCCTGGAACTCCGAACCGGGTCAGATGTTTCTAATTGCAGGTCAAATGTGACTTGGATCTCAAACCAGGATTCCATGACAGTTCGAAGCATAGATGCATAAAATGATGAGATATCCCAGGCTCTTTTTTTTTTCTTTCTCCTCTTTGTTCTCTCTTCTCAGTCAACTTCCAAATCCACCGAACCTTAGACTAACCAACAATTCCCAATATTTCCAAACTCTTGTGTATTTATCGCAGATATTCTCCTCCAGTAAGACAAGAAAATCCCTAAATGCTCCTATATATGGCGATTTTCATGGTGTCAAAGTAAGACTGCTATGGTTTGCCCATATTGCAAAGGATTTCCAAGTTGGGTACTGATGTTGACCGGTTCATACCAGAGAGATAGCAGGTGATCCCAAATTTCCCCTGCATCGAACATTATAGCAGTCACTTTTAGCTGAAACTACCTCGCCATGATCGTTTACCCCCGCATCTGAAGTGCTTAAAAGTTCAAAGTAATCCATAATTCATTCATGATATTTGGGTACAGTCAATTAGAAAGAGACTATACAACCAAAGTTATGCCGCAACAATTACGATACGATCCGTGATCAACGTATCCATTCCGCGATACCACTGCCATATCCATGACGGAAACCGAATCCACATTTTTCGGACCATGGCGATTCTAGAAACATTTTTTGATAAAGGTCCTCCACTACACTTGAGTATGCAGTCTCATTTATGAAATTGTAATTAAGTTGTCGTTTGAGCTTTTTTCCACTATTGTTTAGCTCATAATTTATTTATCTCCTACTTCAAAGAAACACAACAACCTATCTACTCTAAATCTGTGTTACTTGTTAACCCCATGGCCCCAATACTCACAAATCTTGATACCTAACTGAAGTACTATAATACAATTACAATATGTGTCCAAAACTTGGATATACTCGATTGGGATATTAAATGATAGAATTATTTCACGCTTATACTCTGTCACACTCAGTTGGAAATTGGGATATCATATGCCTCACTTTTTTTTTTTGTGATTGCAGTCTCAAAAGCATGAATAATTCCACCATTGTTACCCTCAAAATCAAATCCAGATTTTTCTTGTTTTAACAAACGTTGCCTGTTTTTGAGAATTGCTGCTTCTCCGATTTCTGAACGCTCCCGTTTCAGGAACCTCAGTTGTTTATGTGCAAGCTAATTTTGCAATTAGGTCTAATGTAGGTTTCTCAGGCTCATTTTTAAGGGCTCTCGGGCCATAGTCTAAGGAACTGTTTTTGGACACTGTCGGGCTTGTTATGGCTTGAGCTTGATGGTTAGTAAGTGTTCATGTGTTTGCTAATATTACTTGGCCGTAGTTGCCTTCTTTAGGGGCCTTAGTAATACAGAATCAGATCTGTATGAGATTTAGAGAGTAGATACTGATGCGGACTCAAAGTAAAATTCTCAAGATGAGTCTACCACATTGGTTTTGGACAGATGGAATCCAAGTTTGTTTGATTGTATGGAGGAGTTCTTCATTTGTGTAAATTGGCTCACTGAATAGCCTCTGCTTAGTTATCTATAATTGCTCACTTAGGTTAATATGACCATGGTCATACCATCATCTTTAAGGTGTGGGGTTTACATGGTGCACTTTGGTAGTTGGGCTATTTTAAGTCCAATATTCTTTATTTTATGACAGGCCGAATTCCGGCTGAGTAGAATCAGGCTCCAAATTGTTCTTTTACACATCTATGTCTAATTAGCTAGCCACTTAATTACTTACTTAGGCAGCAAGGCACTAGTTGTTAGAAATATTCCTAAAGCTAGTATGTATAGAGATGTCGGTATCAAGCCAATTAGATGGCTCCTACCTTCCTTGTTCTTGTAATCTTGTAAGATTAAGTTTTCTATTCTGAGTAGCAAACAATTCCATAATTCTTGCCTACTTTTCTATAGAATATAGATAAGGCACAGCTAGACTCGTTATCGTTAGTGTGTGCTCATTGAATTTTCCGTAATACAGGTTCAGAACCCAATTCGTGCAATCATGACAGCTTGAACGAATTCATCTTGTTACTTCGTCTTGATCAAAACTTAACAGGAACCTAAAATATCATCGTTATATAAAAAAAATTAAATTTTTTAAAACTTCAGTAGTGAACGAGGGATCAAGGTCCATATGAGAAACCCTTCATTCAATAGGAAATTTCCAATGGCTTTAGTTTGATTATTAGGCTTCACTCAGTTCTCTCGCCAACATAAAGAGAGGTTTCAATTAAATTCAAGATTTACCCTAAAAATACTCCAACTTAAACTTAATTAAGAGATTGCATTGGGCCACAAAAGCAAAAAGGCTTGAATGAACATCGGCCATGCACAATTCTTAGGCCCTAAGCCATTGCGTGGATGGATTTTTGTTGGCTTCGCAACATCCTCTGGATTAATATACCTCAATTAGCAGCCTGGACCATCTTTTCCCCTCCCATCTTTTCCTCAACTAAGAGCCTGGACCACCATCACCGGACCACCAGGCCTCGTCCCCCACCATCTCCCAGGTTCATTACAATAGAGAACGTCAGATTATAGCAGCCATGAAGAGGAAGGAAATAATGAGGTGAATAGGCCGAGAAACCTAATCGTAGCAGCGACAATGAGAGGATGAAGGCAGAAAATAGAGGCAGCCCTTTGATGATGAGTGGTCATGAAGGTAATGACAGAAATGGGGACGGGGATGGGGAAAAGGTGGAAGTATGCGGTGGTGGATGGTGATTGCAAAACTTAGGGGGTGGGGGTGGGATAATAGGTTGATGGGACTAATTTACTTTCCACTTCCTCTCCCTATTACTGGGTTTGTTTGAAAAGTCATTGGTTACAAACCCTTGTGAAACAGGTCAAGTATAATAAATTATATTCTAAACTAAATGTTGATGAAAAATACTAATGTATTATCTATATAATACTCTATACTTTTATATTGGTATTCCTACTGTAGTTCATAATTGTCTTATTGAATATTATAGTCTTATTCAGGTAACAATTTCTTTATCGCCTAATGGCTTCAAATGTTACAAATGAACTAGGCGAAAAGCCTATCCAAACACTAGCAAAATCACTTATGGATTGTGGGAAACGCGACCACTAGTGAGCGGTCTCAGACACTTCTATGATAGATGAGGAGAAGAAAGACAAGATTCAAGAAAAAAATCTAAAATGGCCAAAATTCTCTTCTATTTAAATCTTATCGAAGTTCAAATTTTACGTTGAGCTGAATCCCTAAATGAGTTCCCTAAAATTGCTTAATTTAGAGTTCATCTGCTTTCTCTCAAAGTTGGATCACAATGACTTTCAAAGCTAAATTTTATTAATAACTTATGTCTACAACCTCAAATGAGCATTGTTTGAGGTTCATATAGCGAACCTTTAGGTGGATCTTTTCAGGGTAAAATTTTTCAGCAATCATTTGTGAAGTCAAAATAAATTGCATCAGATTCTCTTTCCAAAGTCACACACCATGTAAGCATGAAATATTGCAAGGGAAAGTTTTATGAAGCCATTTTATCTTACTAGTATACTTCACGTGTAGCAAGTGATAGTGTACAGTAGGTATGATGATAAACCAGAAATTTTTTGACTAATATAGATTGTGCATGCGTAATAAACATATTGACCCGATATGAAACCACTCACATGTCACATGTATAAGACTAGCTTAGTTGCTTCCCTTTACCAAATCATCCTAGGCAAAATTGACTCAACTCAACCTTGAACCGACACCCAAAATACGACAAATCAAATTAGCAGGTGTTTGGTGGGGGTATTTCTCAATGGAATGCAATAGAATGATATCTATTCTACTATTTGGTTGGGCTTATTTAGGGTAGAGTCCCATACCGAAGTGGTATCTATCTCCACTACATCCCCTTAGAACTTCCGAATCTCCCTCCCTAAGTATCAAACCCTAATTTGTGTGGAAGGGAGAGAGAAGCTAAACCCTAGACAAGAGAAGGCAGCCGAACGGTCGACCACCGTTTTCCGACCACCACCGACCGGTAAATCGCTCAGAGTATTTGCAGAACGTATGTTCTCTTTCTTATCAAATTCGTATTTTTGTTAGGAATATATCTCATTTTCATCTTTTCCATCTTTCTCTAATGCTGTGTTGTTTGTTGATTTGTTGTCCAATTGCAGTACATTATGCTAAAATAATTTTTTGCAAAAAGAGCTTGTTCAATTTAAATAACTTAATTGGAAAAAAAATCTGGAAACAAAACAATACATCAAGTGACGAAATTGAAGTGGGGCTTTGGGCTAGTTTATTTTTTTAAAAGCAATTTATTTTCACAATTTGTGTGGTGACTGGGCAAGGTAAATGTGCTTGTTCTTTCCCTAAGCAAGCTTGTTTCCATAAAATTCCAATACACCCATGGCTCTACCATACTACTTTAATTTCAAATTGCATATCATGTCACTTAAAATGCAAATGTAAACCCGTCTACTATCATTTTAATTTTTATGTACTATTGTTTCTAAGGGTCTGGCTAATTTCAGTTTCCCTAAATAGCAATTTCCATGTGAATTGTTTTATTTTTATATACATGCATGTGGCTGGTGAAATTATATCAAAATAAAAACTGGACGCAAAATCCATTCCAAGAGTGAACCAAACATTACAAGATTTAACCAAGCAGTTTAAAGCTGGTATGTGGCTCTATGGACATCCATACCAATCCATTCCGCTTTAATGAAACAAACAGGCCCTTAAATCTAAATCTTAATAGACCTGACCAAACTTAGACCCATTTTACCATGTTCTATAAATACAAATAATCAAGTGAATGAAGATAGGTGAAGCAAAACATCATCATCACCTTCATATAGAATGGCTAAAAAGGTCATAGCTACAGGTAAAGATAGTATTATAAAATAACCACAAGTCAAAAATTACCACAACTTGGACTTGCACGGACCTCTACTGCCATTTTTATTATAAGAAATAATATCAACTCACTCAAATTAGTATATCTAGAAACTTAATAGACTAAGGATACGATAATTTGTTGAATATAATAACGAAAGGCACAAACTAACTTAAACTCTTTAGAAATGTGCACAATTTAAACCAAAACTTGAACATGTGGGTGAGTGAAGCCCAAATTCTAGAGGTGATTCCTTTGCATTAAGTTACGAGCAAATTTCAACTAAATTTTCATAATGATCATGGGGGTAGGAAGATCACCTTATTTGCAGGGAATAACATGAAAGTGTATCCTTTCAAACAATTGTCACGAGTTTTGCTATCTGCTACCGTCACAGATCCACCATCCAAAGTCAATGTCGGAAGGTACCTGTCACCACCAGGTCGATGTAAACAGCCAATTTGCAATCATTTGGATTTACCCACATAAAAGTCTTACATTTACTTTACACACTCGAGATGAAAATTTGATGCTCACTTATTATAACTTGAATTTCATTGTTTATCCTACTTGCTGCAAGAAGCTGAAAAACAAGGGGTACCATATTAGTAGAAAGTTCGACGCTAGTGGCCGTGTTGACTTAGCACTTAGCAGTCGCTTCATTTATTATTTTATTCTTTCTTTTCTTTACGCTAACTCATTACTTTTATCACATTTGCTAAGGTCCAACCACATATATCTTGAATTATATATAAGAAATGACATTTTGAAAAGTTGGTTGTATTGACTTATCTGTCGCTTTATTTATTATTTCCTTCGTGCTTACTTTAGCCAACTTGTTTTCTTATCACGTTTGCCAAGCCATAATACTCAATTAGATATATCCAGAATTGTAAATAAGCAAAAATTATAATGAGCGACATTTTGAAAGTAGACGAGCGTAACAACTAACAAAGGATCTCACTCGACTATATGTTTTCTTAGTATAAATCATAAAAGTTATAGTCAGATTAAAGTATGTGAATAATGTCAAAAGTCACAACAAGACAACAAGTCAACCGAAAAGAACAATTGAATTTCATTTTATTTTTAATTGTGCCTTTTTTGGAAATCAAGATAGATTAAGAGATAATCTTTGACTTAAAGTTCGTCCATGTTCTTTTAAATATAAGGTTCAATGTTTTTAGCTAAAGGAAGCTAAAAATTGTTGGTTTTTTTATAAGCACATACATGTTTCCTTGTAATTCTTTTCTTTTTGTACTAAGGTTCAGGATCTCAAGTTTCCAACCGGGGCGTTTTGTTACATGCGCGAATGGGTAGTTTCAGGATTAATGGATGGGATGGGGAGTGGGAATATATGAATGGGAATTCATGAAAATATCCGCATTACCTTTTTTGGCAAGTGGTAGGATTAGAATTGGGAAATAAATTTCAAAATTACTTAAAAGCCCTTAGTTATCTCCGTCTACTTACTCATCCCTTCCCCTTCATTGACGGCAAAAATGTCTTTTTGCCCCTTAGCTTTATTTCCACCCATAAGACATGCCTCCTCCAATGTCTTATTTTGGTGGGAATAGAACCCCATCTAATCCCACTCCCATTCCCCTTCAAAAATCTAAATCCCATCAAACAAACAAGGGACATACAAAAATGGGCATATATAATCCCATTCTCACCCCTTTATTCCCACCAAAAACAAACACCCCCAACGTTCTTCCTTATACAACTAAAGGTTTGAACTTTTTTGAATAAAAGGTTCATGTACTCATTTAAGTGATGTATTGTGTTCAGATAAGTTAATCACTAACCATCCCTTAGTGCACCACCACAAAGACAATTAAGAATTAAATAGACCGTGTCACAATAATATCAGTGTCATAATCAGCCATCCAACCAATTGCCAACCTTGAGGAACCCCTCAAATGCACCACCACAAAACTTATTGATGGATCAAAAATATATTTGGTAAACTAATGCCTAACAAAACAGATTAATTGATTAGTGGCATAGATCAAGTTAGGAACTCTTTGGTTTTGCCAAACTCCTATACCAGCCTTTATTTTCGTAATAAATCGGCTTTAATGGCTCCAAGTCTCTATACACATTTTAAATTTGTTTACTTCATGATTGGTCCATGGGCTCTGGTCCAAATAGACGTGCCTCTACTATACGAGTTTTAGGAAAGCTTCTCAGGTAGTTGATTTCCTAAGTGAATTAGATTCCTAAGAGAATTCCTATAGCCTATATAAGTAAAATTACACGCCATCCTTGGAAAAAGAATTCAGCATAGAGCGTTTGCTTAACCTTCTAGTTGCTTACGCTTCGAGAACCTCTATGTACCCCTATCATTAAGTGATTCCTTGGCTAAGATCATTTAAACTAACATACTCAATCTGAACATCAACAAATAAGGGGCCTTAATCCTTATACATATTAAATAACAAAGTTCATGACGATCAATATCTCTCATATCAGAAATTTATGGCCAAAAAACAACGAAAGACTTCGCGAGCCAGCGGTGGCTCCACCAACCACATCTCCCACTCATGGTGATGGCAAGAAATCCCTTCAGTCCAGTATTAGCATAAGAAGGACCGAAATGGTGGTCCTCGAAGCACCTCTAGGTGGATTGGATGTAGTGTTCTAATCTTAGCATTGCGAGATCTAGGCTTATTCCTTAAACCTAGATCTGAAGTTTTTGCAAGTACCTTCTCTCTCCCATGCGATGGGCCGTTCTCGCATCCATTTTCATCTTGGCCTCCAGAAATTTTAATTGATTTATTTACTTCTACATGAGAGGAAGAAATCCTCCATTTAGAGGACAATCAACACAAAGTGTCTCCAACCCTTTTTCCCTTCATAAGAAATTGGCTAAAATAAATACGAACCAAAAAAGCCTTGAAATCTATTTTTATTGACCAATTAGAAGTGCCATCTAGGATCTATAACTACCTCGAAATATCCAATACACACACTATTGGACCTTTTGAATAACAGTAAGTTTTAGAAGGCTGATCTTAAGGATTTGGAAAAGAATGATTGCGTGTTCCACTTCTATTGAGCTGAACACGGTTCTAAGTGGGACGCCAAAGGCGTCCTTTAGGAGATCTGATAGTTCCTACGGCGTGGGAGTTAATGGACATCTCAAAGGAATAGAGATAGTGCAACAAGCTATTCGCAAGCGCCAAGGGCCAATTTGATCCTCTTGCCCGGGATCAGGGATTAGAAAGCTCCAAGAGAGTCGCGAAATCCAACTATTGTCCATGTAGACTCACTGACACCAGAGTTAAACCCTGGCTATGAACTGGCAGTGAGGAGAGGGCCAGATAGCACGATGGGTACTGCAATATAATTTTGTTAGAGTTAGCTTATGAGATAAGCTTACTACAGTAGACAGACAGTAAGGAAAAGGGTAAGAGGGAATCAAAGTAAATAAATAGAGCAGAGTACACAGAGAGATTTATCATGAAAATTGTTTAGAGGTATTTTGTTAGTTTTTGGGAATGTTCAAGCCACTCGAAAGGTTGATATCCATTTCAAGTTCTGTAATCGACCCGATCAATACAACATCCACTTACCGTCCTTAATTTTCTAAGTTAGCTACTCAGTTCTCAGCAAACCCCTTGTACTTCACCAACCCAAAGTAACAGCAAAGAGTGTGTTACACCAATATGGAGTAAGTAGTGCTTCAGTTAAGAAATTGGACATGGTTATATCATGAAGTTACTAAGGTTGGGCCCCTAAACCAACCGCCTAAGAAGAAATAAGCACAAACACATTGGGAATATCATCGGCCGAGCCGTTACGTTACATAACGGACGTTATGTAACGGATTTTGAACTTGCCGTTACGCGAAATGTCATTAAGTAACACCACAATGAAATTCACCCATCACCGTGTTATAAGAATTGGACAATTGGTCAAAAGAAGGGGGAAAATACACTGAGTAGCACAAGAACAATAGGTACACACCAACAAAAGAAGTAAACTTGCCATAGGCTTTCAAGTTGGACAATATATATGAGTTATTATCAATTTATATATTTGACAGGATATGAATCTCATGTTTCAAGTAATTTTTCATTCACTCATGTGTAACCTAACCATATGAAAGTTTTGGTCAAATTAAGTATAACAATACTTTAAAAACTTAAGAAATGCAAAATTAAGATTAAAATCTACTAGTGTGATTTTTTTTTAAAAGCCGCGTCAACTGCAATTTGTTTTTATTCGATCATTACAAGCTGTTTCCGCGTCATCGCGACAGTTACCGCGATTGCGACCGTATCCGCTATTTTCTTCCCTGGTTGTATGGAAATATTTATTATTTAAAAAGGAAGCTCCTCATCAAGTTCAAGACTGCTGCCTTTTGTTCACTATTGAGCAGCGATCATGCATTATCCAATAACAGCAAATCATCATGGAAATGAGCATGAGGTGGAGAGCATTTCAAAGGCAGGACACCTTTCCATAGGTTCCTTGGCTAAAAGTATCAATCAATCACAAACGAAGCAACAAAGCCGGAAGGTGGTTGGTTATAACTTAGGCAGCCAAGAACTTAGGTTTTTATTGCTTTGTATTTTAAGCTTTGTTTATTCTATTATATGATTGTTTTCTTGGAACATATTATTAGCCTTTAGCAACTAGGTGTAAAGATCAGATTTGTTGAATTAAGAATTTGAGAGCGATTTCTGTTCCTTTTGAATTGTGAATCTGAAGTGAAAAAGAAGACTTTGAAAATTCTTGAACCGAAACTCAAGAGAATCAATTTAATTCGGATTGAAGAGCCTATCTTCGTTGCTCTGTCAATTTCATACCTTAAACACAAAAATCCATAAAGAACTGGCCAACTTCTCTAGCATATACATAAGTGGTTGTCATGCCTCACGACATAGGATATGGTTACAAGTCTTTCTAGGTGTTTGAAACCTTATATCCAAATTTTATCAAGTAACATATTGGGTGGAATCTTAATTGGGTAATACCAACTAAAAATATGCCGAGTCAGATGCTAAAATTAGTACGTTCTAGAATTTAGTGGCTCTACAGATAGTCCTTGTTAAAATAAATTCTGTAAATATGTAAACCCATTGGAAAAGGGATTTGTAAAGGTTGCTAGCTTTCCAACAACAATCGAAGCCAACATATCCTACTTGGTCCCCCAAGGTCCACAACTTACTGATTGAATAATATGAAGTAGTACCTTTTATTTCAAACATAAAACCTTAGCTACCCAAGCACGTAATAAGATAAAGAAAAGTTTCACCTGCCTACTCAATAACGAAAAAAAATCCTTTCATCCTATCATTTTATCTCCCTCATATTAAATATATTCATAAAAACAAACAAGAGATAAGAGCAACACCACCGGCAACACTTCAAGAAACCAAGCGACGGAAAGGGGATTTTGCCTAAAAAGGACCTATGTCACCGAGATGGCAAGATGCACGGCTCGACTTGGGCAACTAAGGTACGTATCAGCAAACCACCTGGACGGTCAAACGTTTCAGCCCACTACACTCTGGGAGATCTCTATTTGGTGATCTGAAATACTGAATATCAGCGTACATGCAAAATCTTTCCCAGAAACCATCTTGAAAGCTATTTATACGTCAATAATTCAAACACTCAATAGCACGTCTTTGTGACTTTGTGTCTGTTTATGTTTTTTTGTTTATGCTAGTTTTCATCAGAAATATAGCAATATTGATCTCTTTTCAAGAAAGCTGGATTTTCTAAGTGCTTCAACAAATAAAAAGGTCTAACTTTAAGATCCATATTTGAAAACCTGGCTTCCAATGAAATCCCATGACATGGGTCCTATCAAGAATCCAAAAGTTGAGTTTGGAAGTTTGGATAGGATGCAAAAGAAGAAAGTAAGAAACACTTACCTTGTAGGCAAATTGTAGGTGGGAAGCTATAACAGTATAAGCTGTATAACACTGTAAGGAAAAAACAAACAACAGCATGTCATAGTCTGCTGTTTATGCTTGTTGTTTTCTTCAGGCAAATATAGCAATACTTATCTTTATTTCATGAAAGCTGGATTTTCTGACAATTTATGGAGGTTCCTAAACAGAATCCAAACCTTGATTTCGGATAGGAATATCGGATGCAAAGGAACAATTACCTCTAGGCAAAAAAGTTTTAGGTGGGATTGCGGGAAGCTAATAACATAGTCAAAAGCAACCAAATATCTGTGATGACAGAACACAGTACGTCCATTAGTATGGTACATTTTTCCGTTGGAAGCCAGGGAGGAAAAGCCCGCAAAGAGCTGAATAGTTTACAAGTCAAAGAGTTTTCTTTCTCAGCTCGAGATAAGTTTGAGCGTAAGATAATGACGGAAGATGGTATTAAATCTTGTTTGCATTACGCTTATAATGTTTTTGTTGCCAACATGTGCAATTGGTATAAAATCGCCCACCAATAATGCAAATCACACTAGCAAGGAGATTGCTCTCACAGGTTCAATATGGTGTCTAAAGACTCTAATAGTAAAAGTTGTATGAGAAACTTCACCGTACGTTCAAGCCCATAACATGACATGCAGGTGACATGGGCTGTTTCTTTTCTAATTTTATGTTTGTGCTATGTCTTCTACCAGTGTCATTGATGAATGGACAAAACAAAAGTTCATGCAAGCATACCTCCAGCCAAGTACCAAGTGCTAAAGGTTTCTTAGACAAAATGATATCCAATTATTTCCTCAGTCTGTTATGCATGAATGGATCCACAATCACATGCGTGCATTCCTTGTCCATTTATGTGCAACAGCAGCACCTTTAGAAGAGAAGCATAGAAGTCAATCGTGGCGCTTATGGCTCTATCAACCATGTCAATGGACAAGACTTGACCACAGAGCACATCATCAATGATACATAAAAAAGATCATGATTGGAGATGCAACTTGCTTACGTAATAAAATACATTTCACATGAAAAAGATTACTCTTCTCAACTATCGAAAAAGTGGATGGACATACCTACAAGAGAGAGGCTAACAGTTCAGATAGAACTACAAGAATGTCTAGCTTTCCTATTCAAGGACAAAACCGTTATCCATGTAATGAGATCAGATTACATTTATTCACAAGTGGGTGAAGCTTACAAGCAGAAGTAAAATAAAATGAGCTAAAGGAAGAGCTTTAGGTCCTGGCCAAAAACAAAATGTGCTTCACAAGCATTTTCCATCTTCCCCTAAAGGACAAAAACAAAAAGGGAAAAAAAAGAAACAGAAAACATGGCACCTCCATGCCCCAAGGTCACCTATGTTGCAATACGTTTCAGTAAACAAGTATAGAAGCAAAATTTTCTACCTACTTTAGTTAAACTTTTCCCCTAATTCACATGGGAATACAAGTGTACCCATTGTATTCGTACATACCAATTTGAAGGTTTCAAATTGCAATTCGTTATGGGGGAGAGGGGAATAGCTATTAGGTAATATTGTCGTCCCCTTAGCTTTTTGTCAATCTATAACTCTTTCCTATCCTTCATACTTTTCTCTCTCTCATAGCGAGGCGTGAGGAAGCCATTTTGAACACTACCACCCCACCCCACCCCTTACACGAAAAGAACCACACATGTTCAATCAGTATCATGTTAAGTATTTTCTAGTAAAAAGAAACAAACCCTGTATCAACTAACTGGACGTGGTATGCTTAGTTTTCACAAATTGTATGAGGTCAATGTATTATACATCAACGTTCAAACAAACACATACTCTATATGCGTATTTCTATTATAAGGCTACAACGCCTACAAGTCCTTAAAGACATTCCAGAAGATTGTAACAATTTCATGTTAAATGATAATTACAATTGGACACTATTAACAAAGAGGGGTTGTTGGCATGGTTAAAAGCATTTCTTTAATTTTGAGGAACTTTGCTCTTTTCTCCCCTTTTGTCCATCACAACCTTCCTGTATTTTGTAAGTCATGGAAGAGAGCTTTGTGAAATGATAGTTAAGACTTTTGTGTCAACATTTCCAATGTGTATACATCTAATCCAAATAAATTACTAGAGGTGCAAAGGGCCCTTGGAGCCTAGGGCGAGGCCTAGGCGAGGCGCGCGCCTTCATTGGCGAGGCGCATTTTAACTATTTTTTCCATATATAAATTCATCTATCAAAGTTAAGGGAAAGGTTAAAATATATATAAATGAGTAAAAGAGGTATTATAAAGTGGGGAAAACAAATGCAATTGCCATAAATAAATTGAGTGACATCTCAAAAGTTGGAAGGTTAGGAACAAAAGTCAAATCACACTCTTGGTAAAGTAAAACTTAGGTTTGCAACTTTTTATTTTTAATAACGTAGCTTTAAATCTTAAGAAAGGGAAGGGAAGGGATTGTGCTTATTAAAGGAGGAGGGAAACAAATCCCTCCCTCTCCCTTGCCTCCCCCCCCCCCCCCCCCCCCCCCCCCCCCCCCCCCCCCCCCCACCCCCCAAAACCATTTATCGAAACAAGAGGAATTGCCCCTTCCCTTTCTCTTCTCTTCCTTTCCTTCCATTTCCTCCTACCAAACAATGTGTTAATGAGACATAGAGGAATGAGCATTGAAGCAAGAGAGACAATAAGAGCACTCCTGAACACCATACTGTGGAGGTAAAATGACCGGCGACAACCACATGTTAGGACAATCCGGACATCACTGTCATAATTTATGTGGCAGGAAACGTCCAACTATGACTTCCACGCAAACTATGACCTATTAGACATAAAGGTTTTTATGATGATCTTAAGGTCGAGCTATGCTTGTAATTATGACTATGTCAACTATATTCATCATCATTCCTTCTTATTCCTTCTTCTTTGAGATCTAAATTTACATTCACTTATAAAAACAAGATACTAGATTGCCAAGTTTTGCAAAGGTTGACGGATATGATCAATTTAAGAAATTAAATAATAATAATAATATTATAGGGAGATAATTAGATTAGAAAACTTGTCACAGGAAAAAGGACAATTGTAACTCGTAACCAAGGGGAAGAAAATCGCGGATGAGGTCACGTTCGCGGTAAAGGTCACGAAGCGGCTTGTAACGGTATCGCAGAAATGCGGCGTGATTTTTTTTCAAAAAATTTACACTATTTGAATTTTAACCTCATTGCATTAAGTTTTATAAGTATTTTTATTACTTATTTTGACCAAAGCTATCACATGGCTGAGTAATACATATGGTGAATAAAAAAATTACCTAAAACATGAGATCCATATCATATCATCATATAAATTGATAATAACACATATATATATATTATCCAACTTAAAAGTTTTTCTCCTTTTGTTGGTGTATCTCAATTGTTTTTGTGCTACTATGTGTATTTCCCATTCTGCTTTTTGCTTTTGGCCAATTCGTAAAGTAATGGGCAAAAAGACGCTCTAACGCGGCGAGTTAGCGTTACGTAACAAACAATGCGGCGATATGGACGTAAATTTCATCGCTGCGCTACGTAACGGCATTTCGCACAACAGCAAGTTCAAAATCCGTTACATAATGGACGTTATGTTATGTAACTGTCGGATTTTATCTCCATGCCCCTAAAAGATGTCAATAGCCCAAAAAAAGAGCTAGAAGCATATAGATCCGTAAATGGATTTGTATTGATAGCCACTTTAGTCGTGCTCGTTGTTTCTCAAAAGTATCTTTTTTCAAAATTTAACGTTCGCGATTCTTCATCCACCGATGCAGAAAATGCTTCAGTTTTCCATTCTGACTAGTCAAATCTTAAAGGACAAAAGAGTGAGAGTACTACTATTAATAAGCTTCTTGGCACAAAAGTATATTGGAAAATAACCATCTTAAGCCTCCAAAGATCTTATTCAAATATCCATCTAAGCAAGAATTTGGGATGGAAATTTTACAAGAGAGAGCACCCTATGGATTGCCTACTTAAACTATCTTCTCATAAATTCTAACAAAGGAATGGCAAGTACGGTGAATCTAGTAGATATTGTAACATAATGCCTCAACTTGGACCTGGTATGTGTAGGATTTTGGTGGTGACAAAGTGGATAAGGGGGGTAAAATTATAGTGTTATGCCACTAAGCAATGGACTGGGTATGGGTTCGAGAATTCGCCTGTCATTGTTACACCAGCAGTTCATCATGATCTAAATTGGAACTAAAACATGACATATTATTTACGAAAAAAATATGGTTAATTTACACTTTTCAATTATTATTTTGATAAGGAAAATATATGATGAATTTAATGTGTAGATAAAAGAGGAGCCCGAATGCATGAATGGGGAGGGAGTTTGGTTTAATAATTATTATATATCTTGAGTTCGAACTCGCTATGAATAGTTGGTAGGTGGTATGGGTATAGGAAACCAACCCCGCTGCTGGTTTGCTCCATTGCCCATTTCCTAATCTGACAACTGTAAAAATGGCATCTATTTGCTATTTAATCTGCAGTTTAATACAAAGCTAAATTTATGTGTGTTTTTAGCACAATCCGGTATTTCAGTCAATATACTCTACTGGAATAAAGGGCAAAAATGAGGGCAAAAAAGAGGACAAAAACATTGTTGCATGTGCTACCCATATGACCAACAGTTTCATGTCTGATTGAGAAGTAAACATTTGCAGAGCATTGCAGAGCACTGCAGAGAAAGGAACTAAATGCTTTTTACAGCATATACCAAACTCGTAAAAACCAAGAGCTAGTATAATATCTGCAGCAATAATGACAAAAGAAGAAAGCACGGACCTATAGATGATACTTTATCTTGTGTAGAATGTGTTCCTTGCGAGCTTGTGAAATTGCAAAGGTAGAAAATGAGTGGGACATAGAGAAAATCTGCATACGATTTAGCAAGGCAGTAAGAGCAATCAGTGCATCAAGGAAAATTAATTAGACTATGAGACAGTCAATAGACTAGAGCACAGAGCAAGTAATGGAAGAACCTCAGAAGACTTAAAGGTCAGTAGCCTCAGCAGTAAAAAAAAATAGTTTCATTCAGAGTGCAAAAAGTAAGACAAGACTTGGTTAATGACGGGAAGTATATATTGGGAGCTAAGCTCCTCCATAATAAGACTCGGCCTCTCCATAGTTCTTTATGATGATGTTTAATGACGAAAAACAGCCAAAGCATCGAAAATGATGTTCCCATAATTACGTGGAAAAGGCCATACTAAACACCTTATACATAGGACATGAATCATGCTAAAATCGTTAAAAAAAAATCAAAGGAATTTTTCATATGCAGCACTAAATGCATCAGAATTCAGAGCACCTTTTTTTTATACAAGTAATTTGATTAGAAAGACACCAAGATCGCCCATACAAAGGAGGCTAATGACAAAATACTCAAACGCTCAAGCTGTCATGGAGCGCTTTATCTACAAAGTTAAGGCAAGTGAAGTGACGAACAGACTTGACTCCGAGCCTCAAAAATGGAGCATGAAAGCTCGGCTGGTAAGGTAGAAACTCAAAAATCGGTTGGTTTCTTTCCTTCCAAGTGCACCGTCAACTTGCCAACAGAATCATCATCCGAACCTCGGCAAGCCAACCTTTTTTTCAGTCTTTTTTTTCCAAGAAACTACAGCATTATTCACGATATAAGGTTGAACCCAGCTTAACCCAAAAAAGTTTAAAGATAAGTGCCAAAGAAGAAGAACCCAAGGACAGAAAAGTGCACTTAATTATTCTAGAAATAAAGCTTTAGTTCCAGAAGAACTTCCCACCAACCAAAAAGGGGAAAAGACTGAAAGGAAAAGAGTAGTACCTGTATGTCGCATTCCCAAAGGGTAAAAACATTATAACCAAGTCCCCATCTTTCAGATATGTTTCATTGCCCGGGCAATCATGAACTCTTTCTTTTACACTTGAATTTCTTTCATAATATGTTCCATACTTGGGAGCAATCTCTTATCCGAACCTTAGAGGAAAAGCTAGATGATCCATTCTCAACATATCCCAAAGATTCCATTGCATCAACAATGATCTCAGCATGTATTCGTGAGACACCTTTGTCATTACTAATGTTCACATCGCAGCCTAAAAATAGAGCAAAAGCAGAGTAAAGATATCAGAAATGACACTTAGGACGAGACAAGGGAGCTCACAATATGTTGTACATGAAATTTTGTAAATCTACGGATGGACGTCATTGCACTCTGTCGCTTCTCAAGAAAACGCTTTACAGCATTAACAAATATACGAGCTATGTGGAATAGATCATGCCCAGCAGGACACCGCACAGGAATACAAAGGCCCTCCACAAGCTATGTGATATTGTCATATAGATCATGTCCAAAAATCCTCCCTTCCCTTCCTTTTTTTTATTTTTCTTTATGTTTTCATAATTGTTCATTTTTCTTCTTTTAAATCAACATTGTACAACGATAAATGGTCAAAAAAAGCAAAAATTGGAGTAATATATTGGACACCTTAAATCAATGTAATCAATATCTCGCCACTCTATGATGCTTGGCTCAGATACTTGTATCTGATACAGGTATGGATCTGAATTTCAGATTCTGGAATTCTTAACATCGAGGATACCGTTATATTTTAAAAGGATCCAACATTTGAATTTGGAACCAGTGACACTGACACGCCAATTTTTTTAGTTTCAGCAGTAATATGAAAGTAGAAGTTAATAAACTTGTTTACAAAGTAGCAGTAACATTTGGAGTCTAATCATTAGACTTTGTGTGGTTAAATAATGAAACCAAGGAAGAAAACTGATTAGATGTGTTACGCCTTAATATGGCGCACTCCCTCATACTGCAACTTGGCCCCTATATCTTTGACGTTAAACCTATTAAGAGTTATCCAATACGAGGACGAAATCACATGATATGCCCCTTATTGTCTTTTTGATCTAAACATGGTTCATCAGTTTGGCAATTTAGAAACTCATCGGGCACTCCTTCATTATTGTCCCTTTTGAGAGATAGTTTATGCCCGCAAGTTATTCTACAACTCAATCACCTTTGTGGATCAAGGGGATTGAAGGGAGGACCTCGTGGGAAGGCCTGCAATAAGTCGTCTACACCAATGTATTCTATGATGCACTTATCATGTATAGCTTATGAAACCAAAAC
Organism: Patellifolia procumbens; assembly: GCA_947645195.1. NCBI lineage: Eukaryota > Viridiplantae > Streptophyta > Magnoliopsida > Caryophyllales > Amaranthaceae > Patellifolia > Patellifolia procumbens. The sequence goes on from CANSGD010000055.1 coordinate 1,134,246, forward strand.
AGAAATCACCAAAATTTCTATGTTAAGTTCACATTATACGATGAAAATATAGAACCACCGAAAAATCTTTTTTCCCCACTCATGCACAAACAAAAAGACACATCTAACCTTTCATATAGCAAATCAGTTAAGAGAAAGTTCCATGTAGCAAAACAGGTAAGAGAAAGTTCCAGAAAACAAATGTGATTAAACATGTCAGCAACTGCCAAAACAGAAGATGGAAGTTAAACCAGACAAAATAGAATACATCCATGCACAAGGACAAAGAATGGGTACAGGATTTTTATTTTATTTTTAAAAAAAATAGATCTTCTGCAGAATATGAGGAATATTGAGCCAGGACAGGTAAACCTTCAGGCTCACAGTATTTGCAATATTATATACTTCCTCGATTCTCTTTCAATTGCATATTGCAACACTGGGGACGCATATATTTTAATAAGCCTATGTGATGAAGAGAAAGATCAGAAGAGACCTACGAATAGGGCTAGGTAATATGCAATTATTTTGACACTTCCTAAAAAGGAAAGAGTTGCAATCAAAAGAGAACAAATGAGCTTCATTCTAATGGCATATTTGTCAACTTGTGTTGTTGCCTGCCTGGTTTGAAAATGTGGTTTCGGTCACGGAGTTGATGAGATTTTCCTATCGATAAGTATCATCCGAGACCACGAGATATTGCTTGAATCGACCTAAAACGCGATCTTTTTACACCTTCATAATGGGGGCAGTATCAATTTGGTAGATTTGGAAACTTTTAGAATACGACTACTATGCGACCTTGTTTTGACACCATGGTTGCGTGGGAAGAGCCCGCGTGGAGCATGCTTCTTTTCATATTACCAAAGATAAAGAATCTCTCCGAGAAACAAACGGTTTATTCTTCTTTATCCCCCTTTTTTTCGAGTCCTATAAACAACCAACTTCACACGTACAACGTGGTTATGTTCCATAATTAAACTGGTCAAAGATCTAACACAGAGAAAAATGTTCTCAATGCTTGAACTATGAACTCACAAATTCCTTTTCTCAATAAAGGAAAAATAATACTACATTCTATGAAGAAAACTGCATGATACACTGATTTTTATACAGGCAGAAAAGGTATCTATAAACTCAATGCAAACCGTTTGGGATATTTGAAACACCGTCCTCAAAAGGCGGTACTATGAGAGCAAAATGATGATATATCTGCCACTCAGACTGGGAATTTACGCTGCTGGCACGGTGGACAGAACAGAGAGCAGGGTACAGAACCTATGACAGACAATTCACCTTATAAACTGGACACTTTGTGCCACTACGAACCACAATATAAAGGATAAAGGATGAGAAGCAAAGAAGAGGCCAATCTACTTGAATGCAATAGATCTAATAGTTTATTTAACGAATTGATGGACTTGTTTGATGTAAGGTCTGAAATTTCGAATGTTTTGATAAAATCGACATTTCAAGAATATCTAATATCGTGAATATGTACCTATATCGTGCAATCTATACTCAAGGTCTAAGAAACACAAGATGTAACAAACATTTGCAAGATACCTTTCCTGCCCACTTTGTATGTTCCCTTTGTATATATAGTACTTCTCCCCTGTTGCATGAAATTGACGAACAGCAATTCGTGAGAATAAAATACTGAAATAATATGTTGATGTCCATAACATTCATTGCAATGTGCCTTTGTTTGCCATATGACAGCTAAAAACATGAGAAATGCTAAAAGCAATGAAAGAAAATGGAATGGCGCTATTTCAATATTAGAAAAATGATAAATACAACCCTTAGAGCTTTATATAAGGAGCTAAAAAGGGAAACTTAAGTAACTTTCAAACATTAATAACACGGATTCACGCATAATTTTGGCATAAATTCGTAACTCGATACCATTTTAGGTAATATATGCAATACTTATATACAACTCAAGGCTGTATATATCATTACCCACGTCGATATGTCAGCATTTGAGTTAGCCAGACAAAACATGAGAAGTGAACTGAATAAATAAAAATGTGATGAAAGGACACAATGTGATAGAAAAATAAGATGTGCATATTAAATTATGAATGAATTGGGGAGTTGCATCGATGATGAAAACTAGCAAACTACTGAAATTGACAATGAGAAAAATCAAACAGATAAATAAGGCTTAGTAGAAAGCTAAAACACGACTCTGGTGGATTCTAACAACCACTTCAAATCTGACAACTTTTGAATATGATGAAATTGCCTGAAACACTATTTTAAAAAGATATGAAGCAGAAAGGGAAAAACACACCTGAATTTGAATTTGGGTGAGCAGGAAAAAGCCCCTCAGACCATGGCTTTCTTCTCTTCTTTAATTGTATTAGGGCTTTGCTCCTTCAATTTAGCTTTTTGAATACAACCAAATCTGAAGTTCCATTATATTGCAACTAAGTCAGGTCAATTCACTTGTCCAGTTTATACAGATTAACATGTATCAAAACTCAAAAGGCAAAGCTGGTGAAACGGGAAGAAAAATTTATGGTTCCATGAACTACCTTCTACACAAAATTAGTTTTGTGACGCGGGAGATGACCGCATGTCGTTTTTGCTGAGAACGTGAAGTTGAGTATTTATATGGAACAATATTTAAGACTTCGTTTGATATGGCTACTAGTACTAGTTTCCGGTTACATTTCTTTGATTGTTATGCTTTTTTATTCCAGTTACATTTCTTTGATTGTTAGCGGCTTATTCGAATGATTAGAAGTGAAAGTATCATAAAATAAATAAATTGTTGTACTACTCGTTTGATGCATCTCTTCAGTTATATGAGTAGGAGATTTATAGTGTCGTGATAGTACAATCTTTGATACATCATATCATCAAAGGCCAAGTCTAATCAACTGGTATATACTATGTGTAGCTGAGTCTAATCAACCGTCATGTTTAGGCGGTAAAATACTGAATTTGTTCATTTGTGGGCCCCGGAATTATTTTACAACACTCCCCCTTGAACAGATTCCAGCATGTACATTTTTTGGTGTAGAATGCCTCATTAAAAACCAACATTTGGCAAAAACTGAATGGTAAAAAGAAATATAGGGAAAAAGAGTGCAGTTCTTAAGCTATTAGGCCTATATAAGTTTACTTCATCAAACTCTGCCAAGAAAAACCCAATGTGATAAAAACTTGAACGAAGGAAAAAGAGTACAGAATATATAGGCTCCCCCTCATTTTAGTGTAGGTCTCTGAGACGACGAATGCTTTTTCATTGCAAAAGTTCTTGGAAATTTCTGGATGGCAGTGATTTTGTAAACAGATCGGCCAAGTTGTTACATGACTGGACCTGCTGAACATTGATCGACCCTTCTTTTCTCCAAATCATGTGTGGAAAAGAACTTAGGGTCAATGTGTTTTGTTCTATCGCTCTTGATATACCCTTCTTTGATTTGTGCAATACAAGCAGTGTTGTCTTCGTAGATGACGGTAGGACCTTCTTTAGTCGTGTTTAGACCACTTTTTTCATTATGTGTTGCACTAATATCGTAACCATACACATTCTCAACCTGCTTCGTAAAGTGCAATCAGCTCCGTTTGGTTCGATGAAGTTGCTGTTAGTGTCTGTTTTGTTGATTTCCAAGAAATTGCTGCATTTCCATGGCAATAGACATAGCTCCGTCTGTGATTTTGCTTTGACTGGGTCCGATAAATAACCAGCATCATCATATCCAACAAGAGTTAGGATTTCCATTTCTTGGGTAAAATAGCCCAAGGTCTGTTGTGTCACAGATGTAACGGAGCAAGTGTTTCACTTTATCCTTTGTCTACTTGTAGGTTCAGAACTGTATCTTGCAAGCAGGTTGACAGAGAACGCGTTATCTCGCCTAGTGTTGATGGCTAAATACATTAAAGCTCCAATGGCATCTTCTAGATATGGTACTTGCATCTGGGCAAAATACGTCTTCACCTTCTTCTCGAGGGCGGAAAGGGATCTTCCTTAATATTCAAAGAATGAACAACCATGGGGAGCTTAATGGGTGTGCTTTGTCCATGTAAAACATTTTCAAAACTTTTTCGGCATAACTGGCTTGGTGAATGAGAATGCCGTCTTTTGGATGTTCGATTGAAAATCCGAGACAATCTTTAGTTTTTCCAAGATCTTTCATTTCGAATTCCTTCATCATATAGTTAACTGTTTTTTCAATTTCTTTTGATGTTCTGATGATGTTCAAATCATCAACAGCAACTGCAATTATTACAAAACTTCTTTCGCTTTGTTTGATGAAGACACATGGACAAATTTGATCGTTTTTGTAACCTCTTTTAAGGAGCTATTCAGATAGCAACCATCATAAATTCTCCCGGATTGCTTTAAACCATAAAGGGATTTTCTCAATTTAATTGAGTGCAGTTTCCGGGATTTAGATCTTAAGGACTCAAGCAATTCCAGCCCTTCTGGAACTCTCATATGGATGTCTGTGTCATTGATCCATAAAGGTATGGAGTCATCACATCCAACAAGCGCATGTGCAAACCTTTTACATGTTGATAGACTGATGAGTAATCTTAGTGTTGTGGCATCCACAACTGGTGAATATGTTTCCTCATAGTCAATTACTGGTCTTTGCAGAGAACCTCGAGCTACAAGTCTAGCTTTTTATCTCACAATTTCATTTTTCTCATTACGTTTTCGTACAAACACTCATTTATACCCAATACGTTTTACCTCTTTTGGAGTTTCTTCTACAGGACCGAAAACATCTCGTTTTGAAAGGGATTTCAATTCTGTTTGTATTGCTTCTTTCCATTTAGGCCAATCATTCCTTTTTCGACATTCGCCTGTTGACCTTGGTTCAGTGTCCTCAATATCAGTGATGATTTCCGTGGCAATTGAATATGCAAATATGTCATCGACTGATGTTTTTATTCGATCTCATTGCTTTCTTGTGTGCACATAATTTATTGATATTTCATGATTTTCATCTTCACACTCCTGGACAGAAAACCATCTGATCGTCTTAGGCAATTTTTGGGTCGATGACATTTTCTTCATTTTTGGGTTCGTTCCATTCATTGGGACGGCCTGTGCCATTGTCTTTGCTCTTTTATATTTTCTTGGTTTCAAATATTTCGAACCAAGCGGCCTACCACGTCTTTTGCGTGTTGTAGACTCATTTATCTGGGGGTTTTCGGGTCGATGTTTGGGAATGTCGACCCTTGCTGGAGTATTTGCAGCTCGCATATGGGACTTAGTCACCCTTTTTAATGTCAGTGAATGCGTTTGGCAATTGATTAGCAATGTTTTGTAAATGTATAATTTTCGCACTTTTTGCCGGACACATTTGTTCTTAGGTCAAGGTAGGATAAACTTTGTGTTTTCCACGATATTTCATGCCATTTTGGGCCTACCTTATCTCCCCCTGAGGTTGGGAAGACTGTCTCGTTAAAGTGACAGTCCGCAAACCGAGCAGTGAATAAATCATCAGTCAATGGTTCAAGATATCTGCATTTTTGATGATGATTCATAACCAACATAGATTTCCAACCTTCTTTGTGGGCCCATTTTAGTGCGATGTGGTGGTGCTATGGGAGAGTAGACCGCACACCCTAACATCGGTAGATGAGCAATATTTGGTTCCTCGCTGACCACCAATTGTAGTGGGGACTGATCATGATTTGTGCTCGGTCTTAATCTTAGCAAGGTCGCAGCATGTAGTGTCAGGGTGTCCCCAAGTAGTGTCGGGGATAATGGATTTCATGACCAACGGCCGAGCGATTAATTGTAAACACTTTATAAATGCTTCAGCTAGGCCATTTTGAGTGTGAACATGAACAACGATGTTCAATATCTATCCCAATGGACATGCAATAATTATCAAATTTTGGGATGTAAATTTGGCATTACCAAGTCGAATTTTCTTAATTGGATAATCCAGGAATTGAGCTCTTAAACCTGTTATTTGTACCAGAAAATTTGCAAAGGGCAACATTTCTTTTTGATATAAGGTTTATGGACCATCTTGTGGAAGCATCAATTAGAACAAGAACATTCAAAACGGTCCGCATGTGGTGTGTATTGGTCCACAAATGTCCCCTTGAACTCTTTCCACGAAAGCTAGGCTCTCGTGAGCAAGTTTGTTCTTGGAAGGGCGAATGATCAATTTGCCAAGTGAACAAGCGGTACAATGATGTCTATTCGTAAGTGGATTCCGTATGTTAGTCAATGGGTGGCCATTGGATCACCGAACTATTCTTGTCATCATGCTTGTTACAGGGTGTCCCGATCAATCATGCCACAGATTAAAATTTTCGCGGTTGTCAACCTTGCAAGTCGATTAATTAAATAACTTTCAGTCTAAGCTGATATAAGCATATATAGCCCTCAGGAGTAGGCGTACAATTTTTGAAGGATAACCTTTTGTGAAGTTCACATTTAGTGAGGTACATATATTCCTTATTATCCTCATTTTTTGGTTTCCATATACAAACCATTTGCACCCAAAATCATTAAAACTCGTAAGCATTTGGTTGAGTTTTACCGATATACAGTGCATGTTGAACAACAACCTTTGTTCCTTGTGAAAGTAGTACACAAGCTCTTCCTAAGCCCCCAACCATATTAGCAGTGTCAGCAATTTTGTTGAGGTTTGCCTTTATCGGCTCCAAATGTGTGAAGTATATTTTGTTGCTCGGGATGTCAAAAGCTGTGGCGCTGTCAATCAAGTATTTCTCCCCTCCTTGCGGGATTCCCCATTTTCTTCGGATGTGAACATGGGTAAATGTAGAAATAATTAAAAATGGTAAAATAAAACATTTTATTAAGATTGTAGACATAATCTACATTGTTTGCAGCAAAATAAAAAAAATTATTCAACGTAAACATGGGTACTTGATTAGGAAAGGAAAAATTGAAAATACATTAAGACTAAATATGGAGATACTGGAGTATTTTCGAGAGGATGCTCTAAGACTATGTGACATCGTCGGCTAAGTAATCAGCAACGTCAAGATCCAGGGCAGGAAGCTGTTTGTGCAAAATTTGTCTCATGAGCATGCTTCCCATTTGCCTTCTGTGAGGCCATATATAAGTCGACAAAGGTGTTTTGTTGTGCGACGGCCCTTAGGACCAATGTCCCACAATACCACATTTAAAGCATTTTTTATGCAGTCCTTGTTCAGTAATTGTTTGCCCTTTTTCCTTCGTCGAGGGGCATGGAAGTTTCGTTGCCAATTTTGGCGCCCTTGATTATTGCCTTTGCCTTTACCTTTTCCCCTTCCTTTGCCTCTGTTATTATACAAATCTCGTCCACGACAATTATTCCCAGCGTTTGCCAGCTCTAGTTGCAGTTAGTGGGTGTGGTATTGGAAATCTTAGTGTCAGTGGCATTGGTTTTTGGGTTGCGTTTTGTACCAGTTGGTTTTTTGTTGTGGTTGTCGAGCAGGATATGATTATACTGCCTTGCAACTAAGAGAATAGAGATTAAATTAGAAAATTTTGTGCAGCCTCTCTCACGATATTGTTCAGATTGTATCATATTCTAGGCGTGCATGGTTGAGAGTAGTCTTTTCAATCATGGCCTTCTCTGGTACCGGTTGTCGACACATCTTTAGTTGCTGAGTGATACATAGTACGACAGATTTATATTCTCTTAATGTAATAAAATCTTGGAATCTGATAGTGGCCCACCCAAGAGGTGTTCTTGGGGCAACTATCTGCCGAAGGTGTTCCAAACTTTCAGTGAGAGTGTCCCATAATTCCTTAGGATCATCAATTAAAATATATTCAGATTTTAGTTCCTCATGAATATGATGCTTTAGGTATACTAAAGTTCGTGCTTGTTCTTGAGTAATTGGAAAACCATCTTTAATAATAGTTGTTCCAGGTTTTCTGTTTGTAAATGAGATTTTGCATCTACCCTCCATTCCGTGTACCTTTGACCTGATGGTTCAAGTATCTCAAAATCACAAAATTCACCTATGATTGCATATAATTTACATTAATTAGAATTACTAAATATATGCACAATAAAGTAACTCCATGTAAAAATTTGAAGAAGTAATGATACATCACATTTGGGGTGTAAGCCGTGTGGTCCGAGAAATCCTGAAACCGTTTAAGAGGTCGTGTGTTCCGAAACTAAGTACAAACACAAAAGTTAATAGTTAATTAAAGTTATAAATCACCCCCATTTTTAAAAAAATGAGAAGCTAACCACACATAAGGATGATTAATATTTCAAGCACACTTAGCAAATAAAATGTAAATCATAGAAATAACCATTATGATCTACAATTTGCAAGATTCCAAAGAAGAATTACTTATAACAATGCTAATAAGACTACTGTAAAACATATTCCCCCAGTAAAATATAAATTTAAACTCTCTTAAGGATTCTTAAAGATCTGGTGTGCCAGTTGTTGAGCGATTTTTGCCTCTATCATATATTATGGTGGCCCGAAACAACGTGAGCATCTAAGGGAACTCAAAAAATGGAGGAGAGAGAATTTGTGAGGTTGAAGAAGTTGGAGAGGCGGGTAAGAGATGGGGGTAAAAATTTTGGGTTAAGTCCCTTTATAGAAGTAAAAAAATTGTGCACATTTGATAGATAAAACGTGTTTTGTATGAACCATAAAGAAAATATGTAATGGTTGTACTTGGGCCATGTTAAATAACATGAAACATCTAGAGTCAACAAAAGTAAGCCACTAGCTCAAAGCATTGCCAATTCTCATGTTTTTTTTGAGCCATAAAACATGAGTGATGACACAAAAAATAAACATCTCACACTCATGATAAAGGTGGAAATGATGAATTGTTTACTATAAGGAAGGACAAAATACATGGGATGAACTAATCCATCAAACTTGTCACAAGAATGGGCCCCACTGTTTGATGGACAAAAACAAAATATTACCCAATCATGTTGTGGGACATGGACCGAAGGAATAGTACAAATTATACAAGCTTTATATTGTAAATTTGAAATCTAATTTCCGTAATATTTATAAAAGTAAAAATAAAAATAAAAATCACCAACGGCCTTATTTTTTTGTGAACTATAAAATGACATCCATTTTGATATATTTTGACACACTTTGAACATATTCTTTTCTCTTAAAAATCTTTAAAATTGGGGTAATTGGGCGCACTATTCAAAATTAATCAAAATAAAAATAATAATTATAAGGTATAAATATTGTGGTAATTGGTCATGTTGCAGTTATAGAAAGTGGACAGATAACTTTACAATATGTTTGAAGATTTTGCTTAAGGCTACGAATCATGATATTTTTTATGTACATGAGAGAAAGTTTTGTATATATACGTGAAAAATATTTTTTGTTTATGAGTGACAATGGTTTCAAGTGGTAAGGGCACAAGTATTTAGAGTTCTAAAAAATTTCGTTTCTTGTACAGAGAAATCTGAAAAACTGATTTGTTTTGTCAATATGTACTACAATAAATATTCCTTTGTTTCCTATGCATATTCATTTCTCCTTCTTATCAACCCTTCCCCATTTTATCTTCATCCATTGCATCTTCATCCCTTTCTATTCAACCTTTTGGAAAAAAACTTTAACATAATTCTACCCTTTTATCAATTCGGTGTAAAAAAATTGTTGGAGTATATATTGTTGGTAGCTTCCTCCATAGCCATATATACATATCTCCCTTTTTTATTTTAAGTAAAAACTTATCTTTCAATCACTTCAATAGAAAAAGTTGAAATAATGCAAGAATTTCTTTTTTATCTTTCCGCTTTTGTTTTTGTTTTGTAAACAAAACTTGGAAAATTTTGACTACTAGCCGTGAGCTGCAAATGCTTCAACGCTTGTTTTTGTTTTTTTTTTGTTTTGAAATAAACAATGCATGTCTTGGAGTTTGCATTTATATGGTGTGAAAACTCAAAAATAGGGATGGATGTTGACTTGCTCAACATACCTTTATGCCCACTTCTCAAAGTTTTGTGCCCCTTTTTTTTAAAAAAATTGAACTTTTATTTTATGGGGAGTGAGAAGAAACATACATATATATACATATTATTAGTTAATATAAACACAAAGATGAAAAACACAACATCTAAAAATTTCGTCCCCAAGAAAAATGAATGGTACATAAAAATATTTTTTTAAAGTAGTCGTGGTCTTGGATTTTTTTGATTTATTGTCCCTTTATTCAAAATCATAGCCCGTCCATATATGCGGCAATTCCAAGATATGTAGCCCCGTCCATATAGGCGGCAATTCCTTTATTCGGCATCATAGCCCGTCCATATAGGCGACAATTCCAGGAGATTAGCCCGTCCATATAGGCGGTAATTCCTGGACATTACCCGTCCATGAAGGCGGCTCACATATAAAGTCTTTTTCCTCTATGAAGGTGGCTAGACTTTTCGGCGGCGGCATAGCTGATTCCGCCGTACTGGTGGCCAGGGCTAGCTTGTTTTGGTTTTGTTTACCGCTGCCCGTGGCTGTATCTTCGTCCCTACTCCTCTTATTAATGGGTTGTTGCCGAATTTCAGTTGGTGGTTCCGACGGATTGTCATTAAGGTTAGGGACCGTCGATTGCGGACCCGCTCGGCATGATTTCCACTCTGGGATTGTAACGTTGAAGCTGACTTACAATTCCCCTTGCCGGATTTGTAGTAACAGGTACATTATTATGCTCTATGATAAAATATAAGTTTCGAAAGAGTTACATTATTCAAAATAGTATTGATCCCATTACACTGGTGATTTATATTTTGAGTAATATATGATCTGGGAGCAAATTTGAGAGTAAAAGCAAATTGCACTTTGATTTTGGGAAAATCTACCTTCTGGTACTTGGGAGTACAATTTTTGGTGCTGATAACGTATTGTAAGTGAAAAGTATCACAAAGCAGAGAAAAAAATGTCATTACTCTTGCTTGATGCATTCTTCAGTTAAATGAGAGAGATTTATAGTGTTGGGTGGATAGTACACCCAGTGAGTCTAATCAACTGGTATATACGGCGCAGGGTCATCTAATCAATCGTCATGTTTGGGCGGTAAAATACTGAATCTGCTCATTTGGTAGGTCCCATTATTATTTTACAACAGAATGAAGTATAAAAAACATGACTAGAATAATCCAAAGTATGATTGCTATGTCAAGAATAATCTAAACTATGGGTTATCTTTGTATAATCCTAACTATTGGGAAAACTCGTCACAAATGCACCGTGACCTGAATGAAACTTATTTAAGCGGTACATGCCACATATCATGCTTTCGTTGGTTTTTTTTTTTTCAATTCACCACCCTTAAACCATTCCTTCCCCCACCTAACTGCCACCCTTCAACTTCCTCCCTCACCGCCACTGCCACCATCACCCATCCCCAACCCTTGAAATCCGTCCAGCGCCAACCACCACCTACCCCCTCACCTGAAACCCAGAATTCATACAAAATGGGTCCGATTGTGCGTGGATTTGGCACGACTGAGGAGCTATACGTCGTTGAGGAAGTGGATTTGATTGGAAAGTTGCGAGATTTTGGATTAGAGGTTCGTGAAGGCTTTCTTTTGGGAGATTGTTGACATGCTTGGTTTCCCGAACATTTCTTCCCAGCACCCCCCGACTATGAGAATCACAAAGAATGCATAAAGCTAACTCATCTAACGAGTGAAAAGTTTTCCAAAGGCTACTACCTGCCACGTTCCCGCTCGGTTTCAAGTCTACTCTGTAGCGACTGCCCAGGTCCTTGACCGACCACCCACGTGTGTCCAATACTTGAAATCTACAATTTTAGTGTTATTACCCATTCTTACTTCTTTATGCCAATGTTGGTGACTAGAGATAACTCTCTTTAATTATTCTTTGAGCCACTTTAAGACAGATTGATTTTAAGAAGATCATTGCTTACTCCTCAGTAGCCCATATGAATGTTGTGACTATTGGTATGTTTTGTCCGAACATAGGGAACTTCGGAGGTAGCAAAAAAGAAAAGAAGACACACGTTCACTAATAGAAATAAAATCAATATGATGGTCATAGTGTTAAAACTTCTTTCTTCTCTTATTAAACTTCTAACCAAATGAAAGTCAATGGCAGCCGTGAAGCAATACTAGGAAAGGAATTTTCACATCATTCCCTTCCTAAAGTTAGTGAATGTTGTGAGGGTTCATGAATATCTGCATTGAAAACATAAGATAGCTAGCTTCATTAAAGCGGGCAAGCTAGATCATACTTACTTCTTTAGCTGCTTCTGATATCTCCATGTGTTGTCACCAAATACCTTCCCTGATTAACGAAACGTCCCGCTAGCACATGCAAAAGCAGCGTTCAATGTATCGTCACTTCGGTGAAGCTCTTAAGCCTTGATACATTGGGGGGCACATGGAGCTAGACAAGGAGCTATTACGCTTTCTTCAAAGGATACATATATGGAGCGCTGCCAGGTTCGAATTGCCGAAAAAGAATCTTTTCCTTTATCCGTCTCGCCCAGGTGGATGACTCCCCCAAACCGAACTGTTCTATCCTTGGGGGACCCTTCGCCCGCTTAGAAGTGGATTCAAACCATCCGACACAGTGATTTTCAGTCCTTTGCTCTAACCAATGAGCTACCTGAACCCTTTCTTCAAAGGATGGTTGTTTCCAAGCCCACCTTCTGGTTGTAATCGCTCGATCACTTCCTTTCCCACTAAGTGATTGCTTAGTGGACCTTAGCGTACGATCGTAGCTATTTATTTCTTGAATTTGGCCTCCTCTTCGAAAATTCTGTGTAAGTAATGTAACATCCCGTCCGATCCAATAAAGAAAAGAGACAAGTTTAAAGAAATAAAGACAACTAGTGGTAGCGGAAATACCACTAAGCTGGAAATGCTACTCTAAGGAGTAGAATTTAAACTATAAATAAACAATAAACCCCAAAAATAATAGTCAACTTCAAAATAACATATATAAGTAGGAATGAGGTCCCATACCCTCATTCCTAACCAAAAGTTCCAAAATCCGTAATTCTTTTCAAAGGGTCTCAAAAGAAATGATCCAATATCCAAGAGGCATAACTAGTATCCATAAATTAAAATAACCCAACAACCATAAGTAAATCTACTTAAGACCCACTAAGTAACTAGTCCTAACTCCTGACCAAAGGCTGTCCATAATGACTAGCACGACCTCCTTGCTCACAAGGTTAAATTGCACAATCCCGGTCCTAATGGTAACTCCTAAACAACATCATCATTTGCATAATAATTCAACAACTTTCACAATCAGTGGGGAGTAACTAGCAGATCTCCTAGCCCAATATAGGAAACAAATAATAAACTTAAAAAAGATAGAAGCAACGCCAAAAACAAGCATCACATAGAAAGCATGCTCACAACAGACAAAACATCATACATCAACTAAAACAACAATGATACACAAAAGATGCTTGAAAGCTATATGAACCAATCCGGGAAACATGTAAAATATAACACCATCAAAATCAAATACATTAGACTATGCTGCCTGTGAGTAGACTCCATTGGACCATGCCGCCCAAGAGCCTACATTTGCATATCCGGAGACCATGCCGCCCTTCCGAATAACAAACTCAACGGATCATGCCATCGGTGAGTGAACCATTGGGCCATGCCCCACTATGTTAAATTACAAACTTCTAGTACCATACCGCCCCCAGGATAATTAAACACAAATTCCTAGGACCATAACGTCCATATGGACTAATAAAACACAAGAGAAGAAGGTGTATACACGACAAGGTATACAAGTAATTCAAATAATCAACATAAGTATGCATGTCAAGGTATACAAAGGAGCCACACAACATTCATGATGCATAAGCACTACAAGGTACACAAGCAAATTCCAAGTCATAAGTCATCAAAATGTACATGCGAAGGTATATAACACAAAAACGTCGTATTTCGAGTTTGGGTACGAAGTCAATTATGACTAAGTCGCAACAGTTCTCTGTACATAACTCTTGGCTAAGAGATGCTAAGGGTAGTATTTTGCTCTCCCGAACATTTCAACGTCGATAACTCAAAGTATAACCTCAACACTCAACAAACAAACGATACCAAAAGCTACCTCATAATGTAGGGGTACATACCCTTAATAAATAACTCAACCCCAACCCAAACATACTCAAACATGCATAACATACATATATAAATCCATAAATCAACCAATAAACATGTTGTAAGCATTTTTGGAATTAAACCTAAACACGAAGAAATAGAGGGGCAGAACCTGTCAAGTTAGGAGAGATCTAGGTTTCACGACTTGAGACCAGGTCTTCGCGGGGCGCGAGCTGCCTCGCGGGCCACGAACAGTCGCCCCTGCCCGTTGCTTACGGGCAGGACTCTCATTGCTTCGACCAACAAAACGCAAAAGCCGAGACATGAGCAACAAACATCAAACCATTCCAAGCAATATACATCAACCATCTGAAAACACTAGGCATGAGGATAAAATCTTCTTCCATCCAGGGACTCAATTCTTACAAAACCTATAATCATGCTACACCATTTTTTTGACGGCAACCCAACATCCAATTTGACAATCAATAGACTCATGGAATCAACAAGATCATAATAACATTTCCAACACATGAAAATGAATCATAACGACAATCCCAACATGATACTACATTAAACTATATACAAACATAAACCTAATTTTCACCTAGCATGATTCTAAGAACTCTAACGCTATTCTAAACAACCTAAGTTCATAATCTATTCCCTAACGTGCTAGAATAGTGCTAGTTATCTTATTCTTCGACAGGAGTGAGCAAGTAAAACGCTTCAAACGTGGTCTAAACACCGTGTAATATATCTACACCTTTGCTTCCTATGAACACAAACACAAAGAACTTAAGGAATGAAAAAAAATTGATGGAAAAATACGCTTGAAACCACTAAGAAAAACTGATTTTAGTGTGAGAATTTGTGAAGGGAAGTAAGGAATTTTTATCACCTTTTTCCTCTATGATAGGCGTGTGAAATGATGATGGAGAGGGTGAATTTTTCCGAGTTATAAACCCAACATAAGGGAGGAGTAAAGGAGTGATTAGTGAGGGGTTTGATGGTCATCATGAGGGGGTACAATGAGGGTGATTGAAGAGGAAGTGAGACTTTAGAGTTGAATTAACATTACAAAGAGAAGTATGGTCGTCCAAGACTCTTCATAATCCCCTAGTAAATCAGATTTTCGGACCCCAATGCCAAGCAACGAATGTGCGTAAAAGCTAGCGCATAGTACATTTCAAGAGAAATACAAACGAAAAATAAATATATAATTTAACATTTTTATAATTAAAAATTATAATTACTAATGTAATATAAATATGCACTTACGTTATACATTTTGCACAAACACGAGCTCTACATTGCCCGTTAAAAATATTTGATGCAATTACGAGCATTGCAAGTATACCAAACAATGCTACATTTTATTTCAAATTTAATATATATATAAATATTCTTGAAATAAAATGTACGTGTAAATTATAAGTTTTGTTAACGAAAATATATTAGGAAAATATAATTTAGGGTCTAATATAATATTATTTTAACGCGCGAAAATCTCAGAGAAATTCGGGGTGTTGGCAAGTAAAAGCTCTCGATCCTCCTTCTCCTGCACGAAATGACGGACCAACGAGGAAATATTGATATGGTTAGGAGGAGTGAGGTGAGTTGAATTAACGTTTCTGATGAAGGTATTTGCATCCTTGATTTTTTTGATGAACTTTTCGATTGTGTTAAAAATGCGTCTGATTTGTAAAAGTTCTTTAGGTGAGTGCTTACTGTTTTTGCTCAATTGGTCACTTGAGTTTTGTATGGAGTATTATTGTGATTTGTGTGATCTTTACATGCTGGATTTTATAGCTTTGGGGGCTTGCTATGTCGGGAATTGTTGTGCAGAAATGTTTCACTGATTGCTTGTTCTTTCATATACATGGTAAGCTACATAAGAAGGTTTGCATCGCTGCCGGTATATCATCATCGCCATTATCAGGTTTTTTCTCTTTTTATTTTATTTTTATTGTTGATTTTTTTGTTTGGGGTTTGTTGTTGTTGATTTTTTTTTGTTATTAATGTTTGATTTTGATAAGCGTGATGATTATTGGGTGTAGGAAGATGAAGGGGGGGAAGCAATACAACTGAAATCTGGTCTACAACTTCTATATTATATGGGGGGGGACAAACACCATCCATAGGATCTATTACTAGATATATTGAGAAAACTTGGAAGCATGTTGCTAAGCCCAAAATCTTTTCACATGATATGGGGTATTTTGTTTTAAATATGCTTTGTCGATGATACAAATGAAGTGCTTTATGCTGGACCGGAAGAAAGAATTACACTCAATCACTTATTCACCTATGCACAAGATGATTCCCCAACACCCAACTATGGATGTTCGACCCAACCACCAACTATTGTAGTTCAAATCAAGTCAACCGATCAACTTCCCTCAGCAAACTGAACTCACAGTATGCTCAATTTCAACAAGTTTTTCTCTCAAGAACAAACAGCTCTAATACGCTTAGAATGAGAGAAGCGAAGATCTATGTGGTATTAGGGTTTATGCTTAGGTTTGAAAAACACGAGAAAGAGATTGCTTAAGCGATTAGTATTTTTAAATTTTGTGTGCAAAAGTTTCACATTCGCGTGCTTGCGAGTTTCCTTAAGTAAGCCTTTGGCTAAGAATATTATGCAATATTATGAGAGTATATTTTCCTCGAAAATATGGAAATCATCCTAAGGAATAAATACTCACTGATTTTATTTGATCACAAATAAAATCAGTATAATATCACATAATACACTTACCATACTTAAGAAATCTTGCTTACACAACAAACCATGCATCCGTTCATTTTGAAAATCAATTTTGCGCGGAAAGAAAACTTTCCTAAAATACGAATGCATCAAGTAAACTCTAGAGGACCGGTTCAGATCTGTCTCTAGACTGTTCCAATCAACCAGGTTTACTTGTAGTAGTGTATGACAAGTAACTGAGGTTTCTTGTCATCCACAACTAGCTTATCTCTCATGTTTCAAACCTTTATAGTGCATCAAAACCTTTATACCACTTACAATGCATATAAGACCCAACATATTACAAAAACAATCCTTGGTCTTCATGCAATCTTCAAGACTACTTCACAAGCTTCGTCTTTTCACTCATTGAACTTGTACTTTGACACCTGCACATGCAAACAGAAACATGCATGCAATATGATAGTTCAATCAAAACTCAAATCACAGAACTCAACAAATTCCCCTTTTTTGATGATGACAAACCCTGAAGTTCCCTGCAAATAACACTATTAGTCTAAAGAGAATCCACAAAAATTGAATTCCCAAGATAAGAACTCAAGGCACTGGTCTCGTACTGTTCCTGCGGATTAAGCATCATTTCACAAGTACAGCCGCTCACAACTAACTGACATCAATTTTAAGAAAAAGACTCTAAGTACCATGGGCAAATACCAACTAGACTCAGAGCTCTTTAGACTCAAACATGCATTCGCAATAAGAACATCAGTAGTTGTTCAGACTTATTTCTAAGCCTGTAGGGTGAAAAGAAGCAAAGTGCTTTCAATACACTCACTTCCAGACCATTTCTGGTCTGTCACCCCAACAAGGTACCGCCTACTCTAGTTGCTGCATACACACAGGTTATTCATCAAGACCTGTGATCTAGATCGGATCAGAACCCCCACACCTACTTCCCCCTTTTAGCATCATCAAAATAAATCAAAGGAACAACCGAATTAACAACAACAAAACACCGTAGATAACTACTAATTACATCTTTTTCAAGCTAAATAGGCAGCTCAAACAACATTCTAGGGATGCTGATGCTACCATTGTTCCTGCAAAAGTACCAAAGCTATTAGTCCTAATTAGAGTTATTACAGATCAGTAGCGGACCAAATTACAGAGATAGAAATGTTTTTGTAATTTGGGAAAGGGGGAAACCAGATAGAGTTCAATAAAATAGAGGGGTTAGCAGCAAATTGGAGAAAGAAGAAAAGAGGTAATTCAATCAGTAGAGTATTTCAGGTCTAATCTCCCCCTCCTCTTCTTCCTCGAGTATCTCTGAAGCAGCTTCCTCATCTTCCTCAGCCTCCTCTTCTTCTTTTTCCTCAGAAACCAGTTCACCATCACCATCACCAGTAGCAGCAGATGAATTTCTTTTCTTCAGAATCCTTTCTAGTCTAAATACCAGCTCTGTCAAGGCGAACCTCAACCTCTCTTGTAGGATTCCTGAAGCGCAGAACACAACTCGGCAACAGTGTTCATCATGTTCTGCACATCTGATTTTGCTCGCTCAACTGCTTCACCAAAGCATGAGAATTTAACTGATTCTGTACTGGTCCCTGCACCCGCTGCATCACCCTTTGTATCCTCTTTCATCTTCAGAACACCACTTACACATGCCATACCCTTCTGACCTATAATTTGGTTCAGAAAGAGGGACATGGTACCATAGTCTCCTACCATACGAATTTTCCAATGTTTGAATACGAGGGTCAGCCATCCTCCATAGGGTGGAATGCTTGGCCTTCTAAACACAACAAATCATATGACCTATCGACATAGCAGGGAGGTTGACTGGAATGTGTTCTATGATGCAATAGATAAGAACACTATCCATCAACCGTACACTCATTCGGCCTTTGTGTTTTGGGAAACACAATCTTTGAGGCTATTGTATGGAATATCCTCATGATTGGCTCCCTTAAGTGGACAATGGTGTACCCCTGCTTAGGGTCAGGTGGACCAGTAAATAACCTGGTCTGGATCTGATCTGCTGTTGCCCGGGCATTGGGCCAATTCTCTTTCGAGTACACATCAAGTCCTTTGTTTGGGACTTTCATGATTTCAGCCAGGGTCTTTTCAGACAAATTAATAGGTGTACCCTTAACAAATGTAAAATAAGACCCATCATCCTTAGTATGCAGGTGTTCATAAAACTCTTCAACCAAAGGTACAAAAACATCAAGTTCTTTAGCAAATAAGACCGACCATTTCTGAAATTTTAATGCCTAACTTCATGCAAAAACTTCTGATCAACCCAACTTTTGGTAACAGAAAAACCAACCAGAATAGTCCTATCCCTCAAATCATATAAAGGCTGGGGAGTGATAGACTTCACTTTTCTTTGGCTTGGAACCCCAGCAGCAACAATAGCAGAGTGCTTCCTCTTTTTGTCCGCTGGGACTGGTCTGGTTGTGTTTCCTGTGCAACTTCCTTGCCTTTGGATGTCTGAGCAATCTTTCTAGCAAACTGTCTTCACCCCTGGTGCCCTTACTCACAACAGCCTTTGATCCTCCCTTCTCAGCAACTTCCCTCAGCAGTAGCTTCCTTCTCCACACCGCCTTCTTTGTTTTCTCAATGGTTTGGGTGTGGTCTTGGAGTGGCGCTTTAGAAGCTGCTGAAAACTCTTCATCTCCTTAACCGCTTAGATGGCGGTTTCTTCGCGGCAACTTTCTTTGCCTTCATCTCTTTCCCTCATCGCAGCAACTACATCTTCGTCCTTCTCAAACTTCTTCTTCCTCCACTTCCTCGATCACCTGATTCGGACTCACCAACCGGCTCCAACTCTGTTCTCCGTGCTCGATTCTCCAACCTTCAGACTCCTCCACTTTCAGACTGCTTGATTCCTCAACCGGTGCTGGTGAGGTATCCAGTCTAGGTGTGGTAGTCTTTTTGGAAGTGGTGGTTTTTATGACTTTGGGAGTGGCGATTTTGGTAGTTTTGGCTGTGGGATTTTGGAGTATCAACTTTGGTAGTGGATTTTGTGGTGGATTTGGGAGTTGTGAATTTTGTGTGGTGGTTTTTGTGGTGGATTTTGGTGTTGTTGTTTTTGTGTGGTGGTTTTTGCGGTGGCTGGTTTCCTCGAAACCCTCTGAATTAATGGCTCTTCCTCCTCTTCTTCAACCTCTTCCTCCACAACCGGTTCCTCCACTGGATCAGCCCACTTTCTTTGCTTTCTGTGTTTCAATTTCTGGAGATTCTTCAACCTCCTTCTCTACCAACCTATTGCTTCTTCTTTTTGACCTTGATGAGACTGAATTTCTTCTATTTTGAGCACTTGAAAACAAGAAAGAAAACTTAAACGATTTATGTTTAAAGAAATCGAGAGAGAAAGTAGAGAATTAAGAGATTAGGGTTTGAGAGAATAAAATATACGAGACAACGAAAGGGAAAGCAAGTAAAAATCAGAAGAAGAAGATTGTGATCAAAGAGAATAATGAAAAATGGAAAGTGTGATCACATATGCAAGCTATATATACAAAGAGGCAAGATAATCATCAACGGATATTTCGCAAGATTTCGAATAAAATATCCATTCTTACAAAAACTGCAGTTGCCATAATTGCAACCGTCACTTCATTTATTTCCCTAATTTGAAA